>VYXB01001157.1:603297-716648 GCA_013397135.1 Pachyramphus minor
CCCCCCCCCCCCCCCCCCCCCAAGTTTGATAGTTCCTGTGCTTTGCACACAGGCTTTATCTTTCGATGTAAGCTGTCTTTGAAGTTGCAGGTGCCCTCTATGCTGTGTGGCTGGTGAATGGCCAGTTTTCTGACAGCGGCGTGGAGCTTGGCCAGGGCACACTGCTAATGTGTGCAAAGTGTCTGGGGATCTCTCCTGCCCACAGAGGTTGAGATCTTGTTTATGTCCTCTGAAAGGTGGTAGCTGTGGCAGCACCAACATGCTTGGTCAGAGTGATCTCAGGCAGACCTGTGTCACCCAGGTTGTCACACCGAGACCTGACTTCATCTCCACGTACAGAACAACCTTTTTCTGTTAACAACTCAGTGCAAGTGAGAGACACTTGGATTCAAAATGACTAAGTTTAGGAAAAAATATTGTTTTTGACAGGTGCAGCTGTGTTAGAATGCGAATGGGTAGCAGGAATGTGCTAGATTCAGTGAGGGCTTCTCCAGGGAGAGGATGTTTGAGCTCCTGCTCACAGCGGATGGTCTGGCAGGTGAGTACAACCCAAATAAGTCATGTTTTGGATAAACACTCAAACTTCGGGAAGTCAAAGTATCTGCAACAGTGCTGTGCATGAGGTCAAGTATTTTTACATGCTGGAATCAACCTTTTTATTTGAGTCCTTCTGCGTAGTTAACCTTGGTGCTATTACTGCTTCTGCAGCATCCATGTTCTAAGCACTAATAGGATTAATTGTTTTCTAAGCTGGTAGCACATCTTTTAACATATGCAGTGTGCAGGAGGCAGGCAATAAATAACTAAAAGAAGTCTATGGAGCAGTGGCTCCCGCTGAGGATTTTACTGAGCACATAGAGAAATTGATTCTGTTAAACTTCGCTTGCTGGAGTGGAAAGTTAAAGAAGAGAGGAAAAAATGCTAAGAAATAGAGTAGTTCACAGGACTGTCGTTTTCATTTTAGGATTCTCTCTATAAAATATGAACATCAGAGGCTTGGAAAGGCTTCCAAAGGAAAAAGAGTTTTGGTACAACGTCTCTGGGGCAGAGGGAACCACAGCACTTGAGATGCTGTTTAACAGGCTGAGGGAAATGCTTCAAAAAAGAATTGCTGTCTGTTCCAGACCTTGGTTCAGGGTCCACATGCAGTCTTTTCTCACTTAGCCCTTCTGATGGAATCAGCAGGATGCCAAATGGAAAATGAAATGTCTGCAGGCTGTGAAATTTGGCCCTTGCTAGACTGAGGCAATGATCTGGAGACTGGCAGCATTTGGGCAGATGGTTGTCCCTACAGACACCTCATCATCTCCAGCAGAGCCTTGGCAGTCTCTGGGAAAATCCCCTGACTTTTCACACAAGAGAATGAGTGAGAGGGCCAGAATGATCCTTAACGGCCTGAAAATCAATTAATCAAAGAACTAATCTTTCAGTTTTTTCTTTCTAAGGGTGCTCTCTTCTCCTTTCCTAGTGGGAGCTGCTATAAACAGGCTCTTATCCAATATGTAGTTCATGCTGATGCTCTGCATATGCCCCTTGTTGCTCTAAAGGGAGACCTCTGCAAGGTACAACCTTTGATGCATGGAGTGAGTGCCAGAATCATGGCTGGACATTTGTGGGTATATTTTAAGTATGCATACCAAATTAATCTCAACCTGAGCCATTTTAAGTAAAGGTAACTGTGTTGTCGGTTTTTTTTTTTAGTGTGTTTTTAAAGTGGGCAATAACAGCAGTTTTTCGTGGCTATGCCATGCTGCTGGAGCTGCTAGAAGGGCTTTTCTACTAAAATGAAAAGCAGTGAAATGGTAGAATCCCTCTCTGCAAACATGCCCATAATTTATTGAATACAAATGGCTGATTCTTTTGATTTTTCTGGCTGCTGTTCCCAACTCTAGGATGCAAGGAGCACCCTTTAAATGTTCTCTTTTCTTCCTCCTCTTCCTTGAGGTGGTGGCTTGCAGTTACTGTGCCTAATTTGTAGCTTATCACACGAGGGATAGGAACAATGATCTAGTGAATTGGCTGCTCAGGTTCTGGTTCACCCCTCCATTGCTATCGTGCTGGATACCCTGAATCAGTCCACGTCCCTGCATCATGTCCCCACAGCTGGCTACAGATAGACCTGTGCCCTCTGCACGCTGACTGGCTGCTCATGAGATGGCTCCTGTCTGGGAGCCATTGGAATGGTGCTGTGCCAGGGAGAAGAGCCCTGCTGAGCAGCTGGACATAGCCCAAGCACAGCAGTGTGTTCCTGGCTTCCAGGCCCAAAAGCATCCACACCCAGGGAGTACAGGTAGAGGAGTGTGTGCCTGCCTATCCATGTACACTGCACCCTTAATCTCCCTGTGTCTCAGTTCTGTCAAAGGGGTCTAATAGCCCACTGCATCATGGAGGTAGTATGGGATAAAAACCTATTAATCATTGCACAGTGCTGAGACAGATGGGTTTAATTCCCAGAAGAAGTACATATATAGACCACGATCATCTAAAGCCAACATTAACACATTGGTATCTGTGATTTACATAAGCTAGTCCCTGAAACCACAGTTGGATGGTGCTATAGAAGAGTTTCTGGGCTATTAAGTGTTTAATTTGGCAGATACAATTCAGTCATGAGATGATCTGCTCTCCTGAAGTGACAAAAGAGGAGGGTTTGCAGTGCTTGGTGTGTAATACATGAACAGGAAGGGTTACTGTCAAAAATAAATGGGGTCCCTGAACAGAGAGGTGTCTGGAAGGTCTCCTAAATGTGGAAAGGTTTGGCTGCTTTAATCTGTGATCTGGCTAATGTCTAGGAAAATCCTCCCCTTACTACAGAACTTACTGGAAAATTGTGTCTCACATTGTGAAGGAAGAGATTTATCTTGGAAAGGTATTAAAAGCCTCTGTTCCACAGTTGTCATCTGGGAAGATACAGTATTGATTGACCCTGCAGTTCCGTTTGATAGGCTGCATTGGTGATTACAGTATTGATTTGTTTCATGTGCTGTGTTTGTTCTGTGCACAGCTCTCTTGCAGCAAGAATTAGTCTGACTTGCCACATGCTGCATGTTTTTCAGGAGAGGAATTAGGCAGAATTCATTTTTCACCAGACAGTCTCACAGAGTAATTAACTGAAAGGAGGCTGGTGAGAATTTCTGAATTACCCAGGGAACACAGCAGTCAGAGTTTTTTCAGGCATGTGTAAATAAAGAAATTTGCATTCTCCAAATATTTAAAGCAAATATTGTATTTGAAGAGAAGTGTGTAACTTGAAAAAGTGCATATATATAATAACAGCTGCAAGCAGTTACAAAGACTGGCTGCCACAACTAAAGCAGAAGAGAAATCTGCAGAGTAGTAGTTGAGCTGCCCCTTAGAACACTGTGGTGAGGGGAGAAGAGGAGCTTGACTGTAACTTCCTGTGTCAATTCACACCCTGGCCTTATATTTGCAAATGGCTTGTCTTGCCTTGTCTTTATCTGCCTTTATCATTGCTATTGCCTCAGGTCTGAAGAGCTGAGGTTTGATGCAGGGATGTGCAAAGGAGTTGGTCTGAGACCAGAAGTTGTTCTTTTCAATTTGTGCATGAATTTAAATTGTGCGTTGAATGCAGAATCCAAGTGAAGGCTCGACTGCTGGAAGGTAAGGGCCATGTAGATGAACAGAGGGCTGGAGCCTCTCTCCCATGGAGACAGCCTGAGAGAATTGGGATTGTTCAGCATGGAGAAGAGAAAGCTTCAGGGAGACCTTCTAGAAGGCTTCCAGTACCTAAAGAGGCTCCAAGAGACCTGGACAGGGACTCATTACAAGGGCATGTAGTGATAGCACAAGGGGCAATGACTTTAAACTGAAAGCAAATAGATTTACATTAGATAGTAGGAAGAAATTATTTATTGTGAGGGTGATGAGGCACTGAAAAAGGTTGCCCATTACAGCTGTGGGTGCCCCATCCATGAAAGTGTTCAAGGCCGTGTTGGATGAGGCTTTGAATGTTCCTTACCCCATGGCAAGGGGAGTTGGAACTAGATGATCTTTAAAAATCCTTCTCAAGCCGATGCATTCTATGACTTTATGATGAACTTACGAAGGTCCTGAATGTTGCCTGGTGGTCATGAGTTGTTTTTCTAATGATCACTTATGTCTCCAAACAGGCAAACCTACTGTCCCATGATTGGAGAGGGACACATGTCACCAGATAACATTATAGGCTTCCACAGTAGAAAAGTTTTGCACATGAATTTTAAACTCACACTCTTAGTCATCCCATCTGGTATGATGCTAATTAAAAAAGTGAGACATTTCTAGCCCTCCATGTGTAATTTGGGAAGAAATAAATGTCTGCTGAATGTGAGATAGTGTCGCATGGTGTTGCTGTTGCACTGAACCAAATTTTCATTGGTACTGGATACCATAATTAATTGCCATGCTAATTGTTATACTCCAGAGCACATCTAGAGTCCTTGGGTTTTTTCCCACTGGTGGAACTGAAGAAAGGTTAGAATGACTTATTCTCGTTTGCTTGACTTTTTCCTGCCTGGAAAGAATTAAGAAAGACAAAGCAATGAGAACCTCAGAGGTGAAAGTCACATTTTGAATAACGTAACATAGAAAAAGGTAAAGAAAGTAGTAAAAGAAGGTGCTGCTTTTCAGTGCTAAAAGTGTATGTGGGCATAATCTGGGCAGCAGAAAGGCATTAAAAATGTCTTCAGTTTTAAAGCATTTTCTCCCCTTCAACAGCTGATAAAGTGAATGGGACAGGATAATAATTCAGTTACTAATTGTCATAACAAATATTTCTGTGGGGAAAATCCTTAAATTCAAACAATTGTCTTTTGCGCAGGGATTAGTCTTGAATTTAACACGTAATTTATAATTATCAATCTATCACAATGTAATTTTTTGTCTTCATTGTTTAAAATACAATGTTTTCTGTGAGTTTTTAAAGGAGTTTTATAAATTCATAATGAACATTGTTAACATCAATAAGGGACCACTTACCTCTCCGTTCTGCTAATTCCAGTTAGAAGCAGACTGGGATGAAAGAATCCACTAATGTTGAAGGCGTTGCCAGAGGGTCATGAGTAACTTGCTGCTGTGTGCCAGATGGGACTGTACATGCTGGGAAATGGAACTCATTAGTGGTGTCTAGTTTTTCCTTTTGAAATTTCTATTTTCTTTTAATAACAAATATTTAACATTTTGCTGAAAAAGTAAAACTGAAAATAGACATCTAAAAACAAACAAACCCCAAAAAACTCAGTTGGAATTGGAGACCTGAGAAAAATAAAGATTAGAACATTAAAGAAACAGGAACCATCCATGAGAATTTTAATGTGAGAACCTCCTGCTTCTCTCTGAAAAATATCTACCGAGCTTCTTGTTGCACTGTACCAAAATGCAGTGCAGCACTGGGTGGTGCCTGAGACAGGCAGCATTGTCTCATAGCAGGGAGCTCAGCATTTGAGTGGGGGCTGTCCTGGTGCCAAGTGGGGATGTGGATGCAGGTCATGTCCATAGAGTTTCTGTTCTTTCCAGTGGCCATTTAAGATACAGATGGTCATGATGCAGAAGGTGTCTGTCTTCCTATACAGACCTATACAGATTGTTTTCCTGTAGAGAACTTGTATAGAAGAAGGGAAATGGCTTGTAATTTTTACATAAACCTATTTGCCTCAGCATGTCCTTTGGGTACTTCAATGCATGTCTCCTCTGTTTGCAATATATTGACCATCTGCGCAGTTATGTGTTTGGTCATCCAGCTACCAGGACAAATGACCAATTTATGGACAGACACAGGTATTGCATCTTGCTATCCATGACAATATGCTTCGTAAGAGAGAGCTTTTATTGTTCTGAGAAAGGAACTGTATTTTAATGAAGGTCACCCCTATGAAAGGTGAAACTGCTGTGAGCATCTCTCCAACCCAGAAATCAATTCATATTGCTGCTTTCCAGGGCAACTACAACTTTGGTTTGAAATTCCTTCTCCAAATCTTTCAATCAAACTTTCCTGGTCATTATAATATGTGGATATTTGTTGTGTCATGGCTGTATGATCATTAAATTGGGTTAAAAACTGCTACTGCACATATGTTGACAACCAATTTATTCCTTGCAAAATAGTAGAGCACTGAGTATCCATTCTGTGTCAGTTGGAGGGCACTGTGCTATATTTGTTGCCATCATCATTATAAAGGTTACAAATGATCTACCTGGAGCTCAGCATATATCTTCTAGGATGAAGTGTCAACACAAAGATAATAGGGTGAATTTAGCGTACAGCTTTAGGTACGCTTGCTGCTTTGCTCTGTAAGCCAGTAGATCTTGGTTGGAAACTGTGCAAAAAGAAAGTAGTGGAGGAAAAGTCTGTTTCAGTAATCTCTCTTCGAGCGTTTTTGTTTGGAGACTGATTGTTTATCCTGCCCAATGCTGACAGCAGTTAAGTACAGTAAAAGTGATTTTTATTTTTCTTAAGAATCCTTTTTTTTTTTTTTGTTGTCCAAATCTTTTGTGTCACTTTCATGAGGAAGTACATGGAAGGAATAATCAGGAGACCAGATGGCATTTTGAATAGTGGGTCTATTCAGATGTTTTCAAATCTCTAATTGGTCACTGGTTTTAAATGTTAATATGCTCACTAGTAAATCATTGCTATTCTCTCTTTTTGATGTTTGCAAAGAATTATGAAAGAATTTGATATATTACTAAGAATGGTACCAAAAAATCAGCATTCAAGCAACGGTGCTAAGTAGTGGTGATGAACTCTAGCAAATCTGAATAGGATGACTGTCATTCAGACTGATTAACAAGTGACAGGCTGAAAAGAAATGCAGGGACGTGTTTTGTGTTGTTATAAACTGGCAAAACTAGAATGACTTGGGTGAAACTTTGCTGATAACCACCAGCAGAGAATGCAGTTTGATGTCTGTCATTTTATCCTTGTTTCATACAGCATTGCTTGCCTGGAGGGGAATGCACCAGGAGTCTCCTGGAAGAGAATGCATCTGCAGCACAGCAAAAGGAAACTTGTACAAATGGGCATAAGTAAAAAAAAAAATTAGTTCTGAACATTCAAAGGACATGTATGGTATTAGACGGTGGATGAAATGCTGTGATTTTTTTGCTCACTTAACATGCTGAGTTCAGTAGGAAGGCACAGTGAGAAGGCAAGTCAGGATACATTCCTAAGAAGTGCTCCCTTGGTACATTGTCTGATGATGGGGTTATATGATGGCAGCCATCTGGTCCATCCTCATTTAAAATGTTACAGGTGCTGAAGGAGGAGATGGTGCCACAGAGCAGGGCAGTGGCCTTCTGACATGATATTTCTGCTGGAGCAGACATGAAGCTGTGCTCCACTGCAAAGATAAAAGTAAGGAAGCAAAAGGAAGTCAACCAAAGGATGACAAGGGAAATCAAGCTGACATTACTGGGGAAAATTGCTTGAAGTTGCTGTTTCTTTTCAGGAATACATTCTTGGGGAACTTCTAGGTGAAATGCTGTCTCTGTACCAGGATGTGACACAGATGTTCTCTTACAATAGCTTTTTAATTCAACTGAAAATCTCCTGCAAAGAAACATTTGTTAATGTTTCTGCCTACAGGCATTACAGGACACAAAAGAAGGAATTGAGGAAAATAAGGTAAAGAAGACCTTGAGAAAGGAACAAGTACAGGGTGGAGTAGCATCTGCCTTGGTGACTGTATAAGAGAAGCTTTCTGACCATGCTTCTGGACTGCACATGGCACTTAGTGCTATGGATTAGTTGACACAATGGTTTTTGGTCAAAGGTTGGACTCTATGAGCTTGGAAATCTTTTCCAACCTTAATGATTCTATGATTGAGTCAAATAAAATACCAAACATCAAAATGGTAACTCTACATTTAAAGTAGATACCCATGTCCACATTTGAATATGGTGAAAAATGCCTGCAGTGCCTCTGAGAAGGATGATGGGTGTTGACATTGCCCTAAGGAGAGCAGTTTAATGGAATAGCATTAACACAGCTCTGTGGAGACACAACAGATCTAAGGTTAAGTTACATTTTGCAGCTGAGGAAAAGTGAGGGAGGAGAAGATCAGGCAGCAGTTTGTCAAATTTACCTTGCCAGGGCTCTGTCTTTGAGTTTGATATGCAAGTCCATCACTGAGGCCTCTGACTGCTGGCTATTCCAGACACATTGGAACAGCAAGGTCCTCAGTGGACATGGAGAAGCTTTGACACTTAGTGAGAGTACAAGAAGGCAATGCTCAGGATAGACTTTCTTGGAGGAGTGTAAGTAGTGGATATGTAATACAGGGGAGATGGTCAGCTAGGAGGTGCTGCCTGCACAACAAGGCAAATAAAGCTTTGTGAGTGCTTTTCAGCTTCTTTTCTTCAGCAAGAATCCCTTGTTTTGTGCTGGCCACAGCAATGTCCAGTCAGCCATTGCCGAGGTGTGTGGAGCACTTTGGTGTCTGGGTTGAACATTTCTGCAGTTTAAATGTTACTGTGTATGCGGTCAGCAATAATAGTGCCTTAAAGAAGCAGAAAGATGTCGTATGCTCCTGTTAAAGCAGCTTGTTCAGAGACATTTGGATCCACAGGGGTTCTTTGCACTTTTCATGATGCGGTTGACAAAATAAGATCAAGCTATACTAAGAAACAGCATCAACTCTGAAAAAAAACATCATCACTATATGTGAAGCACAGATGGTACTTTTGGTACTTGGTATTATAGCTGTTTTTAAGTTTATTGGAGAAAAATATGGATTTTTAAATCTTACACCTGCATGCTGAGAGGAAGCATATGTAGAGACTCACTGAATCCCTTGGTGTATTCTGAGCGGATCGTTACACACTCAGAGATGGAGTTTTCTGTTCTCCCTCACCATGAGCAGCATTTAATTCTGCAATGGTTCTGCTGAAGTCAGAGACAGGCACAGTAGAAGATGAAAAGGACATATGGTTTCTCTCCTGTGTGTTAGTGGTCTGGTTGCAAAGATAGAAAGCACGTATAGCTTTTTTCTTTCATGTACCCTGTGCTTGTGCATGCATGGACACACCTGCACCCAAATGTGCATGACTATTTGATACATTTTTGTACAGAGGTGTCAGCAGGGTAAACAGAACAGCTTACAGGGATTAGATCAGAAAGACTTCTAAGAATGGCTTCTTTGCAAGAGTAACAGCTCAAAGCTTGCTGGATATTTAAATACAACCTCATGCAAATATGAGGGGGTTATTGTCCCATCACTGCCTTTGTGCCTTTTGTTGGTGTTTTCCATGCTGCTGAGGCTGATTGGTACCTTAGCTCGTTTTCTGCAATCATGGCATGTATGTTTTCCTTTGATATTGCTAGGGAAACTGTGCTCCCAATTTGTTGCTGGTCCTCTCAGACACTTTTGGAATGATAATGTTGCTTTCCCCCCCCCCCCCCCCCCCTTTCCTTTTTGGTATATTTCTTTGCCTGTTTCTGTTTCTTCCCAAATCTTGTGCTTTCTGGAACATCTGTATATTTTCATAGAAGAGAAGCTCATAGTTGCACTCCACAGATCAAAATTCAGATCTTCTTAGATGGGGCCTCACTTTTTGCGTGCAGAGAGGGGTGTACTTTTGCACTGTAATTTAGATGTGAGATTATCCCTTGGTACAAGTGGGCGGATTAGAGGGTACACATGTTGGGGTACTCTGTTCTCTTTTTCTACTTTTACCAGACTTTCTCTAGAATGCTTGTGTAGTTAAGCTAGCTTAGAGCTGGGTTCAGCTCTCTGATCCCCCACAAGCTTCTTGGGTCTCTCTGCTATTGCTCCCAGCTGGAGAATGAGGTCCCTTCTCATACTCATAGGTGTGTTGTAAGAATATACTCACTGAAAATTGTGATTCTGTGCTGAGGAGAGCCTTGTGAGTACAGAGTCATACAGGCAGATTGCTTGCTGAGTCCTATCTGCATGGAAATATCTTACCCATTCCTTGATTTTTCTTGCTGCGATTTTGTCAGAGCCCGAGAAGAAAACAGTTCTGTCTCACAGCTCCTCCTCAGCCTTGTTTGTAATGTGAAAGATGCATTTTGGAAACTTGATTTTATCTAAGTTAAGGAAAAAAATTCTTATTCTAAGGTGCAGCAAGTACTCTGGCTTCATCCACCAACAAGATACAATGCAAGAGAACTGAAGATCCTCATTCCACCATTAAGCACCTGCTCCTTGTGAGATGTGCAGTGCTCAGTTTCACTTTTCAAGAATGCAGTGGGATGCCAAAGCAGATTTTTCTTTTCAAGTTTTTAACTGTTTTGTGGGCTTTTAGATGTCTTTTTGACACCATGAACTAAAGGGCAGAAATATCAAATAGTAACTCTTCCCCCATGCTAGAATGTCACATTCTTCCCTCCTTGGGCTGTGCAATCTGCAGGCAGGGTGTTTGCATAGTGAGTGTCAAGTCAAGGTTAAACCAGGATTATTATTCCTTTTCTCAACTCAGGATCAAAGTACTGGGCACATTGTATGAAAATCACATTTGAAACAGCGGAGTTCAATTACCTTCTCAAATAATTGTCAGAAATACGCAGCTGCTTTTGAGGTGGAGGGTGTTACTTACAGTAAAACTTGACCTTGGACATACTCACATGGCCCTCTGATTTCAATGCATGGCTCTTCAGGCAGAATGTAAATCCTGCTGAGGGTCAAATCCAAGCTGCTGAGTAGCAGCATCAGTCTGTCAGGGGCCAGATACTGCCAACTAATCAGACATCCTGCCAGTGGGATGTTGGAAAAAAGGACTTGCGCCAAACATGCCTGAGTATAGTTCGCTTCTGTTTTTTGGCTTGTATGTGCTGGCCACAATACATCCTGAGGGTATGGCAGTCCAACTCTGCTTATTCCCAAAACCCAGCTCTTTGTCAGGGCAGTTAATGTTTTCAAGCATTGAGTAGCCACGTGAGAAACCTGCTGGAACTGCCTGTGGGCTTTGGCTGTGCTGCAGGCATTAGGGGGAGCAAGCCTAGGATCCCTGTTAGCACAACTGCATCACTGTTGCCTCTGGGTTTACATCTCAGTTTCAGAGTTGCAATTCTTTATTTGTTCCTGCCAAGGACAACTTTTAAACTTCCCTGATGCCAGTTCCAAGTGGGTGGAGAGGTGGCAAAAGAAGCTGCTTTGATTTAAGTGAGTGAGAGGGCAGTGCTACTCTGTCTGCCTGATTATTTATTTCCCTAGTTACACACAGCACTTGCTTTCTCTGGAGTGATTCAAGCATATCATAACCTCTTGCTTTAGCTCTTTTATCATGCTGGTTTGCTGCTACAGTTCAGTCAGAAATCTGTCTTGGCCTCTGCAGAGCAGAGGATGTCATCTCGTTTTATTGCACTTCAATGTGCCTCCTCCATGTTTTTTTAAGTTTCCCGTTTATCATGCAGAAGGTTCTGAGAACTGTGCTGGTTGCTTTTGGGCTGGGCAGAACAGGCTCTGTCAGTAGTAAAAGCCTTCCTCCAATGTCATGTAGAGATAAATGGGTGGTGAGGACAGATGCCCAGCAAGGCTTGATGCATCTCACTGTGCTTAGGAATTCTCAGAGAGGCTTTAAACAAAACATCCATTGATTTCAGCATGAGCAGTAGCAGACTCATGTTTTTTCTCCAGTCTCCTGCTATGCTATGGATGCATTTGCACATAGAAATACTAGAAGTGATGTATGTGAGATCTGAGCTTAGATGCTGGGTCAATGGAAGTCCTGAAGTCAGTCACAGCTGGAATTTTGCATTGTTACAGTGAAGCCCAATACTACTTTCCTCCTCAGGTACAATTACATCCCCATACCTGGTACCTCTTGTTGCTCCAACATTTTTTGCCATATATAAGAGGTTACCTCACCACCTCCTCTGTGTAAATTTGGAATTGCTGGAAGAAATGGGGGCTACAGTATCTCCTGGAGGGTTCTTTAGGAGATGATGCCTAATCACACTGTATGATGTACCAGGTAAAAGAAATAACATGTGTGTTAGGCTGTGGTTGAGTTTTTTAGGAATAAAGTCAATGACATAAATAGGAGAGGATCACCTAATAGTGTAGTCCTTCATGTGTCCCATGAAATCATGTGTTGCACATTAGTCCATGTAGATGGAGGGGACACAATGTGTACTTTTCATGTTACTAGATGTCTCTGCTGCTCTTTCCTTTTTACTCTCTTCTCCTCCAGCATGGTGCCCCTCCCATGGGATACATATGCTCCACTGTGATCCTTCATGGGCTGCAGGGGTACAACATGCTTCAGATCACAATGTTCTCCATGGGCTGCAGGAGAGTCTCTGCTCTGGCTCCTGTAGATCTCCTCTGCCTCCTTCTGATCTTGGTGTCTGCAGGGCCATTTCTCTCACATTTTCCCACTCCTTCTCAGCAGCTGCTACACAGCATTTTTTACCCATTCTTAAATAACTTATTACAGAGGCACTACCAACAACACTGGCAGCTTTGGGCAGAGGTGAGTCCATCTTGGAGCTGGATGGAGCCGACTCTGCCCAGTATGGGGAGCAGCTCCTGGTATCATCTTATCAAAGCCACTCATGCAGAATCCTCTACCAAAGCCTTGCCACCCAAATCCAATACATAAGATTAGAGAATCTTCATTAGAGCATCTTGTGATTTTGGATTTACCACAGGCATTGTTTCTTTTACTGGAAAGTGTCCAGCCAATGGGATTTTTGGAAGCATTTCTGTGTGTTTGTGTGGAGGGGAACAGCCAGCAGAGAGGCAGTAAGTGGTGCCCACATGATGTGGCAATTCCTTCCAGAGACAACGTACCCAGAGCTGGGGTTTCACTACAGCTTCTGAGCTGAGGGTTGAGAAGAGTTGTTTTCTCCCTCTTTGTGCATCTCAAATTTAGGGAGAAGAATTGATTTAATTTCATCTTGTCTGATCCTGATTAATGAAAATTCATTTGTGCTAGTTCTGGGCAGACAAAAATAATCTTTGACTGTTTTGTAACTTTGCAGATATGTGTAGGTGTGTGGCAGGAAGTTCTATAATTCTAGAAATTATGACAAGGCATCCATAAAGATGAGGCTGAAACCCTATGCAGCAGCATTGTAGCTTAAAGGAGTGTTATTTAATACCTATTAATGGAACTGCTGAAGCATAAATACTCTCAGCTCAAACAGATTTTGTTAACTCCTTTTTGCTGGCAGTTTTGGAGTGGGATGGCAGATGATTCACCACTGTCTGGCAGGATGCTTTTCCCTCTGTTCAGCACAAGAGTTGGTGTCTCACAGGGGTGAGAGGCAGGCTGGTAGGCAGGAGGAGGAATTGCAGAAGTACATGGGCCTTTTACAGGCTAACTCCAGGTGTCCCCAGGGCTGCAAAGAAATGGTACTTGCAGCTGTGATTGCAACACAGATCTTCCCAGAATGGTTTCTGTTCATCATATTTAATAGGGAGGGACTTCAGGCTTCCTATGAGGGATGCTGGGTGTGTGGGCACTGCAGTCCCTGCCTTGATATTGCTACTCCCTTCAGCAGAGGGAACTAGAGCAGGGTCACCCCTGGGCATATACAGAGGCCAAATTTGTCCTGATTAATGGTCAGCCTTTAACAGAGCACTCCTGGGCTTTTCAGGAAGATTCTGGAGAGAGAGGTATCACCAAGGGGTGATCCAGCTCAGCCCAGATCAGGACCACAGGGGTTCCTGAATCTTCTCAGGTATTTTGAAGATCATAGAGCCTGGTGACTCATCTATCTCAATCAAGTGTCTCTGAAGTCCTTTTCTTTTTATTCTAGCTGCATTTTTTTTACTTGTGGGTTCAAAGATCCTCAGTACAGCTCCAGCACAGCATAGGGCTGGCATATAAATAATTACTATTAAAAAGGAAGAACACTGCATATTGGATAACTTGCATGCAAATTTTTGAGTAATTATGGGACACAAGGATATCTTTTCATGTCATCCTTTGAAACACAGGATTAAAAGAAATATATAAATTGAATTTCCCAGGCAATAACATGATTCCAGAAGTTAAGATTTAAGAAAGAAGAATTGTTAACATGAAATCGATAACAAATGAGAGTGAGCAATTTTATAATCCATTTGCTTCTGGGTCATGCCTACACAAGAAATGTAGTCAAATTTTTCTGGAGACTGATTTAATTAAAATTGGTGCAAACTCCCTGGGTGGACTCTAAGATAGGTTAGGTTTGCATTGTGCTGTGAAATGTGATTCTTAGTGTGTGCAGACAAGCCACAGATTGCTAATCATAATAAGTGATGAAGCTGCACCAGATCAGGTTTCTGCCATGCAGTATCTAAGCACAAGCTCATAAGGCATGCACCAAAATCTGTGCTGTGTCCTCTGCTGCCAAACTAGGAATTTGAATGCAAGAGTCACACTTCAATGATCTTTAAGAAACACTGAAATAAAAACAGTGACAAAGAGCAGATAAAATATGTTCATCATGGAGTTGGGGCTTGTTGTAGGACCAGACCTTTAGCTTTGTCAGTGGCAGCTCAGCAGAGTTTTCTCATCATGCTGCAGCCAAATAGGAACTTTGTTTATCTCTCGCGTCTGTTCATTCAGGCTTTTAATTAGTTACCAGCTCTCCCCATGGTGAGGAGTTGGTGCCTGATGTCATTGAGGTACTTACTAGGGTGTTCATGTTTATGTACATGCATTCTTTCAATATTGGATTTCAAGCAGTCACAAGCCATAGTAAGGAATTAAATGTCATGTAAAGAAGAAATGTGACCCATTGATCAGGATGTGTTGCCCCAACAGTCTATCCTGGCTGGGAATTGGCTGTTACCTAAACTACAGAGCCTGTCAGAGGACAGGGCAGAACCAAAGAATCACCAATTTAAAATTCTTCTTGACATAATCAAGGAATATATTTTTAACTGTAGACTTAAGACAAAGATGAGGAACAAGCAAGACACAATGTATTTCTGCCTTTAAACTTGTACCACACAAGGGAGCAGATCTTCCCATGATGTAAGTCAGCCCAACTCCACTGACTGGAGAGAACAGTTGTAATTTATCCTGCCTGAAGGTCTGCACAGAAGGTGCGTGAGGTTTCTTGCAATTCATTGGAGACTTTTGACATTGAGAGCGGGCGTTCGACTCCACTGTCCTCTGGAGCGAGTGGCAGCACAGGCAACTTATAATTACAAACACTTGATAAATCTCCTTCAGAGAAACTGAGGAGCTTGATAAGATGTTTGAGTCGGTGATGGCTGATTTCACTTCTTGTGAAAAAGCCATATTTCTGTGATTTTGATCTCAGCACAAAGGCACTACACAGCAACAGTGTGGAAGAGGTTCTGGGGTTTCAACCACGCATTCAAGTATTTCAAGGATCATCTTTGCCTTGTGGAGATCAGTGGGTTCCTTTCCAGTGAGTTCAAAAGCCTGGGGGAAACAAAAGGAACCTATTTCAAGCCATTTTTGTGAGAACAATATCTCTCCACAACACCTGACACCTTATGCAGCTAGTAAATACCATTCCCTATCAACTACCTAATCTTTTTTTATTGGTGTTTGGCCACCTACACCTGACCACCAAATTTCCACTCTGTTTGACATTTATATAACAAAGAGCTTCTAACTGTTCATTTATCAGCACAAGAAAGTTGAGCACAGGAGGAGACAAATATGATGGGCACCATGCAACAGCACTCAGAGCTCTGCTGCTACCTGTATATCCAGCCTCTGTAATAGTTATGTTGAGCCATTGCTCAGAAAAAATGCTGCCAGGTGCTTGAAATGATTTAAGTCTCTTGTTCCTGGGACAAAAATGGATGCTGTTATATACTAACTCTTTTCTCTGCTGGATGTCTTATTGTTAAAGATTTTATAATACTGTGATATAAAGGAAACACAGTGCTTTGGGCATGGGCTTTTCTCTCAGGCATATTTAGGCATCAGTTGCATTTTCCTGTAATTAGCAAACAGTGAGCACAGGAATGCAGTCGATCGTCTCTTATTTTTCATCTTTCTATTTTCAGTCCTTGGATAGGGACTTCTGAACAGGAACAGGAGAGAGGAAGAGGGAGAAAGTCCTGCCTGCAAAGCTCAGGATGTGAGTAGAGCTTTCTAGACTTGCCCTGTTCTTCATTCTGCTCTCCAGAGTTCAGATTTCCCAGGCAGCTGTGTATATGCACATCTGGCTGGTTCGTTGCACCACTGGGAATGGCATTTGACTGTGGGTCTTCAGTTGTTCTGCTGATGGGCCTGTGTGAAGTCTTGCATTAACAGTCACACAGAGCCTTGTCCTTCTGTGTATCTGGGAGTAAAATTACTTAAAAGTATCATGGTCTTTTCTCATTTGATGTCTGGTAGCACTGGAATGTGGCTTTTGCTTGGAGTTTCTGCCAGCTTCAAGTAGCAAAAGAATTTAAAGTAGTTGAACAAAGCCTGCTATCCCCTGGGGACAGAGCTGCCTGAGGGTCAATGTCAGTGAAGGATTTACCCTTTAGTTAAGTAGCTACTGAAACAAGGGGGTCTTTCTGAGTTTATAAATCTGGAAAGTGGTCAACAAGACTCCGCTACCTTTTTCACTTGGGATAGAGAGCAAGGCTTTATATGTTCATGCCTAGTTAGAGCTGATGTTTATTAAAGATGAATACAATTTTGCTGAGAGGTTGTTAGAGCAAAATGCATAAGGAAATAAAAAATTACTGCAAACAATATCAGGGTCCCTGAACTGTCTTGAACTGTGCAGTTGAGATTCTCAAGTACTGTCAAATCACCTCTACACAAGACTGAACTGCTGACATTTGTTTAATTACAACATATTTAGGAAATGGAACAACATTCCTAATTGCTTGTGTATGCTTGCATTATGTCCCCTTTACAATATCTTTATTCAGTTAGAATTCATTTTCATTAAAATGGTGAGGAAATTATGTATTTTGCAACCATTGGGCACAGAGATTGCACTCTGCTTATAGTTTATATAGGATTTTGGAGTACTTGCTTTGTAGTAAAAACTTGTTGCTGATCTAAAGCCATCTTTCTGTGGAGAACAATCCTGAAAAAACACCCTGAAATTGTGGTTCAGCTAAGATAATGCATTTCAGTAAGCTCAAGACTTCCCTCACAATAGCAGGTCAACTTATCTAGGCGTTGGTGTTTGAAGACTGCACTGGGGTTTCCTGCATTGTTTTCAGAATGTTTTTCTGGTTATCCATGATTAAAAATTTAACAGACTTACCTAGCTGCAATTTAGTGAAGTATGAAGTTTTTCTGAAGCTTTTTTGGAAGATGAGGTATACTAAAAATTCTGTGTAATTTCTCTGGAGCAAGAGTTTGGAACAGCAGAAAGCCTTGCTGGGTTTGGACTTCTTGGAGAATGCCATTTTCTTAGGGGTCTGGCAGTTCCTCAGGTGTGGGAGGAGAAGTGAGACAAGTGTAGATGAAGTCATTTCAGCATCATTTCAGTCATTGATTGCTCTGCAAGCCCCATGCTATTGGAAACTACAAGTGCACAGGAAAGATGAGGAACGGGATGTGGAATCTGCTGGTGAGTGGCAGAGTGTGGTTGTGCCTCTGTAGGAATCAAAGATCAGAACGAGCAGTGAAAGCTAATCCATAAGATGATTCATGTGATAAGAACTCCTCAGGATGATGAAGTATGTGAGGTCTGTGTGGTCTGTTGCAATTAATGCTCTGTGAATAAGAACAGCAGATTATGGGTGTTGGTATTCACACCGTGCTGTGTGGTACATGTGCGTCAGAGCTACTGACAGTGTGGAATATTCAACAATAGTCAATAACTTCCAATTGTCTGGCCCTAAGCATTAGCACTTTGTGAGCCAGAATTACCTTCTAAATAATTAAAAGATTTTGAAAATAGGCATCATAGAACTATGACATTTATTCTTCAGGGTCATGTGGTTGTCACGTCTGAATAGTTTGTCAGGTTATGAACACTGGTATTTTATGTACCTGTACCACCCTTCACATTCCCTACTGGGAAGTCTTGCAGGTTTCAACAAATTCTAAATCAGACTGGAAGGAACAAACCCAAGGCCATTCCAGGCAGACCTCTGAGATACTATAATTTGAGATTATTGCTCAGAACTAGAAAAGGGCAAAGAGTTTTGCAGTAAAATACTGATTCTCCAGAGAATTCTAAAAGCAGGGTTTGGAAACTGCAGCAGCTAAGAGGATTTTGTTTTTAAACAGCAATAAAGTACTTGGAGTATCCATGTAACTTTTTAAAGGAAATCTGTCTCTGGAAGCGGCTGCAGTTGTCTTTGAATGAGTTATTGTCTCTTAGCAAGCTTTAGGGTGTCGTTGAGATCCTTCCTTGCAAGGCTTGAGGGATGAAGGCAACTGTTTTAAGGACTGCACTGCAATCATCCTTATGAGGCCTGGCACTGGGGAACAGGAGAGCAGTGACAGCCAGTGTTTCCTGGATCCAGAACTGTTGTCCCTGTTTCCTATAATTTCCAACATAATGAGCATCTTAGTGTCAGGTAAGTTTTAAAAAGAGATGCTCTCTTAAAAACAAATAGTCACTGCCAGCAGGGTTGCAAGCTGGGACTACTAAAAGATGATCTGATGACGATAGTTAACTGCAAATGGGATGTGGATTTCACTCTAATAGTTTATCAACAGGAACTTTCTGAAAAGTCCTTAAGTGTGCTGCCAAATCCAGCTTCCAAAGCAAGAAAACTGATACAATTCCAATGTTGTTAATGCCAGTTAATTATGTTACCTGAAAAAATCACTGGAAAGGACAAAGCATTGTTCAAGGCTTGCTTTGTTTCTCTTTATTCAGATGCTCCTTTGTTACAAATATATTTTTCTTCTCAAAGACATCAAGTTCTCATAACAGACTCTGGAGGATATATTGTTCTTTCGATACCTCCAGAAGATACTTCTGCTGTTAAAGGGAGAATATAATTTCAAAAATGTATATGTGTTATGCTGGGTTAGTACTGCCTGAAAGAGGAGAAAGACTTAAAAGGAAACCAATAATCACTTATGTTGCTCCAGCAATAATTTTGCCTGCCTTCTATTTTATTTTGAACTCCCATTTAGGCAACCCTATAAGTCTTCTAGCACTGATATCTACTCTTTGGTCATAATGTTTCCCTGCTGCCTAGTTAAAGTAAGGAGAAAAGAAGCCTCATGTTCCATATGTTTATTGAGGGAATTTTTTGTGTGTGCAGTTCACATAAAATTGCATCCATTTGGCTCAGGATCCACAGTGCAATTCCATTAACAAGGCAGCACTCTACCTTTTGTGTGTGCTGTTACCCTTAAAGCCCATTCCTGTTGCTGTGTCTCCCATAAAAATAGAAGTTTTGCAGGTGATTTAGTTTAGTTCATTTCCAGTTCTATTGTATTTTCTGTGTTTGTAGCCCAAATAACTTTTTAGAAAATATTTGATGGAATCATTTTAATTTTTCCATTTAAGATAAAACTTGTATGGAAAGTAAAATGCATTTATTTGGCCAAAATTTTCATTTATATAAAACAGAAAGTTATTTTTTTTTCTCCTACTTTATATCACTCTGTGTTCCTTCTTCCACCTTTGAGGGCTGAGATACTCTTTACTGTAAAATGGGAAGAATACACATGGCATTATGTGCCATTTCTGTACAGGCTCCCTGTGCATATGCAGTGTGTAAAGCTCTTGATTCAGCCTGAAATTGTGTATTTTTCCAAAACAAGGACAAACTATAACGTAGCTCAAAACTTGCTAAGGCAGGAGCACAGTTTTCCTGGGTGCCTCAGAATCACCAGTTCTTCTAAAGCCCGTGGCCACTGCTCCTGGCCGAGCTTGAGTTTACTCTGGTGCTGTGTTGTTGCTTCCCAAGGACATTCCTGAGGAAGTCCTCCATAATTTGGGATATCTAGAAATGATATATTTATGGTAAAGCCTTCCTCCTTAGCAGACATACCCCTGCAAGCATCCTGCAAGGACACTCTGTAGGAGTATTGAGGTTAAACAAATGGAAGTGAGTTCCACTGCCAATCAATGCCTTGACCAGAGACCCCAGAGTAAGGCAAACTTGTCTGCCTTCTGGATTACAAAAAGCCTGTCAGTGGTAGTGCCTGATGTATTGACAAACATGGTCTTGTGGCTTCCATGTACTCTCCATCTGCCCATCTCCATCTGTTTTTTTAGGGGAAGCTGGAGGAAACAAAGGGAGATACAAAAAACAAACAAACAAAAACCCAAAAACAAAACACCAAAACCAACCAACCAAAAAAACCAACAAACCAACCAAAAACCCAATAAAAAACCAGAAATATTTTACTGCCCTGAAGTGTGGGCTGGGAATCTGCCTGAAATGAGAGAATACATGTGCAGATGCATGCAGCAGAAAGTCATCTAAATGAGACTCCTTAGTGGGATGAGAGCAGCTTACCAGCACTCATGCATTGCACATACACTTGTTTTTTTGCGTGAAGCTGGAAATGGGTGTCTGCTTTTCCTCCTCCAAGTTAAACAGACTGCTGGGCTCCTGCTTCACTGCTGACCTGGGAAGGTCATCAGAGACTTTTTCACCCGTTCTGTACGCTGCTGTATTACTCACTCTGGCATGGTGGAGAGACTACTCTTTTTTAGAAACAGCATCACTGGACATTTGCTAAGGCATACTGCCAGATTTAATAGCTGATGGGCAGAAGAAGATCCTGTGTCCCTGTCTTCTGACCTCAAGAACATTGACACACAGCGCATAACAATCCACACATGACCCCTTGGAGGTGATTGTTTGGTGCAATTTTCTATCTCTCTCTTCCCCGCTTCCTCTTCATCTAACCTTTTCCATTTCCCATTTTTTCTGTTTAGCCTATTTGTGCATCTCTTCACCTGGCTTTTAGAATATAAAACCTGAATTTTAGGATATATTTCTATTTCCAGGTAAAAATTAAGATGTTGCTAAGTGTCATCACAGATAATAATATAGTAGATCCCTTTGTCTGAAGTGTGCTTTTAGGTATTACCTTGGTCAGTAATTTAATTGAATTGGATACTGACAACACACTGACATTGTTAAGGTTAATGACCCAATGATTTACAAGACAAGGCACATTTACCGGCAAATGGATTTTAGTAATTGTTCTACTGAACAATGAGAATAACAATTTGTACATTGATCCACAAAGTCCTACAACAAAGCCTCTGTTCTTACTTTGCCGGTGCCCCTGTCCATAAATTCAGTGTTGCTCAGAGAATGTTTTCTCAGCCCTGCTGTATTTTAACTGCATTGCATTGAATTTCAAATTATTTCCTTTAGTGTGATCCACAGCTTTCACTGTCTGTGTAGAGCAGTGCTGGGTGTGAAGGTGGTAAGAGAGAATAAAGGAAGATGGGAGAATGTGACCTGTCCAGGCAGATGTTGGTGTAAGAGTTTCTCCAGTGAATGGTTGCATCTCTTTGACACATATCTAGTGTCTGCTTCAATAGATTTGGATTGTTCTGTTTTCTCTGCTGAAATGCTGTTGGAGGCCAATCCAAATGGGGTAGGAGAATTCTTGTTTAGTCAGGGCTATTATCCATTTTCAATGACTGTAATCTTATACAACACAAAGCAAACGTGTCTGTTTTCCTTGAATTGATGGCATTGCTGTTGCTTAGTTTGTTCAAAGTACTTGCAGTTAATTCTTTGTCAGTAAAATCCCAGATAATCATTAATTTTTGCTTAAATGTTTTAAATATTATGACAAGAGCAAATTTACTGGAGCCTGGAATTTTGTCAATGTTCAGGATCAACTAGAAAAGCTCACAAGAAATCTTTAGCTAAAGCCATTAAACTCCTGGATATAAATTGTCTGTATTCCTAGTTAAAGATGCTGATTGTAAGAGGTGTTTAACATCCTTATTAATTAATTATTACTGGAAAATGCAGTATTTAATCAGCATTGATCTGGTGTAAAGCTACATTACTGGCATTAGCTGAAACTCAGAACAGAAGAGTTTATTGAACATAATTGTCTTTCTTACAATATTATTGACAATGTTATAATTTCCATAGTGGTAATGGACCAGTAGCTGTTGGTTAGATACTCCTTGTTACAACACAGTTTATAAACTTCACTTTATTGTCCTTAGCTTTATTGACCATTGATTTCTTCAGTTGTCCTTTTGCTTCCCTTATTAATTTTGTGTCATTCTTGGCTTCCAGTGTATTGCTGCCAACATTCTCTCTTCTGCATTTGATATTTATTGGCATTTCCTCCATTTAGAACTACTTTCACTCCCCCATCGTGCCACAATCAGATTGTTTGTTCAAGGTATTATTGTAATTATCAGTCGTGTGTTCTTCATTACACTGCATGTGATACACCCAAGTAAGATTGCAAGACTTCTGACCTTCAGCACAATATTCAGTAGTGCTTAGGTCTTAGGCCTCTGTTGGGTCTTAGCAATATTTTAAAATAAATAAATACCTCTGAATTTATCATCAAAAGTGAAAACGTAATTTAAAAATTATATGATAAAATGTATAAACTATATGGAAATAACTGGATTTGTTCAGTTTAAAGAAGAATGTTACCTGTAGTCATCCAGTACAATGACAGTGGTGGTGTGTTGGTGAGTTTTTCGGCAAGTACACATGTTATTTCTTTCTCTCAAGGGGCCCACAGCCTCCAGTTCAGGAAGATAGGAGAGCTGCAAAGGTTGGATGGGGATTAGTTTCTTGATTTGCTAAGCTGCTGTGTGTAATTTCAGACAGATCATGGAGACCCTTAGAGGTATCCAAAGGAGTGGGAAGAATGCCACAGTGGAAAATACATTCTCTCCCTTGTCAAGCTGACCTGTCAAGGGTTTAGTTCTCAGTAAAATAAAGAAAGAAAAAGGAGGAAAGAACAAGCTGTAGATATTAACAGAGTAAAAGAGTTATGAATAAGGACTTTAGCCTTTTAAAAAAACAATCATGGAGAGTTTCATGAACACTTTGAAGAAAATCAAAACTTTGAAACTGTTTACAAACTGGAAAAGGAATAGAAATGACACAAAATAAGCGTAAGAAGAGAATACACAGTGCAAGGAGAAGCTGGAAGGATATATTAACTTAACCTGGGTGTCAAGTGTTTGGTTTACTTTGCAATAAGAGGCTGTGCTGTATGTAAAACTCCTACAGATTTCCTCATTTTCTGTGGCACAGGCTTTTGCAGGAGAAATATTCAGTGAAGCCACCTATAACTTTCCTGATTGCATTTTAAACTTTTATGTTGCTAGCCTCTACATCTAATAAACCTGAGACTTTAAATGGAGCATGGCTTATTAAATCGTATCTTTTCTGCCACTCTTGTCAGTGGAGAGATACTGATAATATTAACATCAAATGGGACCAAACCAGCATGGCATTCCCTTTGGTGCTGAACTCCAGTCCTTCTGCCTTGATGGATGGCTATTTGGGATCTGCTGTGTCCAGGTATTTTCATGCACCACTTATGGTCATTAATTTTCACACTTGATTTTCCAGTTAAATACTCTTATACTGAAAACCATGGGTTGCAGGCTTTATCCAGGAGTGCAAACAATAAGCTGTACATATGATCATTGTTATAATTACTTTTCCAAACTATTATAAAAGGATGTGTTACCATCTGAACATTAGATTGAAGGGTATGGTGAGTGTACGAGAAAATGTGGTTGCCAATTTAAAATAAAACAATTGGGGAAAATTACAAATGCCATAAATGTAAGGAAACAGTGCAAGTATATAATTTCATATATGTTTTCATAACTGATGGATATTTTAAAACTTCATGGAACACAGGAATAAGTTTACAGATGCTTTTCAGTTCAAAGTCTTCATATTAGTTATCAGATCACTAAAAGCAAACTTTCGTCTTCACAGAATCACAGGGAAATGAAAACTTGGCTAAGCGTTACAGGGAAATAGGGTTTACAGCAATAAAGTAAAAGAGGTACCTAATCAAAGATGCCCATTTACTTTCAGCTGGGTTATTTACATTTACAGATTTCAGGATATTTTAATGTAGGATTAGACATAGTATAAAAGGCAAAGCAAATTCAACTTTGTCCTTGGTCCAGATTGTGAGCAATCCTGCTGTTTTGTAGTGGTCTGTCCTGGGGAGACAAAGAAAGCCATTCCTTTTCTTCCTCTGAATTTTTGCATGAAATTTTTATCCAATATAGACTGTCTTGTGAGGATTTGCTATAAAAACATACATGACATCATGTTTTTGCTCAAACTATGTTCATATTCCTTTCAGGTTAAGTAACAGTGTGTTGCTTTTCTCCTCCCTGGAGCACTGGTGTCAGAGAACACCATGGCAAGTCTGGGGACTGTTTTTAGCAGGTGAGATATGGCAGATACGGGGCATTTGGATCTACGTTTCTTTAAGGACTTTTTACAAACTGTCAGGAAGGACTAAGTGACAAGAACTCAACACAGTCTGACCAGTCTCATTAATGGCTAAATAAGGAAGCAGAATATTTATGTAGAAGGCAAGTGCAGGCAATAGCATCACAGCAGCAGAATGCTTAAGGAAGCTGCAGATGGAGAACAAATCCTCAGGTCTGGTCAGCACAGACTTCAGGGAAGGTGATTTCAAAGGAGTTTGTATTGTTTGGATAAGGAGAGGAAGGAGCCAGAGGAGAAAGATAATACCAAATCTGAGAGAGAGCACTGAGGCAGTCTCTGAAGGAGAAAGTAGAAAGGTTAGAGAGCAGCATTATTGTTGGCTCTGCTTAGCAGTTTTTGTGCCCACAGGATAAGAGAGGCAGAGGCACTGTAGGAAGGGTGGAATGTGAGGAAGGAAATGGTGTTGACATCTTTTGTGTTTCATCTTCATAGAAATTGGTGAGCAAGAGCAGGTGAGCTGTGTGCAGTGCGTGAGCTGGAGTTTTACTGCTGGAGGTCTGTTGAGCAAAGGAATGTTGTTTTTAATGCAGCTACATGCTCTGGTAGGAAACAGGCTAGAGAAGGATGCAGAGGCAGCCACAGCAGGTTTTATGGACCACAGCAGGTTTTATAATATTCAGTTACCAGATATCGTTCCTGATCATTCAGGAGTGCAGAAGCAGACCTGGATTTCGTGCAAATCTTAAAAGCCCGAGTACAATGGGTGGGTTGCTGCTGTTGTTCCTGGAGTCTGTGAGTTCTCCCTTCACAGACACAAGCCAGCTTGAAAATTTTCCCTCTTTGGCCCAGTAATCAGTTCCCTGTTTCCATTGCTGCTTTCCTGGTCTTGTCAGCAAGCAGTGCAAATCAAGAGATCTGCACTAGGTCGATTTTGAATTAGCGAGTTTGACAAATGTTTTCATTTGAGAAGGCATGCTGCCTCATTGGGCTTGATTTAACACGAAAACATTAGAGTGACAATGCTGGATTTAACTTTAGTTATCAACACTTTCAGCCTACATTGGTCTAAGTAATTGTCCTGTTTATACTCTGACAGGTTAAAATAATGTATTCTAGAAAGAGAGCGCTTCTACAGAAGAAGAAAAGCAGCCCAGGAGGGTTATCAAATGTTACTATCTGTGACAAGCAGTGTGAGCTAGATGTATGGATAAATTGCTATTGCTCCAGAGGTTATTCCTATTATCAGGGGACACATAAGAACCCCTAACAAGGCATTAATACAGTATAGCTGCTAAAAAAGCTCATCTGTCCTACCCAAACTCTGAACTAATAGCACATTTCCGTGTTTTCTTGATGCTGCACTGACAGGTGCTGATAGACCTTTAAGTAAAACAAAAACCCAACTAGGCTCTTGGAAAGAGTCATGCAACTGTGAGGATTTAAAAGCTAATCTTTAAGAAAATAAATAAATAAACATATTTATCTGAGATCCAAACACTGTGAATGATGCTTCTGGATTCCTCTTTACACAGAATCAAATAATATTGTGCAGATGGGATCTTGGCAAAGTAGGTAATTTCTGATAAAATTTTTTGTCCAGGGAAAACATATTTGGGTTTTTTTTTATCTTCAGTAAGTGTTATTGGAATCAACTAAAGTGATTGTTTAAACAGGAATTGTTAAGCTTCTTTTCCATCTGGAAGACTGTACTGAATTACTGAGAAATGGAACTCAATGGGAGTCAAATGAAGGAATTGAGCACCTGCCGTGGGCTTGGTGCAAGTGGGATTCCACAGGCTTTGGGCTATTCATGCCATTCAGTAACTTAACTTCTGTCAGTGTAGTTTCCTACGAAATTTTTAAGAGGGGTTGGCTTACTCATAGGTTAGTTCATCTAAAAAGGAAATAGCATTAAAATATCTTTAGCCACAGAAAAATGATTCTCTGGAGTCATGCAGAGGAATTGTAATTGCGTGTGCAGAAAAGATGGAAAATTTTTGAATTATTTTCTAGGAGAAGCTGTGTAGAACTTTATTTACCTTACTGGTGCTTGTGCTGATTCCCCAACATCACAGGGATAATTTCCAGCAGTGCTCAAGGGAACAAGCAAACAAGGGATGGAAGTGTGCATTTTCCATACCAGATATAATGACGGAAGTTAAATATTGATGGGCTGATTTCAAATGGGAGCTGTGTGTGATAATAAGAGGGCTAAAGCTGAAGGAAACATTGCTGCAGGCCACTCAAATCTTCCTGAGGGAACTGGGTTTGAGAACTGAAAAACTTGAAGTAGAAGAGGGCAGTCCTGTATGAATGGTAGAAACACAAGCTGGGAACTTCGTGAAGGCTTATGATGGACATACAGTAATTGGAAGTTTGAGATGGAAAGGTGAAAGAAGAGTTCATGTAAATACGACAACTACTACAGCTTGTAAGCAAAAGGGAAAATTATCTTAAAATGTGGGAAAGTACTGAATAGCCATATCAGAAGGTGTGGAACTGCCACTTTTGTGAGCAGTGCTGTAGTTTTAGCCACTTCTCTAACCAGAGCCTAAATCTAAGAAAAAAAATCAGCTCGTACACTCACCTCCCAGGAGAGAAAACCTATTTAGTTTGATTATTGCTTGAATCCTACTTTGCAGTAATTACGATATAAAGCTCTTCTCCTAAACTGACTACCTGTCTGATACCCCTTACAACAAAGGAACCTTAAATATGTAAGTGTGTGGTTATTTTGACATCTTTGTAAATGGCTGTAGGTGAGGTCCTGGGCAGACAGAGGGCTTGGACAGAAGCAGAGGTGATGCTGCTTCCCAGTGCATGAGGTAGTCCTAAACTGCAGAATAAGAAAAATAGTAAATGCTGAAAATAACATCAGTAGCCATCATAATTTTGTCTTTTTCCTTTTTTCCTTCTTTAAAACTTGAAATAAAAATGTAGAAGAGAGTAAAAGCCTTGCTTTGGAGAGGAAGGACCACTGCTGGCCAGGGCTGGGCTACAGCTTTCCCTCATCTGGGAAGCTGAGCAGCTCCCAGCCCAGCAAGTGCTGCGGTGAAAAAGCACCTGGAAAGCTGAGAGTGCAGGAGGTTTGAACACATGTTCACAAAGAATGAGGCCTTTGCATTTACAGACCCATGCTCAGGCCACAGTGGTTACAGGGGAACCTTCCTCATCAGAGTCTAGATGCTGAAGAGGCCAACCTACTAACCTGACTACTAACCTACTACCAGGATGAAAGTGAAACACTACATCAGTACTTGCTTACACAGTGAATTGGGAGCTGGCAGAGGTGGGATTTGTTTACCAAGGCTTACCAACAGTGTGTTCATTTTCTTTCTGCATTTTTAGAAAGTGGCTTGGATTGTAACATTTTGCAGTGCAGGGCTTGGTCTTGTTTGTTACATACTGCCAAGATGGGCCTATTTAAGTATGTTTTCTGGCAAACACAAAAAACTCAGGTCAGGTGTCAGGGTCAGTGTTGATTTTAAATGGCTGTCCTGGGGAACCTGGTATTTAAAATGGGGAAGGAATGTGAATAGGTCAGCTGCACCCTGCATCTACCTTGGAATCTGCTGGTTGTTAGCCTAGTGTTTATTCATGAGGAGACCAGCATTTCTAGGAGGCACAGGTTATAAATATTTAGCACCACTGGTGGAGAAGGAAAATATTGTTGAAACAATGTCTCCATTTGTCAGAGAAAAAATAGGGACTAATTTTTTTGAGAGAGATCACAGTTAACTGCTCCCTGTGAACTCTTTCTCTAAAGATTTTGGACAGACGGATGCTTGTGCAGCAAGAGGAGTGAATGCCAATTGAGAGGAACATGCATCCATTTATGAAGCCAGAGAAATCATTCTGTCAGGCAGGATATAGGTACACAAATTAAGCAGGTATCAAAATTATATCTCCTCTTCAACAGCAACTGCCTCTCAAGAATAGACTATGGACAGGAATAGCTAAAGATCTCAGCAGGCTGTAATTTAACTGACAGCACAACTATAGTAGTAGTCACCTGCTAATAATAATGACAGGCAGATTTGCCCTACTGCCCTTCAAATTCCCATCTGTCCTGTCAATGGAAAATTTCAGCCTGCAATTCTTCTGCACAGAAACCTCCTCCAGAATCCCTGAATCACCCACGAGAAGATATGGGACTGGCTGTGGGACTCTGCTGTACGGAAAGGGCTTCTTGGCCCAAAATAAATGACCTTTTTTCAAAGTAAATGCGGACCCTTCTCCTTCTGTGTGAATTCTGCAATTGCCAAATGAAATTCCCTGCTTTAAGGATGTCTGATCTTTAGGTAGCACAGGTTTCTCTGTGTGGGTCTGGGTCCTGGTGGCTAAATCTGGGTGCTCCCACAATTCCTATGGGATGCAGCTGTCCATGGCAGCAGCTCTGCAAGCCGCAGTCTCATGCAGAGTAGAGCACATGGCATAAATAGGTAAGATGGATGAAGGGAGGCAGTGATGAACATAGGGTCACACTTGTGTTCCAACAAATCCAGGGAATGCTGCTGTTTGGGGCCAGCCTGGTGCCCTCCTCACTCTGCCACACAGACTTCACCCAGGGGTGTCACAGCATAGCCCTGAGCCACTCAGTCTGCTGGTTTGCTCTGGAGATTTCTGTCACCCTCTCTGATCAAAAACATTGTGTTATTTCCAAAGGAACTGGAATTGGGCTTAAAAATATATGAATGAAAAATATTCCTTAAACTATTTTGAAGTCAAAAGCTTGATATTGAGTAATAACAAAAATTGTGATCGTAAGCATTTACGTTCTTTCAAAATTCTCAGTTTCACATTGAAAGATGAAAAGTCTGTGCTCAAAAACCATTTTGTACTTAGTATTCTTAGCCATGGTTTTTGGCTTTTGACATTTGGAAGTAAAGTTGAAAGTTGCTGATGAAAATTTAAGTTATTACCCTCTAACTTTTGACAGCATTTTCCGTAGACCCTGGCAGGACCAAACTATTTTCTACGCAGCCCATTCTTTAAAATTCAGTCGCTTTTGCTTTTTCCTCATAAACATGTATGAGTCTATGTCTGGCCTTTGGTAAAATAAAAATAAAGCCTATTCCCAGCTTAAATCTTCCTAACATCCAAATTTCCAGCTAAGCTTCTACTGCTGCTGAATTTAATCTGCTGTGAATTATCAGAGTTCAGCTCCTAGTATAAAGTAGGTTTGACCTCTGGCTGTGCAGGTTTCTTTATTATTGTTTCCATGTGTTTGTTCATGGCCATTTTATTGTCCAAAAATTGTTGATGGCTTGGTCAGGATCTCTCACTTTATAAGCAGTGTTTGCTGGCAATTGAAAGGTCTGAACAGCTTATTACTTCAACATTAAAAAAAAAAAGTTTCATTTTAATCCTTATTATTTTCCTCATTATGAATTTTTCTTCTTCCTGGAAAATACCAGAGCTGTAAGCAGTTTCGGAAATGGGTTGGAAGTTTGTGTTCTTGTATTGTCCTTTCTCTAACCTCTGCTGAACTGCTGTTTTGTAACTTTTAACAAGTACAGTAAATGACAAATGATATCCCTCGAGGTTTATTCATTCCTATTCTCATATACCACCATTTAACTTGATTGATTTCAGCACAGTCTCCAGCTCCTGGAAATGCTCCCCTACTGATTCCTTGAGGGAAACAGCCACCCTGTTGGACTTTTTTAGGGCCACAGCTCATAGGATAGGCCCCATCCCCGGGGCTTCAGGCACAGTTTAAGTAGGCAGTTGCCTAAGGTGAAGACCTGCTCAGGGAATAAAATATGAACTAAATGGTGGCTGTGGCTGTGCAACTTTATGCTTAGCTGGGTTTCTGTGCCTGTCCCTGCCTTGTCCCTGTTTGGTGAGTACAGATTCCCCTTCTTGCAGCTGCTTTCTCAACTGCCTTCTTACTCCTTCCCCTCTGTAGCAGAACCATTTCTTTGAGGATGATTTCTAGTGCTGCAACTGTGGTAACACAGAGAGTAGGGAACAATGGAGCAAGAACTGGATTTTCTGTGGGAAGGTGTAGAGTGAGGCTTTTCATATGGCAGTTTTCCAACAGGAAAGGCTCCCAGATCCTTGATGCCTATTGCACTGCAGGAGATCTGCCCTTCTTGCCATTCCTCCAGTTCCTGAGAAGCAGCACAGGTCCCTCCAGAGAGTTGGAATTGCCTCTGGTTTAAGATGATAGTGATAAACTTGCCTGTAGGATGCATAAAAAAAGGTTGAGTTTGACAGCAACTCTTTTGTAGCTGCAATGTCCTGGACCGTAACAGGAGAGTGTTTTATGGACATTGCTGATGTGGGTTGTCTGGTTGTAGGATAGGAATGGTGTTTTTTTTAAGAGGGGTGACTTTCATCTTTTTATAGACTGATGTGCTGCCATGAAAAAAGCACTTGCATCTTCAGTGGGATACAATAAGCAAATGTGAATTTTTTTAACTTAGGGCTATATTGTTCAGTAGACCCTCTATGGCTTCTTTTTCTCCCACTCTTCAGCCCCAGTGTTTGCAGAATTTCTGCAGTCATGCTGAGCCCCCTCAGGAGAGGATGTGGAGGGAGCTGCTGGAAGGGTTATGTTTGCTTTGGAAGAAACTTGTATTTTCAAAATAATTTTTCTCCCCTGATTTTGAGACTTCTGAATAATTATTTTCTTTCAGATGGATTCACACACACACCCACACACCCTCCACTCCCTGTAGCATTCCTGCTTGAATTTATTTTTTGTGAAATAGAGAGAGACTTTTCAGGTCTAAGAATATTGCCTTGGAAATTGGTATATTTGCAGTTAGGACTAAAGAGATTATTGTGACCTTTCAATCCCACATTCCTGGGGGAAATTCTGTCCTTTGCAGAAATGGAGGTGCTGTGGCTCATTGTGCCACTGCCATGAGTCCACCATCCACCTCTGTAGGGAATACTTTTGGAACCCATTCAGCCTAACTTCTGATGCTTGGATTTGAGGTGAAGATCCTAACATGAGGTTGGTACCTGTCTCCAGAGAGCTTTCAGCCCCTACTCTCTTTGCAGTAATCACCATTTCCGTGGTGCACTGTGGGTCTGAGTGCAGGAAATCTGCCAACAGCAGTGCCACAACCATCTCCCCACTCCCTGACTTTCTGAACATAAATTCTTTGGGAAAGAATTTAAAAGAGAGATAGGAAACCAGAACATAGATTCCTAGAAGATGTCTCATCAGATATCCAAGCTGCAGTGAGGGCTTTTTCATGCAAGCTGGAAAACATATTGAAAATACTTCATTAAGCATTACCCCAACTACTACTTCTGAATTGGGATTGATGTGGAGACTGGTGGTGAGGGTTTGCCAAGAAGTAACGATCCTTCACTACACCTCATCTCATATTCCTTATAGGCAGCAGGCTACTGGACAAAACAAGGACTTAAGGGAAAGACTGTTGGGATGTTCCAAAAGCTTTGAACAGCTCTGCAAAGGAGCAATACCCTTCTTGGTCCTCCTAAGAGCATATTACATAAAATACATATATACATATGAAAAAAATATATAATAATGTATAAAACTGTATTGGATTAATGTAAAATGTGATCATTGTTCCAATGCTTGTTCTTTAAGAGATGTTCAGAGAGCAATTTAAAAAAATAATCCATGCTTAAAAAAATTCACTTACTGTTGTTAGTAGACTGAGTCTGATTTCACAGCAGAGAATAGACAAAGTCAGCATTGGAAATAAGATTCAGGTTTTTTAACTATGAGTGTAATTAATAATTGAAATACCTTAAAGAAAGAAGTGACAGATTTTCCACCAGTGAGGTGTTTAAATTAATAGGGGATGTCTCCTAAAGACTCGCAAAGTGAACTTCCAGTCATCATTCTGTTAGAGAGCCAGTCAAAAAAAGTTAATTATCTCTTTTGTCCTTGATCCTCTATGAGGTCTATAAACATCTGCTTCCTCAATCTGCATAAATTTGCAGAACTCAAAAAACTTTTTTGTATAAAAAAAAATTTGTAAAATATAGTTCTGTGTTAACCCAAATATTTCAGAGTTTAAAAAGCATTTTCTTTAGCTCTCTGCATATTTTCTCCTTACTCAAAATTCTTTTTATAACTAAGTCTTCTATATTGTTCTTTTGTGCCCTTTCTGCACTGTAATCATTTCTTCATCATCATTCTCTTGTTGCTACTTGATGTTCCACTTCCTATGTGTTTTGCTTTGATTTAGCTGTTAGTATTGTTTTAACTCTTCACTTTCTGCAGTTGCCAGTGCTTTTGAGTAAATATGTAAAAGAAGACATTAGATTTGACTATCTTAAATAACAAGAAGAACTCATTGTTAAATACTGAATGAACTGCAGTTCCACTTGGAATTGCAAAGAACAGCTGAGCTCACATGAACAGTTTACCATGGTTTAACTAAGTCACTCCTTCCTTTCCTCTCAGGAAACTGCAGCACCTTGCTCCTTTAGAATTAGAGAGGCAATTACTTGGGTCAGTTTAGACAAGGCTGATGATGGCACAATAGCAGCAGGGCTTTGACTTTGACAATTCACTCTGTGAAATGCATTCACCAAAACATGATGCTATCAGAAGATTATTACTTGGCAAAGCCAATGAAGTGGTACGTTTTTAGCTGCATGACTTGATCTGTGAGTTACAACTGGGTTAAACCCCTTCTTCCTGAGAAAGTTTCTAAGAAACTCATTTTGACTGAATTTTCTGATCATTGAAGAGTTTGCAGGGGAAGCAGCTCTGGTGGCTGCAGCTGTGGGGTGCTCAGTGCCAGGACTGCACAGTGCTCAGCGTGTCTGGGATCGTTGTTTCCTTGCAGGCAGGCAGGGACTTCCATCAGGTCCCTTGCCAGTCACACTGATGGCTGGCAGTTATCCCACTGTAGCTGACTTAACAGCCACAATGTGTATTAAGTAGCCTGCATGGATCTAGATGTATTCCTTCCCTATTTGTCTCCCTGAAACAGTCTCATTGTTTTCTGCACCAGCTGGGAGCGTGGAGCAGGGCAAGAAGGAATTGCTGGCCCCTCTAGACTTGCTGTCAGCTCTGTGCCTGTCTCCTTCCTTGTTTAGAAGAAGATGCCACCACAGTACCCCAGTTTTAGCCCTCTGCTCAACATTCCTGAGTACTCTGAACAGTGTGTACAATTTGCATAGGCCAGGTAGAACTCTAATGCAAAATCAAACCTGCAGTCAGGAAAGCCTGCAAAAGAATATAATTCAAAATATAGTGGCTGCTCAAGATATAACTGAATTACTAGAGGAGAAATCAAACAGATCTCTGAAAGCCTGCTCACACGTGTCTTTTTTTGGTAGATTTGCCAGCTCAGAAAACTCTCCTGAGTTGCAGTTGTGACAGACAAACTGCCTGTCCTTAAGAGTGTCCTTCAAACTTCTGCTGTATCAGCTTCACACTAATTGCTTTACTGATGCCCACTTAGGCTAATGAATACTAAATATTGCAAAGCAGTCCTGTTGCACTCGGAACATTGGTTTGAAAAACTGTGCTTTGGAAACTGAGTGCAGCACCCACCTGCCTTGCCTGCAGAACAGGGCATCACCTGTGCTTGGGAGGTATCTGAGGCTTCTGGTGTCCTACCAAGGCATTGGAGCATTTTAGAAACCCTAAAACACAGCTTGGGAACTAGTGATAATGCCACTGGAAATGCAACCTAGAAAAGGCTGTGCTGAGGACATGAAAGTGGAGACTCAGGGCACTCCCAGAGGGATCTGCACTGACCAGCAACTCTGTGACCAGTATGGCAAAAAGGAAACAAATTGTCAGTGATGCTGAGAGCCATTTGATTAGCTAATTATCAGCTGCTTCTTTATCACCTGTGTTTGGGGAAGGGCAAAGCACAACCTTCTCACCTACAGCAAATATTTTATTGTGACAAACAGCCCTATGCTCAGCTCCTGCTGGGTCAGGAGGGGCTCTATTCAGAGTGCCATCCATTTCATTTAGTTGCTTAAAAGAGGACCTAAGCTCTTCTAACAGCATGGGTCATCCCTATTCAAACAGCACCTCTTTGACTTGCTAGTTCTTTTTTAACTCTCCCCCTGCAGGGCTTCCTTTTTCTTGGAGCCTTTTTTCCTAGTTTGCTTTTTCGAGGGCTTACTTTTTATACGTGGAAGAGCAGCCTAGCAGATGCTGTTTTATAACTGGCTGTGGTCTCTGTCTCTTCAGCTGGTGAGTACTGCTGAGCTTCATTCTTACTGTTACAGGGAGTCAATGTAAGCTTTGAGTAGTTGCTTTTTCTTGGAAAGCAGAGAATACTGTGTTGCTTTTGCTAGCAGAAAGCACACTTCAGTGTTCCCCTATAATCCCATCATCTTCTTGCAGCCTGTCTTCTGTGTACAGAGACTGCATGTTCCTTACTGTAGTGGGTGACCTCGGACCTGTGTGTCCACTTCTGATAATGTACCTTCACTTTGCTTGCTTAGTGTGAATTACCTGGGAATAATTGGGCTGACAGTTACTTGGCGGTGAAAGTGCCTGTTGCTTCAGGACTTCTTTTGTAAACTCTGACAGCACCAGAGCTGCAGTGCAAACGACTCTAGTGTTACTGAATTTCTTTCTGTAATTAAAATGTATCAATGCTCTGTGCATTGCATTGCCCTGGAGAGTTAAAATAGCTGCAGAAGTATGCTCTGGCTTTGTCTGTCTCTCCAAGTCCATTCTTTCCACGCATTCGTTCACAGAGAGTCTTCTGAAACTGCTGGATGTTAGACTGGCAGTTCAGGCCATATATCCCACACAGCTGCAAAGGTCACAGTAGTTCTGAGCACTTCTGAACAGCCTAATCAATGTACATGTGAGCCTGTACAGGAAGCATTTTGTATTTAATTGACAGGAAGGTTCTGACAGTCACACTTGGCTCTAATTGTTACTTCTTTTGTAAGTTAATTTTCATTGTTTAAAAAAAGTATTTTAAATTTGAAGTTCCTGAAAATGTTTGTTTGCAGCAATTTCCCTCAAATACACACTGCCCCAGCAGAAATTATTTCTTTTATTCAGCTACAGAAACTCATAAATATTGCTTAAAGGGAGGACTTGGACACTGAAATGCAGCAGGGCAGCATGGAGAGATGGCTGATGCTAACGGAGGGTTCCAGTGTATGGTCACAGCCAATGTACCAGAGAGGGTCAAATTAGGCCTCCTTCTCTATTCTGTTTAAATACAACTTGCAATATTTCCTTGCAGTTTTCAGGCATTATTAGCACTTGCTGTATAAAGCATTAAACAGGCGCTCTCCAATTATCCACATTAATGATTCAGTGCAAACTCCTGCTTTCCCATTAATATCCACTAACCTCAGTCAGTGATAAAACTCGATTTAGTCTCCAAATTACCTCAGTACAAAATTTCTTGGAGCAGGAATGCCTTATAGTTCAGGGCTACATGTGCTGTTGAGATAGCCAAATAAAAAAAGATGGTGCCACTGTTGTTGAGACTCAGAGGAAAAAGGGAATCAATCTGGCACATAAAGAGAGACACAAATAAATTGGTAAACAGTATAATCCAATGATACCATACATCTCAGAAATTAGTGCCTCAAAAATCAATAAAAACTGAAAAGGGAAGAATTGTAGTCATCTAGATGCAGGTGTGTTGAAGAAGTGGCAAGTGAAGATGCCAGCCAGGTGAGTGCCAGGCTCTGGGAAAAGGAAGGGATATTGGCTCTGTGTAAAGGGCATTGTACATGTTGCCAGGGTATAGTACAGCAAGGAGATGGTGATACCATCTGTACTGGAGGGGGCTATGGATAGAATAGGAGAGAGAATTAAGTTTTCTAGGCTTTGAGAGGCTGCTGCACCACTGATTTTGTGTTTTGATAGCCTTCTTCCACTTGGAGGCAGAGGTGGGAACAGCACAGGCTGCTTAGTGCCTGGGCTCTGATTTGGGCTTTGCTTGGGTGGGAGAGTGAGGTCGGGTTTGGGGCATCTGTAACTACAAAAATTCACGTTGCTGTACTTAGGCTCTGTTTGTAGTATTGTGGATCCTTTGCCTCTAGAGATACTCTGTTGGACACTCCTTGGATGGGCCTGTGCAGGAGTTTGTGTGGGGTGCTGGTTCCAGATGAAGTAGATGGTGCTGGAGATCACTGCTTTGTGTTTTTTTTGTGAAGAGCCTGACTTTCCTGCCTCTCACAACACACGATTCAGCTCCCCAAGGACAAGTTTAAAGCTAATATAATGTGGATTTTGTTGTTTCTTCTCCCTTGACTGTTCTTCCCTTGATTTTTTTTTGTGGGCTGGTGGGTGCAGGTTTTGGTGCTACAACTGCTGAGTTGTGGGCGCACAGGGACCCATCAGACTTAAATTTTTATTCTAGTTTTGCATTTTTATAAAAAGGCCATTAAATTCCCAATCTTCCTACAGAGCATGGGCAGACCCAAGCTGTGTTTCTTGCTAGCTCAGATCTATTTTCTACCCTGCATGCTCCTCTTATTGCTCCCTTTGGAGTGTGCTGGCAGCAGATCAAGCATGGCTTGTCCTTCTTGGTTTGCAGCAGCCTGCTGTCTCCAAAGGTTTGTGAGAACAGTAGGGTCCTTGCTTCACTCTGGTAGCCATTCCTCCATGTATCCTGTTAAAGCTGCATGCATTTTAAAACAAACATGGAGAAAAGAAGATAAGAAAACAAGAAAAAGAGGCAGAAATAAGCAGAGAAAGAAAAGCAAGGTAGACACCTGTCAGTCACCTGGCAAGGGAAGGAAGAACCAAATAATTCAGGGAGCGACTTGGACAGTCTGAGCCCAGTGATCCTGCTGAATTGAGTCTGCTGTCTCCCAAATGGCATAATTTAAAATCATTTGCTGCAGTTTTAGGCAAGAATTATTAAATGAATATTAATCAGTCATTAAATTCTCTGGAACTGCTTCTTCATTCTGGGCTGAATGAGGCCATTTAGCTGAGGCATATTCAGCATGTTAATGTCTCTGTGACAGGGTTTCTTCCTCACCGCAGCCAGTGACTCACTCAGTCCTGGGAATGGTGGCAGTCACTTGCACCAGGCAGGTGCCTCTGGGGCTGGACACTTGCTGTTTTTTCAGCTCCTACGAGCCATGAATGACTGTAGTTTGATGAAATATCAGCCCAGCCTCAACTCCAAGTCCATAGCAGCCAGGTGGGGGTTGGTCCCTTCCCCCAAGTAACAAGCAGCAGGGCAAGAGGAAATGGCTTCAAGTTGCATTGGGGTGGATTAGATTGGATATTAGGAAAAACTGCTTCACAGAAAGGGTGGTGAGGCACTGGAACACTCTGCCCAGGGAAGTGATGGAATCTCCATGCCTGGAGGTATTTAAAAGATGTGTAGATGTGGCATTCAGGGACGTGGGTTAGTGGTGGACTTGGTAGTGTTGGGTTAACACTTGAACTTGATGATCCTAAAGGTCCTTTCTAACCTGAATGATTCTGCCGTTCTGTGTCCTTGCCATCAAACCTGGCACACCTGATAAGTGAGGTGGCTCAGTGTTTGCTAATCCTATATAGAGTACAAGGAAAGAAATCCAAGAAGGTCGTGATGCTCTACTGGTGACTTTGATGCCACAGAAAAGGCTTTTGGGTGCAAAACAAACTCCAGCAGGCTATGGAGATCTAGAAGAAGCCATGGAAGAGCTTTGCAGATGCGCGGGACACTGTTAGCATTTGCCCCATTGCCTAGGTGTGACTGACATGATGCCTTGGACAGATTGTTACACAACTCACCCAGCACTCACTAGTTATCTCAGAAGGTGTGTTTTGCTGGTATTTGGTTGGGGTTTGTTTTTTTGGTTTTGGTTTTTTTTTTCCCCTTGCTTTAATAATAATCAGGAAAGAAATAAGGCTTAAAACTTTCTAGCATATGTCAGTTGTGTATGTGTGCACGTGAATTTTACCTAAGGATAGAGTGGCAAGTTTTCACAAGCTTAATATTCCTGGAGAGGGTGTTTTGCATGGAGAACCATTACCCTTGCAATTGTTATGCAAGTTATAGAAGGTAGAGTGCTTACAGTATTTTTAAAATGACGGAAATCTCTTTTATGAACGTTTCACTGAGGTTTTTTTCCTTATCAGCTCTTGTTTTTAATGATATATAGAGAGAATAAACTAGAAGGAAAGCACTAAGTCTGTGCAGGAAAAAAAATTAACACATTCCCTTGCTCTTGGGTCTGCAAAATAATGAATCATTAAATCTTGAAGTCACATTGACATTACCAAATGGGTTTGAAATCAGGTTGGACCTGAGAAGTTATAGAAAACCTGCCAAGTGACAAACGGATACTGATGGTGATATAAGAAATTGGAAACATCTATTAAACAGATGCAGCTTTCCATTTCCTAAAAGTTATTGGTTGGATTAGTGCAGCACTTCCCCTGGCTCTCACGTGCTGTGGGGGAATGGCCACAGGCAAAACCTACTTAACTGGAAACATCACAATCAGTAAAAGCACTGCGGTTTCCACTGCTCCTGGTTTTTCCACATCTATTTTGTTGCAGCAGCAGAAGGCATCAGTTCAATATCAATTCACCTTCTGGGTAGGGAGAGGGATACAGATATGGGCTTTGAGTGTGTGCTGAAGTTTGTGACAATGCTAAGCTTACTTCATGTAAGCTTACATTCAGATCATGTGTTGTGTGGTACAGCTTGGGACACTGACTAATCCTGTGTTCAGTAGTAAACGTGCAAAGACATCTGTTTTGATATTGTGCTTTCTAACCAGGTGGAAGGAAAAGGTTATTTTCAATTTAATCCTTGCTGTTGTCAAATTGCTGAATGCCAGCATTTCTTACGTAGTGGCTGCGTTGAAGCTCAGCCTGTGACACGGGGGAACCTTGTTCACTGGAGGGGCGCTGGAAGCCCAGGGAGGACTGTTGTGTCTGTGTTTCTCATGCAGATGAGATAGAGCCATTATCTGTTTGAGTGTACCCATACTCTGGTGTGGTTCACAGCTGCTGTTTGGTGCTGCTCAGTGCCATTGTGTGCACTTTTCTGTCACCCTTCAGCTGTGGGAGTGTCTTAGGGGCAAGTTCGAGGACAGCTGACCTTGGTACCTGCCAAGAGGCATCTGTGTGTGGTTTTTCTGCCCTGTGGTGTGGATTTAAGACAAACACCAGAAATGCTTCGCAATGGTGATGTGTTCATGGGAGATTCTGTTCATCACTTCAGTCATCAATGCAGAGCTACACTAGGGCTGGATCTGTTAGAGGACAACTTCATTGATGTGCTTTCCATGCTCAGTCCCCTGGGATGGGTCTGCCAAGGTGTGAACTCCTCCAGTGAGCACATTAAACGTGCTGCTCTGCTGGCTGCAGCTATTATGGCCTTCTCGTGGCAGCTGACAGCTCGTCATGTGAGATAGTCTATTTTGACCTTCTCTTTTTGGAAACTGATTGCCAGTTTAGTTGTCCTTTTCTGCCCATTTGAGAGGGTAATGTGAGAAATGAAAACTGACAGTGCATTTTAAGTGCAAGCCCTGACAGAAATTGGGTATCCACACATCTTTGTGGAACAGTTCCAGCTTGGAGCAGAAAGAGGAGCATTGACATAATACTGACCTGGCTTTTGGGCTCTGCTTTTCAGAGGGAAATATACTGCACCAGAAAGTTAAGTCAGCAGAGCTTCTTATGACCCAAATTCTAAAGGGAAAACCTGAGGCAAATGATTGTTTGGGAAGAGGTTCATCAAAGGCAAAGAAATACAATATTCTGTGTAAGAAAACCTATGTAAAATAGAATAGAGAAAATATTTTGCTGATTCTGATCCCTGGGCAGTGGAGCATTAGCTACCAGGCTCCAGCTCGTGTGCTCCTGTTGTGCTGAAAGAATGTTGCCTTGAGTAAAGCAATAAATGATCCCTTTTCAGAGTAGAGTGCTGTCTAGCCTCATCCTGCAGGATGCTGGAATTCAGGTACTGAACTGTGCTAAAAGGCATGAAATAGTCTCCTTCATGCTATTTTCTCCACGTAACTACAATGGCTGTTGCAGAGATGCTATGTGATACTAAATATACCAAGAGGTGAGAAAGGGTACATATATGTAACTTCTTTTTTCTTTCCCAATTTAAAATGGACTGCAATTGCAAAATGAATTGACAGGAAAACATCTGAGCAATAACCTCATAACTTATAAGCACAAGGTATAATATGGTTTTAGGAAACATCTCTTGCTGAAAGGTCTTTGCTGAAGGTTGCCAAAACTTCCTTCCACTTCTCTAGATATGATTTCATTTATTTTCGTCCCTGATCTCTGCTGGCTGCCAGTCCAGTAATTGATCACTGTTTTCGTTTCTTTCTCACTGTGCTGGTTTGGACTGGGGTGGACTTAATTTTCATCATAGTAGCTGGTGTGGGGCTGTGCTTTGGATTTGTGCTGGAAAGAGTGTGATAACACAAGGATATTTTTGATATTGCTGGGCAGGGCTTACACAGAGCTGAGGTCTTTTGCTGCTCCTCACCTCACCCCACCAGTGAGGAGGCTGGAGAGGGAGTGAGTGGCGGTTCAGTGCTCAGTTACAGCTGGGACTAAACCGTGACAGTCACTAACTCAGCATCAGGCACGATAAAGTGCTGCAGGTTGGTTGCATCCTATTTAAGCAGTTGAAGTGCCATGTGTTGTACTTGTCCTAATTGTTTTGTGCTCATCAGTAGCCTTGGCTGATGACGTTTTTCCAATCTGGTCCAAGCTGTGACTTCAGATTCTTCATCTTGCCCCTTTTGGTGTGCTAGAGGACAGAAGCAGATGAATTATGGACTATAAAATGTAGATATATTCACCTGTGGGGAAATTTGAAGACCTGAAAATCCCCCACACTTTTGAAATGAAAGTCAAATGTTTTCCTTTAGGAAAGCACATGGCATTTTAGCACCTCCCAAGATTTTTTTTTTAATGAAGTGATGTTCTTCACAGAAATTGAACTTCTCTTATGTAAAACTGTTCCTCTTGATAATGCCACCCATTGTATTTGTGCAGTATGGGGGACCAACCACTGTGTTTTCCAAGGACAACCTCTGAACTCCTTTATTACTTTTGGTTATGCCTGCACTAAGACACACAGGAGAGTGAAGGACAAAAGCATTATCAGGTTTTTCTTTATAACTTTGCAAGATTTATTGATTTCATACAAAAATAGGTTTTGATCATTATCTTCCTAAAGCAATTGAATTTGCTTTATTCCAGCTTGGGAATATGGTTTAAATTTACTTGTCTTTCTCATATCATACACTGTGTGTCTTCTGGTGCATGCTTTCAAGTTTTAAAGTTTGATTTATTGTAATTTATTACCTAGAAGGTGTTCTTAAATTACTGCTTCAATAATATAATCTACTAAAAACTCTGAAGTTTTATCACATCACACCTGTATTTGACAGCAAATTGATCTGACAGTATTATTACATGTTTTTGACAGGCTTATTTGAAATCCTTAGGTCCCAGTTCCCTCTTTGTTTCATTACCGTAACATCACTGGCATAGCCTTGTGATCAATTATCCACTTAGGAAGACCCACACGTCTGCCAGTTAGGTTTCCAGAGAGGTATTCACTTCAGCATCTGTTAAATATGCTCATTTTTTCACAGCTTAGGAAAAGCTTTCCTGTCCTGTTCTTGCAGGTGAGTTGCACAGTGATGCACTGACAGACTTTTGCTGGGACTCACTCCCTGGGCAGGTCTGGTGGCACAGGAACCCTGCAAGGGGCACAGAGGTCTCTCCTCCTGCCAGAATGTTACTTTTCTCTATGGGAACTGCAGAAAGGGCAAGTCTCCCAGCACTGCTACAGCTTCTGGGGAAGGCAGCACAAGTTTGCTTGTATTTAGTTCTGACTAGAATCAGTTTGGGAGATGGAATTACCCTGCCCCTTGCAAACTGGGCATCGTGGTGTGGCTGATGTCCCTGGAGGAAGGAGTAGAACTTTGTGCCTGCTGGACCTCTCTGTCCTAGGACTGAAGGGCACCTCTTGCTATCTGCCTGGGTGCCCCCATCACATTGTCTTCCTGGCCAGGCCAGGGCTTGGTCTCTCCCTGCCTGCTGAAGTGGGGAGCTGCTCCCTGTCTGCCTTCTGCCCTGTACTCACTGAGGTAGGAGCTTAGATTAAAACCTGAAAAATCTGGGATGTCTGTTTTGGTGAAGTACAGGTGTGGCTTCAGATATAAGCTCTGCCCTGTTGCAGTCAGTGCTTACACCAGGCTGAAGCACCTTGTGGAGTTGCTTCTCCACATTGATTACACAGGCAGGATTTTGTTGGCAGGGTTGGGCTTGTTGTTATTAATAATTAATTTTTAGGGAATGAAAAATGTAAATTTTTTCACAAATAGGTATCCTTCAAAGGGGATAATAAGCTATTTTATCACTCCTACATAGTCTCAGGGGCTGTGTAAGTATTTTGATAGTTGAACTTTTCTCCTGGTGTTTTTGCCTATGTCATTAATTTGCACAGATAGATTATGTGAAGGGTTATGCTCTTGTTTGTGATGCTCACATTGCTGGATCATTATTATACACTTTCAATGTAATAAGGAAAAATCTTTCAGCCATAAAAGAAAAAAATCTTACAAAATGAGTTTGCCTTCCAGAGAAAAACATGCTGTTGGCAACTTATTTAATGTAACATCTAGAGAGTTTGATAATCACTGTGTGTCTGTGATATTAGCATTCACATTGCTTATGGCATTTGGATCAACAACAGGGGAAAAACTATCTTTTCTCAGACTAAAAGTTTAAAGCCTTGAAGTTTTACTTAAAAGCAATCAAGTTGGGACTCTCTTGTTATCTTGCAGCATCCTGTGAGTGAGATTTTTGAGCTCCACGTTGGCCTTGTAGCTTCTGAAGCAGCATGTGTAACATGCTAGATTTTGAGTTATACTGGACAGATAAGTATGGCAAATGGCCAGATGGATTAACAAATGGAGGAGCAAAGCCTCCAGAAGAGAAGTGCAACCACTGCACTCTGTAAAGAGGAGAAAGGATGCTTTAAAGAACAGGGGTGCTTCTCTACTGATGCAGTGTTAGCACCAAGTTCTAGCTCTTGGCTGTGAACTTATATAGAGATACCGGAATCCAGGGATACTTTACTGTTTTAAATACAATGAGTATTTGCCCTAAGAAACACACCATGGTTTTTAAACAGCCCTGTACTGAATTTGGCTGCCATAGTTTTCTTTGTAGTAGCTGGTCAGGGTCTGTGTTTTGGACTTCTGTTGGAAACAGGGTTGATAATTTAGGGGTATTTTTGTTACTGCTAATCATGGCTTACACAGAGTCCAGGCCTTTGCTGTTCTCCACCCCATCAGCAAGGGAGGTGGGGGTGCATGAATTGTTGGGAGGGGACACAGCTGGGACAGCTGATCTCAGCTGACCCAAGGGATGTTCCAGGCTGTGTGGCATTGTGCTCAGCATATGGAGCTGAGGGAAGAAGAAGTAGGGGGATGAGGTTTGGTGTGATGGTGTTTCTCTCCCTAGTCACCTTTGCACATGATGGAGCAATGTTTTCCTGGGGATGGCTGAACACCTGCCTGCCCATGGGAAGTGGATAATGAGTGCCTTGTTTTGCTTTGCTTGTGTGCAGTGTTGTTTGACCCATTAAACTGCCTTTATTTCAACACACTAGCTTTCCTACTTTTACCCTTCTGATTCTCTCCCCCATCCTGCTGAGGAGGCGTGAGTGAGCAGCTGCATGGGGCTGAGTCACTGGCTGGGACTAAACCACAATACCTGCTAGTGTGGAAGATGAAACATGTTTTATTTCAGTTTGAAAATAAAATCTAGCTTCATATCCTAAAGGATACTCCCATCAGATTTCATTTGCAAGCAGAGCCTGACTTAAAGGTTAGTGTGAAGATAGTGGTGAGCACCACACACCTGACAACTTCATATAATGACATGTGACTTCAGCTTGTGTTTCTCTTTAGAAGATGACTAATGAGTCTTTGTCTCACAGAAGACATTAAAATACAATTACATTATGTTAGATCAGCTCTCACAACTGCTGAATTGCAGAGTGGTAGGTAGTGGATTTTCTGCAGTGGATTCCAGTCAAACTCCTCCTGACGCAAATGTATGTGATAATTCACCATGTGGACAGAAATGTATGTGTTTTTGTATTCTACAAGGCAGATTTTTCTTATGTTTTTACAGGTTTTTCTAGCTCTGGTAAAGTCTCTAATGAAATTCCAGTCCGGTAGTTGACTCATTAAGGTTTCCCTCAATCCATCACTGTAAAACTGATTATCAAGATGTTGTCTTTTGGTGTTATCAATCTTGAGTGACTTTTTTGGAGGTTGATGCACATCCGTTCTTATGACTGGCTCAGATGATATCTGCTATTTATCTTGATCTCCTTTTATTTAGTGTTTTAACTTAGAAGGTTATACTGCCTTTTTTGATTGAATTTTAATGATGAGGTCTTGACTACAAGACAGACCTTCCACAGCTTTCAGACACATTTTACAAAATAGTGTCCTCGGGCTTTCCTTGCTGACACATTTCCAGATTGGCTTTTTCAAGCAGTCCCAGAGGGGGTTTACTCCACTCTGTATGTGCTTCTACCCAGGTGGATGTGCTGCAGCAGTACAGTCAGCTTTAAAGAAGATTGGGGATAGGGAAATATTCCACAGAATAAAACAATTATTTGCCAGCTTCCCAGCTGCTACTAATGGGTCTGCAAGGGGCAAATTCATGTGAAAAGGAAAGTAGAAGAATTAAGACATGGTTCTGTCAGCAATATAATTGTAAATAGACTGACATGTCAGTGAAATGCCAGGTCAGTTGTGGCCAGTAAAGTCATGCTCTGGTTAAGCACAGACAAAATAAAGCACAGAAAAGTGAGGGGAAAGAGAAATAAGGGGCGAAAAAAGCTTCAGAATGGTAGTGGCAGCAACATAAGAGTCCAGTCATGGAATAGTTTAGGGCACAATGAAAGCCAGACCAGTTGGAGGATGGTCTCTAAAAACCTTTTGAAGGGCAGGACAGCAAAGCTTGACATTAAGGGATGGAAATGGTTTGTCCCTTAGTGTATTCTTCACCATGTATATCTGACCTACTGCACATCTGTTTCAAGTCCATTAATTTTTAGGACCTATATCTCTCTACCTTTTGTATTTGAGAGGACTGTAATCCAGTCTCTGCATTACAAGACTTAAGAACAGATTTTTAATTGGAAGAAATAAAACTTTAATTTCACCCTTTTTATTTTTTCCTTTTTTTTTTCCCTCCCACTGCAGTACCTTGCAATAAACCTGCCAGCAGGTATCCAAGACATTAACAGCATCTGAGGTAGCCTTTGTTAAGGATGATGCTGTGAAGCCCAGTCCTGGGGTAAAGCTGCCAGTCTCTTTCAGGAGAAACATACTGATGCAATCCTGGACTTCATGCTGGGTGTTTTCCACAAGCCACCACTATTCCTGCTAGGATGGGGGCAGATAACTGCTTGCTTTCAGTGCAGGGGAGCTGTGTCTAACATATAGCAGTCTCAGGAGGTGACACTTTTGTCTACATCATTTGGTCCCTTGCTGTGGGTTCCTGTTTATCCCCAGGGGGTCAGACCACTCTACCAAGGGCTTGGGAAGTGCTCACTGCTTGTTTGTGCTGCTGGATGCCACGAGGGCTGCCTCTTCATAAATGGTCTCTTCTGCATTTATTCAGGCTCATGGCAGAGCTCTTACAGTGGATGGAAAATAAGGTGTGTTTAGGCCAGTATTTGATAAGCATTTTAAGTATGTACCCATATTTGCCCCCTGTCCCCCCAGTGGACACAGATACACATGCAGTCATTTATAACAGGCTTTCATGGTGCTGTATTCAGAGTTTCTGCTGGTTCCCAACTGTACTTCAGTATCCAACAGGGATTGTAAATCAGATGATGCATTTTAATGTAGTATAATAGATTTCCGGTGAAGAGCTTTCTTCTCTGTGCCTCCTCAGTGGAGTTATTTGCATTTTTCCACTGTGTCTGCATGTGCACCAGTAGTTCTGGAGATTAACCCTAATCTCTGATTGAAAGCAAAGCAAAGTGACATTAGCTTGTAAAATGGATTCTGTGAGAGATACATTTAATGATTTTCTTTTTTTTTCCCTTCAGTAGTCAAAGGTAAACTGCTGCTAGCGATGTTATTGGACCTGGATTTCCTTTTTTTTTCCCTATTTTTCTTTTTTTGTCCCTCTTAAAAGCTTTACCATTCAAAGACCTGAAGTTTTAGAGAGCTTTTGGATCTAATTCACAGATGGTGCATAGTTCCCAAGTGCATCCTTTATGATAAGGAATCAGTGGTTTCTTAGACAGTGTTTTCTCAATGAACAGGTTCAATTGATTCTCTGTGGCTGCTGCCTGAGTTCAGCAACTACTTCTCAGAGATGAGGAAGAAGAAAACATATAATTGAGAAGCTGGGTACTTTGTGACATCTGTTTGTCCAGAGATAGCAAGTTTCTTGGAAAGCCTCATCTCTTGCCAGGTCATACAATTGTGTAGCTCTTCTGGGTGATTCATGAAGTTCTTAATGTGTCTTTAGCGCTCAAAACAAGAATCATAATATTTCTCCAACTTTTTTTTCCTGTGGATGTACAGCATCTGTGCCCTCTGTTAGTCTCTCTCCTTGGGGATGACTCCATCAGGCCCCTGGGACAAACTCCAATTGTGTTGTAATATTTAATTCCAAAACATCAAAACAAGCCTCTGTATCACACAAACTTTCTGTCCTTGGCATTCCTCTGGAGCCTGCCCTGTTCTCATGATGGTCATCTCTGCAGGGCAGCTGGAGCACTAGTTCTTAGTTCCTGGTTTTGCAGCACTGTGAGAGTAGGAGCTTACACCTGATGGGTGAGGGATCACTTGCCAAGCACAGACACACTCCAAAGCAGAGTCTCAGTGGGCAGGCAGTCACTCTGCAAGCTATCACAAAACACAATTTACAGTGGAAGTTATTTTTTCATAGCTCTGCTGAAGAAATAAAGCTCAAGGCAATGTTTAATCTGTCAAATACTTACTAGAGGGCCACTAGTTCATGCGTATGTTATACTCTGGCAGTGCCCAGCTGCAGGGAAAAGGCATCGACTCGAGCAGAGGTGGGAAGGGGATGGTGTCCCCAGGGGCTGTCCCCTTCTGCTGTGTGATACCAAAGTACTAAAGTGGAGTGTTTTCAGGTTTTAGTGTAAATGAAAGGCCCTATCAAAATGTCTTGGCAGTAGGATTATGTCCCACCCATCAGGAGCTCTTTCTCTTTGGAAGCTATTGGCAGTGCCTGGTGCCAAAAGGCAGCTCAGCTATAAAGGTACTGGAGCAATTTGAGGAAAACTCTGGTTTTAGTTTCCTTTTGATACTGATCCCATAGTAGAGGTAAAGGCTTTGGGTGGCTGGAGTTGGTAGGACTGTGCTCTGTTTCTGTAATTGGCCTTTCTGGGATGGGTCAGCTGTAGCTCAGACTGTAGTATACACTGTTACAGTGGCATTATGCTCTTACTCTGCTCTCCATATCTTGCTTTTCCATCTGTTTCTCAGAAGGCAGTTAAGTGTTTCTCCACGGCTTGTGACAATGTTCAGAACATGAGGAAATTGCACTTTAAGTTTTGTAGCCAATCTGATATCTGTATTTTATAATTCCCTCTTTTTATTGTTCCCTACTTTCAAATGTCATTGGAAACAGCCTTTAGTGCCTCTTTCCATAGCCCACCCTTATAAAGGTCTTCCGTTAAATTTTGTGTCAGTTCAGTGGGAGAAAGGAATGTGGCTTTTCCTTAGCCATGTGCTATAAACATTTGCCTTATGTGCGTGCTGCAGTTCACCTCCTTGGCCAGGCTGTGCTTCCTTTGGCTTTCCAGTTACTTAAATGAGTGTGGTTTGGGGACCTTGTGCTGCCCCATACCAGTTAATGTCACGGTGAATTACACTGTGTACTACTGGAGACAGCCTTTGAGAGTCATCCTGGAGGCGCTGTTCATCAGATGCTGTGGTGAGGTGTCTGAGGAAAGGGCTGGCGCTTGACAGAACAATTACCTCCACCTCTTCCTCCAGCACAAATGCTTTGGAGCTGCAGAGCTGTCTGCAGCAGACTGTGGCAGTGCCAGCTTCTGACTCCTTCTGGGAATGTCTTCGCTATTGGAGTAAACATTTCTTCATAGCATTCCTTGTAAGGAATTCAGCTTTTTGGAGAAAAGCCCCATTTTTTTAAGTTTGTTGAATGATGAGTACATTACTTTGGTTATATCACACCACTGTTGCCTTCCTGCCTGCCTTCCATCCTTCTTTTCCTTTTTTTTCCTCTCCTTCCCCCCTGTCCTGGCCTTTTATCTTCACTCTAGCCAAAGAAGTTGAGTGAGAAATTCGTATCAACTGCTTAATAATACTTACAAGCTGACAGTATTAGAAAGCTCCTTCCCCTCTGCTCACCCCAGTACTTTCACAAGCCCCTGCACCCACAATGCGGTGATGCCTCTGAGCTATGGAAGACTGATCCAACCTTAACGTTCACAGTCTCAGCTTCTTCCAGCTCAGTCTCTGGGTGCAGCAACTATTATGGTTTACCAGACACCGTTATGTGCAAAGCAATTGGAAGTGCTCTAACTTTCCCTAGATTTGCAGTTTTGAGATCAGTCTTGAAAGTTCCTCTGCAGTTTTGTTTGATCTTGGAGAGAGACGAATGCTGTTCGTACGGGTTTACTTCCCCTAACGAATGGTTCATTGATCCATGCTGGAAACAGTCAGCCTTGTTGACTACAGGGAGCAGAGTACAGATGGGGAGCTGTGTTTCCTTTTCTCTGTAAGCCGAATGGCATTGATTGCCTTAGAACCAATACATTTTCATTAGGCTCATTTTATTTCTCAGATTTATTTCTCAGATTTTCATAGTTCACGGTGTTTATGAAAGGAAGAAATTAATGGCTCTTGCTAAATAGTGCAGAGAAGAATTGGGAAAGCTTCCCAGGGCTTTGGTCTGATCCTTACTTTCCTGCATCATACCCTTGGGCTTTTGCATGGCTTGTTCTGGTAGCAAAGACTGGGGACTGGTATTGCTCTTAGAGCCTGATTACGGAGCTCCTGCCCTCCCTCACTGTGTCATCCTCTGCTCCTGTGTGGGCTGGGGTGGGGAAGGTCTTCAGAGGACAGAAATACATGAATTTTCCCCTTCCAGACACAGTTCAGACAGTAATGATAAACATCCTGGAGGCACAGGGATGTGTGTGATGTTGACACAAGTGGTCTCTGAGGGGATGCCACGGCAGTGCTGCCCTTCCCTGCTCTGATGCCACACTCTGCGGTGCACAAAGCTGCATGGCTTGAGATTAAAGGGTGCCACTGCTCCCAGCTATAGTGCAGGGGCTGCCTGGGTCCTGGGTTCTCATGCATGGGGCTCTGTATTGTCCTGAGGGGCAGGAGACTCTAAAGTTGCAGAGAGAGCAGGGGCTGGCCAGGGTCTGTCTATGGGGCTTTCTGAGAGCCAGACTTTGGTCAGGATCTTGTGAGGATGGAAAGTCAGGGAAAACAAAACAAACTCAACAAGGTAGTGCCAGTGTCCATGGGCAGGAGGCCCTGCCTGGCTGCTGCACACTGCTCAGATGTGGCTGCTGCAGAGCATGTCCTCGGTCCTACCCCATGGCAATCCCTGCCTGCCTCAGTTTCTTTCCTGTTGCATTTCACTCACCATCTGCCAGAAGCAGTTTCCTCAGCAGCCCTTCACCATCCCACCTCTTGCACTCGGCAGTCCCTGAGGGAATCCAGCACCCAGGCAAGGCGGCTGCTGCCATGGAGGGGTGTGATGTCAGTGACCACTGCTTGCATCCTCCCCCTCTGCCCTCCAGCTTAGCAGCTGAGCAGAGGCTTAAAACCAAAAAACAAAACAAAGCTGTCAGAAAACCTGGTATTTGTGTTGTTTCCCTGAAGGCAGAGTGCCATAGCAGGCAGCTGGGCTGCAGCAGTCACGTTGGAGGTCTGGATAGATGCTGTTTCTCTTGGAGGGGTCTGGATTTTATTATGTACTTCTTATTCTGCAGGTTTGCTAGTCTAGATATATTTACTACATGGTTTCTTGGCTAATTATTTCTAGCATGGCACTGATTGAGCTGTTAATAAAGTGTGAAGGTGCCTCGCAGGCACTTTTTGAGTCTTAAAGAAATGATCTACATCTAAATTGCAAATAGTAAAATTTCCTTACCCACCAATATTAAGGTGATAGCATCTCCACTATTGTAAAATTAATCAAACTTCTCTTACTGACAGAAATGTTAATTTAAATTTTTCGTCACAATTACAGAGAGAGTTATTGCAGCCCCTGACTTGTAATTAATTTCTCTTTCTTTTCATCACTGTGTTACAGCCCTTTGTAATAGTGATAAATGGAGTATCTACCTGACCTTTTTTTTTATATATATACTATAAATGGCTTTTAGGTTTAAATAAAAATACTTCTGGTTAATCAGTGCTTTTCCATAAACAGGAGGATAGGAGAGAATGGTTTGGGGTTGTTTCACATAAGAATCACTGCAGTTAAGATGATATGCAGCAAGGGACAAGAGGCAGGAGTAGCAGGGACCAAACATAATGCTAGACACTGTCCCCATGTTGTTTGTTGTCCCAGTGCAATCACACGTGCAGGAAATGGACAATTAGGAGAGATTTGCTGCTGCCAAGGAAGGCTTTAAAATAGGATTGGCAGAGGATAGTGGTGCATCAAACCACTGGCAGGAGTGAGAACTGGGAGAGGTTGAGGCATAATTGTCACAAGAAGAAAATTAATGGGTCAGTCAGTCAAATGTTTAAGGTATGTCAGCACAAGGAATAAAAGGGAGGAACTTCGTGTCTCGTTTGTAATCAATGTTATAATTTAAATGCCATAGCAGAGGCTTGGTAGAAAATGGCTGTGGCTGCAGTCCTGATAGAAGAGTGTACAGCTTGTTCAGGGAGGACTTGGCCATTGGGGGAGAGGCTGAGGCTCAGACTGATGTCATGGTATGTCTGCTGCAGGGATCATGGATCCTGCTGTGGGTTGTTGGGAACAGGCAGTCTGTCAGAGACAGTCAGCTGTGGATCACCGAAGAGATGGGGGTGAATGAGGCTGTGCTGAGCATCTGGCAGATCAGATCTGATCCCTGGTTGTGCAAGGTAGGATTTGGAAAGAGAGACACAGCAGGACATGATACCATGCAGCTTTAGAGCTGGTTGGGCAGGAGCAAATTTGAAGAAATAGGGATATGGTGGTAGACTGGGAAAAGATGAAAAGCAATGCAGGTGATGGTTGTGAAAGGAAAGCTCATGATTCAAACCAAAGGCAATGTCCTTTAGGATTGACGTACAAGGTCAATGGGACAGCAAGAAAGACCAGTAATGCTGGACCCCTGAGCTTGCCCAGAGCCCTGGTGAGAAAACATCTCCCCTTTGCTCTCTGAAGCAGCAGCAGACACTATGGATTTCCAAATTTCTGCAGCTCTTAGGCCACTGGGGCAACCTGGATGTTCCCAGCTCTTGGAGCATTTTGAGAGGGGGCTGGAGCAGTTTTCAGGGCCTATTAGCGGTTATCCTCAAGAGTATGAGGAAGTCTGCAGAGGTTCTAGAAAATATGCAGGTAGAATGTGCCTCTGAAAGAGAGGGGAAAAGAAGAACTGGGCAGGCCTGGACTGGTCTGTTTGAATTCACTGCTGGGGCAAATGATCCAGTGGTCTGTCCATAAGCACTTGGAGCATCAGCATTAGAATTCAGTGGAACTATGGAAAAATGGAGAAATTATTTGTTTTCTGTTCAGTAAAAAAGAAAATTATATATATGTCTATACACATACCACACCTGGCTTTAAGTTTTCAGTGGCAGAGGGACAAGCTGACAGTGTTGGACTAAGAAGGGCAGGAAAGGATGTGGAAGCTTATCAGGGATCAGAAACTGAATGGGTGAACAACTGCATGTTCTTGTAGAAAAACCAAACCACATAACCCAAGGTGTTGTACAGATGAGGGGCAGATGCCTTTTGCTTGCCCACACTGCCAGGGCAGAGGTTTGAGCAGAGTGTCTTGTCTGGGAAGTGTTGTGGGGCAGACGAGGAGCTGGAGGGATCTGCAAGACAGCTGTAGGAGATTCACAGGGTGGGTGGGCATTTCCATGTGGAAAGGCTGGGGGAAATGGACTTGTTTAATTTGAGGTAATGGGAATCAGAGTGGGATGAGGTGGAAGCTTTGAAACCCTTCAAATTATTACAGCATGAGAAAAAGTAAGTGAACTACTCCCAAATCCTGGTGTGGCTTGGAAAAGGGAGGTCAACTGTTCAAATGGTTTTGTTAGAGGCTTATCCAGGGATATGGTAAACGGTTTTAGGAAAATCACTTGGGTATCATATATCACAAGTGGCTGTGCATCCAGCAGCTGATAACATTAATCCCTAATTACAGGCTATCTTATCTGAATTACTTTATGACATTCAGTGATCTGCATTACAGGAGAGAATAGAATAAATTATGAGAATACTGCCTCAGGTTGTACAATCTCATAGATCAGTCAATATCAAATTCTGTGTATATCTTTGATAAGCATCCACTTTTTTCAACGCTTGCTTCCTTTTGGGTTAAGTTTCCCACCTGCAAAATTTGTGTGTCTGTGTTGCGGTCTTTGTGTTTCACCCAGACAAGTCTCCTGTTGGAGGCATTTGGACACCAACCAATTTGCTAGGCAAACTACATTTTTCACTCAAATGTAGTTAATGACCCAAACAAAATGAAATGCTTGTTACAGGTTGATTTAAACAATGTGGTCTAATGACAATGTTCTCTCCTTTCTGCCCACTCTCAATTACAATTCCACTTTATTTCAACTAGGCAAAAAGGAAATGAGCTTTTTAAACAAGGCTCAGAAACATGTCTTTTGGCTGGAAGGAAGAGGAGGGGGACCCATTTAGCTGGTGATTTTTACTTTGAAATTTCATGACAAAAATTAATTAGAAGAATCATGTAATTACAATAAATGTATCTCATTGGTCCCCAGTGGCTTGTTTCTAAACACTGAAGGATTATTTAAGCATTCGTGACAGCAACAAAAAGTAACAAATAAATGTAATGGGTTCTTTTTATATACAATAAAAATGACATAGAGTAGCTGCATGTTTTACTAATTTTGCTACAGGATCTTAAAGAGGTGGATATGGTTATGCCATTTTAATTTTTGCTGTGGATGCAGAGGCTAGGATTGTACTTGCAAGGGCTGAGGTGCTGACGGGTGTTCCTGCTGGTGTTCCACCAGATATTTCGAAGATAAATATCCCAGCACCCAGAAATGTGGCCATCTCCACTTGCTGTGTTGCCCAAATTGCATGTTCCTCCCATGAAATGGGAGATGTAAATATTCCTGAAAGGCAGAGAAAAGCTGGTAAATAACTTGAGGGGCTGTATGGAGCAGCCAGTGCCAGCCAAGGATAAAGTTCCATTGCCTGTGGTGGGACCAACCAGAGTCCCCGTCGGGAAGAGGTGGGTGCTTCTTTCACTGCCCAGAGTTCTGCACTGACACAACTGCTCTGTTCCTCTACTATCTTTAGAGTGGCTTTCTGAGCATGCATTTGGGGTGCCTTAGGTTCTGCTATGGCACAGGTTTCTGCTCCCTCAAATGCAGTTAATGCCAAGACCCCTACCGAATCCCCCAAGTGAGGAATTGCAGTTTGGAGGAAATGCTGCAAAAGCTGCCACATATCCTTCCCCTTCCATCAGTAATGAACCAGGGCAGCATTTTGGGTGATATAAGGCAGTGATGTGTGTACAGCTGTCCCCCTGCCTTCCCTGGTCAGGCCCAGCCAGACTTGCCTCCACTGTGCCAAGAGCAGGGCTGGAAAATCACAGTGGTGTGAAGGCAGAGAGGTGTCATTGTAACTGAAGCTGAATTCAGTGGTGGCTGTGATACATGGTGGCTTGATTTTCGTCATACCTGTGATGAACTCTCTTGCTGTGTCAACAGGGTAAACCCTTGTGGGGCACTTGTTCACCCCAAAGCTCAGTGAGGCAGGAGTAGTGCACATGCAGAGTCGAAGGACTGGGACTGATCCACCTCCTCTGCTTCTCTCTGCTCATTATAGGGCTTGCACCTGCAGAGACCTGAGAATTGTGAAGTGATTGCATCTCATAAAAGCTTCAAGTTCAGGTCTTTTCACTTATTTCTGTTTTATTATGTCTCCAGGGTAAGTGGAGCTTGAAGGAAAAATCTCATTAATAATCACAAAAATTGGATTAAACCAATTATAAATATTTACATAGGGTGGACATGTGCCATCTTAATACATTTACCAGTCCCCCTTCCCCTTCTAAATTATGTTGCTTACAGGGCAGAGGTCTCTCTAACAAGGATAAGTCTGTCCTGTTGTACTGAACATAGCATAGTCAGATAAGTATATAACAATTTTGGCTGGGATTCATCAAGTAGATGGCTGAGCTAGGTGGAAAGACTCATGATCTGGACATGGCTCTTCTTTTTTTTGTTTTCTCTAGAAAAAGAACCTATATAGCAAAGCTTTGGGATGTTGGTCAGGTGAGGTGAATCCCACTCTGTGTTTGGATCTTAGAGGTTGTGCGTAAGAGCCATTGGTGGAGACATATGAACACTCTAAATCTTTTTATTGCATGTACCAACCATAAAGAGAAGTGATCTTCAAATGACATCATCAACACAAAGGGCACTAGGAGAAGTTCCAATTTATGACACAATAAATCAGCAAGTAGTCTAGTAATGGACATTGAGCCTAGACAGTTTTGCAAAGTGAGTTCGCACATAAAATGGTATTGTGCATTGAAATGTGGGCTCCAAACCTGCTTAGCTAGTACCACTTAAGCTGCTTTAGTGAGACCATTTTGGATTTCCACAGTCGACCAATCTTCCCAAATTGCTCAGTGTCTAATGTAATCCCAGATGTATTTACCATACTTCATTGTATTTATAGAGGTGACTAGGCCATGAAGACATGGCCTCTTTCCAGGGACAAGAAGTCCGGGTTCTTCAGTGTGTTTCCTTCCCCTAAAAGCAACGCTGTGGCGCTCTCGGAGTTTGCGGTGAACACATTTGTCTTTGCTCAGTGACGATGGTTAATCATTAGCAAAATGTATTTTGGTATTTATGGTTACAGGCATATTGACCTTAATGCTCCACACAGCAGTGATGGGATCACAGCCAGCCACCATGGGGGGGTGTGTGTGTGTGCACAGCTTCTCTGAGCAAAGAAAATGCCTCTAAGGCATGGCAGCTGTGAAGGGCAGTATGTAAAAGGAGTAAGTCCTTGGTTCAAGTATGATAAACTGGCTGCTACAGCCTTGTTCCTTTTCCTTCCACTGGTTCCTGTCCTCATTTAGCACAGAGGCACTGTTAAACCACATGCTTCTCTGGAGCTTTTCTGTAGAGCTGCCCTGCAGCAAAGGGATTACACTAATCGGTACCAGTGTGAGGATGTGGCCCACAGACATGTTTACTGCTGATGCTGCCAGAACTTGTGCTTCAGAGATGTTCTTCTCCAGCACAGTAGTGTCCAACTGTATGTAGTTTTGTCACTTCACTAGTAGTCTATGCACATTTGCAATGCATGTTGCTTTAAGTGCCTAAAGTTAGGTTAGGTTTGCAAGACAAATGTATGATGTCCTGAAGGATAATTTATGTTTTGCTATAGGTTTAGTGTGATTCCTGGCAGCAGAAGGGCTGATCAAAGCCAGGCAAAAGGCATGGTTTTCTGTTGAGCAACATGACAGTCTTGTGACATAATGAATTACACACAGCTGTTTTTTCTCTGGCTTAGGAATTCTGTTTCATTATTACCGTATCTGTGTAATTTCTTAATATTCTTGAATCTGGACTCTGCTTACAGGCATATCGTATTGTTCATATGCTAGAGTGAAATATGATATGGAGAAGAGCATAGAATGTGCTTTATTAGTGGGTAACTGCTTATGTAATGTGTGTAAAGACTCAGGAGCTGGTACTCAGCTGCAGTGTCTCTTCTGCTTTCTCATTCATCACCAAGCTAATGTGTAGGGATTGCTTGTAAGCCTTCTCTCCTACACTGCTTCTCTTCTCCACCTCACCTTCCTAAGATAACAGCCTTTTAGACAGTTGACAGTGGAAATTAAATAAAATAGACTGCAAGGGGATAGCTGGCATTCCTTGTGTTCAGCTGTATGGTGTTAACAAGGCTGGGCCTTTGGGGTTGGAGCTATGACCTCCTAAAGAATTTGTGGGATGTACTGCACACCCATTGACTTCAGAAGAAATTGAGAAGGCATTTAGCATAGGAAAGGGCTGGGGAGACTGTTTCTCCTGGCCTGCACTGGGTTGAAATGGAGGCTCTCAGAAGGGAAATCTCAGAGGACAGGAGCACCAGTACTTACTCGCCAAATGGGACATGGGAGTTAAGGGTATACAGGGGACAGATTTAAGATCTTACTCTATGCCTCAAGTTAAGGCCTCAGGCATTAGTTTTTTACCTGTGAGGCTTGGTTACTCATAAATACAATATTAGGCTTTTGGGAAAAACTCTGAGCTGAAAGTCTCACCTATGGTAAAATAGGTATGTATAATTATGTATATGTATGTATTATGAAATACCTTGTCAGAAAGTGTAAGTTGGTCTGCTTTGTAAGTGTATTAGTACTGATCACTTCTGACTCTCCATCTTCTTAATGAATAGCACGAGGAACAATGACTTAACTCTTTGGGTTCTTCCACTGGTCAATTACATTCCCCAATTCTATGCCTAGTTATATGAAATGCCAGTTCCTAATTGCCAATTTTCTAAGTGTTGTTTTATTGATGCAATTGCATCTTGCTTTACCTTAAGATTTTACTGCATCTTCACCAACAGAGATGAGAAACTCCCTTTTGTGTTTTGTTAGTGCTTCTGTCCATCTCCTATAAGTGATGTATATCTTAATATATTAAAATACAGGGCAGTTTATTACCAAATCCACTGTGCCTACAGGTTTCCATTTAGGTAATCAGGTATGCCCAGCTTGGCTGCTTATAGGTGGAGCATTTGACTGTTCCTTCTGCTATGAGCTCGGATTGGGATAGATTTCTCTGGAGAGCAGCTTTGTGATTTAATAGCTGGTCTGCAGTTCCATGAATTTCATCCAGGGAATTGTTCAAGATGGATGATAACATAAATGGGTTACTTGGGCTAACTCAAACCATTCTCTTCAGCGTAGTAGGTCAATTTTCTAATGGATCAAAGTGGGTGTGTTTTGGAAAACTGCTGGCACACATGTGCGTACACTCCCATGCTGCATCATGTAGATTAGGACAATTCCAAATTCTGTTCTATTTCAGTCTGTTCACATTTCATACCTATTTGAGACTTTTGAGACTGAATGAAGCATTGGAGATGGTGCTAAAGAGAGAGACCTGGGACTGGAGAGCGAGTGGTCTAAATGTTCCCTTCCTACCTCTTTTATGTTGTGAAATTTAAATGCTGGGGATACTGATGAAGCAATCCCTAGGTTGAATTTGCAACCTTTGCTGTCCTCCAGGCTGGTTCATTCCAAGCAATGAAAATGCATGCAGTCAGATATCTGGATATTTATCCTAAACCTTTATTCTTTGGGATCCTTTCCCTCCACATGATGAATCAAAACTGGGGAAGAGCCATAACATGAATCCATAGTTTGCTATCAAATAAGGCTAAAGCAAAACTTCTCTTTATTGTGTAATTTGGCAATTTTTTCATCCCTCTACTAAGTACATCTTGCTTGTGTAAGTTCAAACATGTCCCTGAGACCTGTGGATACTGACATCTAGAGACAGTCAAAACCTATGGAGGGGCATTGGTTTTACATCCATTTCATCCATTTAAATGCACAAGAATCTGGTGGGTGTTTTGTGCCTAAACCTCTGCAGGTGAAAGGCAAGGGAAGCATTACCTGGAAAGGCATTAGCTAGAGCTTGCTCTTTGCATGTTAAGGCAGTGGTTCTGAAGCCAGTTCATCTGACAGTCCTCATCATCTGCTCTTCAATAACTGAACATATTATGCCTGATGTTCTGCTGGTGCTCAGTGGAACAGCAGACCTGGCACATTGATCTGTTGTCATCAGTTTTGTACAAATGTGCAAGGGGTATGCAGTTTCCTTGAAAGACACCAAGAGAGATTTTATCAGGATGCAGACTGTTGATGTAATGAAACTTTCCCATGGTAGATACTCAGCAATCGCTTTTACTGTGCAGTCGGTAGACATAACTGGATTTTATTGCATGGCAATGAAGTTGCTTTCCTTTTTTGTACCCTGTAATAGGAAAGCTGGAAGGGATAGACTCCACTTGGCACTTTATTTCTAATTAATTACAACATAGGAGAAGGAGATGTAAAAAGTTGTTATTATGGCACCTCAGTTATAAATTCATAATTTTTTTCCTCTTTTTTGGTACTGCATTTTTTTTTTTTTTTTTTTTTTTTTTTTTTTTCCTGACTATGAATAACTTGTTGAATTAATGTGAGGGTTTTTTGTTTCTGGTACTGGGATTTTTTTGTCAGGTGATACAGGAGCTTATTAATGAGTGTTCTATAAAGTTCAAGTTGCTTACGTTTGTGTCCAAAGCCTACAGTTTTATGTGTAAAGTTGTTTGTGAGAATGAGTGTGGTCTTTAGCCAAGTATGCTGTTCCTCTGTCCTGGTTTGGATTGTCATGCAGACCCTTCAGTTACCACTTGACATCAAAGACAGGATAAGCCATAAAAAGATACTCAGTCTCTGGCTATTTTGGTGTAAAGGGATGATACCTCTCAAAGTCCATTCCTCCTTGAGAAGCCAAGTATCAAAGGAAGTTGATAAAGCCACTGGTGAATGTTTCCAGTCTTTTGGTGTAATCATTGAGATGGGGGTGATACAAAGGAGGTGACATCAGGGGCACTTATGTTTCAAGTGAAGCCTGGTGGTGGAAGAGTGTCCTGGGTTGATTTCTGTGCAACTTCAGGAGTGCTGAGTGAAGCTGGCTTAAATGTTTAATATGGCATGCTACTTTTCTTTACTTATTTTGCATAACTAGTTTAGTTGACAGCCTACTGGTTTTGCTCCTTTGATCTCTGCTCAGTTTGACTGTATTTTCAATAACTACTTATAGTATGAAAATAAAATGTGCAGGCCACATCAAATAAACTAATTAAAGATTAGAATGAAGAAGTGTCAAAATCCGAGACCTCGCTGAGGCAGATTAGTCACTGCATACGAGACACGATCTAATAACTAATGGGTTGCTGTAGTAACGGGGGAATCGATACCCCTCGGCTGGTTGGGGAGCTGACAGTAATTTCTGCTGGGTCATAGATTCTGGAAAATGAAGTGCCTCCTACTACAGCACGAGTAATCTCTGTGGACTTTTTGACAACAGAGCATCTTACAAAGTTTATATCAAAGAAAATATTAATCTCTCAAGTTTGCTTGTTTACCTCTGTAGGGGTTATCTGATATTGTAACAGCCACAGACAATTACGTTTAGTCTCCTATGTGGGCTGTCGATGGGTTAGCTCTGGAAACAAGCCTTGGGTTTTGGTTTCTAAATTATAGGTTTGTAGGACGTGCCAGTACCAGTCTGCTATGCCAAATCACCTCCTCTTACTTGAGGAACTCCTACTGAAGTCAAGAGGAGTTCAGCTTGAGTAGACAGGGGGAGATACACTTGGGTACTTAAAAGAAAAAGGTAGTTTGTAACTGAGTTGTAAATCCAGGCTTGCTGTAGGCTGTGTGTGTTTGTGCCTCAGAACCCAGAATTTCCAAGAGAATCTTTATCCTTCCTTGATTTCTCTGAACTGATTGCAAACTGTCTGGGATGGGATCACTCTTACCTGTCTGAGCAGCACCTTGAGTAGTGTCAGCTGTGTACCCTGACTGCTATGGGTGGCAGAATGGGACTTGACTGTATACTAGAGCACCACAGCTCTTCATCCAGGACTGGGAGCTACAACTACCCAGTGCAGAAATTTGAGAAGGAAAGCAGCAAGTGGAGGGGGCTTCAGCACATATTTCCCAGGCAGGGAGAGGAGAGCCCTGTGAAGCATAAGGAGTTAATGTTAGCCAAAGAGCTATGGGGAGGATAATAAGGACTTCTTCCAAACATTTCAGAGGCATGGTAGTGCTGAAGAGAAAGTAGGCCACTCCCTAATGAGGGGAGTGGTGGTGTTAATTACATCTGGAAATTGCCTGAGATACTGAGCTCCTGAAATTCATCTTCAGAAAACCATCAGGAAAATAAGTTCAGGCAATTAGGAAATGGGGGGAGAAACCGTGTAAAAATAGCCTGGTTAATTAAGAGAAGATAAGGGACCATGTAAGAACTGGCAAACAGTGCAAAGAGAGGCTCATGCTTTTGCAGAGCTCTGCTATGCTGATCTCCCAGGCCACTTGCTGGTACAGAGGATGCAAAAGGGCAGGTCCTCAGCCCCAGTGCTGCCTCTGCTCCTGGCTCAGCTGTGCAAAGGCTGCTGGGTGACAAGAGCATGTCTCATTCCTTGCATCATGCTCAGGCCAGTGCTGGTGACACCCCTGTGCTGCAAAATCCCTGGGAAATTGGGTAGGGCAGATCTTGGCTGTGGGTGCAAGAGGGGGATTGACATGGAGCAATTACAGCCACAGACCTGTGAGAGTGGCAATCAGCTGTGGGGTCAGTGGGGAGCAAATGCAGCTCTGAATATTTTAGATGGGCTGTGTTGTGGAGAGGTACAGCTGTTGTCTACTCACAGCAGCCTCATGCTGTGGTGTCAGCTGTGACACTGCGTGTGTCCTGCTTGGCACAGGGAAGGAATGGGGAGCTGCTCCCTCTGCAGCTTCTCCCCCATTTTATGGGACCAGTGTGTGGCAGGGAAAAGCCCAGTGCTAACTCTGGTGTTCAGCAGCAGCTCTGCAGCATTCGTGGTGGTTAGTACATAATGTTGGTGAATAATAATACCTGACTTAGTAGAACAAGAACTCTTTTATCAAACACATTTAAAGAAAAATGACAGTCCGTGTAGCATGTAATGGAATGGATGATAAATCACAAAATGGGGAAAAACAATTGTTACTCCTGCTGGTATGAGTTCCTGTTCAGAAGGTCCATAAGTTATGTTTTTTGATGACATAAATTTAATGATATTCTCTGGAAACGCTGACCAGAAGTCAATATACAACTCAGTCCCAAGAAGTTTCCTAATATCTTTGTTTGTTTTAGGTAATAGATCTGTTCATGTGTGTCCCTCCTATTAAGTGCTGTGATAGGATGCTATAATGAAATTACAATATGGAATGGTAGCTCGACTAAAACAGCATTATCAGAAATGTCACATCCTAACAAATTAGCAGTTGTGATGTTTGCCCTCTGGTTACAGAACCTTGTTCCTTTTGTCTTTTGCTATAACTTATAATAACAAAGCCTGTGATGTAAATGTCTGCGGGGTATGTTTCCAGTAGCAAAGTGTGAAACATGTTTCAGTGGGGATATGGGGCAAAAAAAAAGACTTTTTTTAAAAAATTCAAGACAAAGGATTTTTTTGCCTTGGGCATTTCAGCTGCAGCTGATGTCAATATAGGGAAGATGAAACTGTTTTTCTAATAAGTTTTCTGTTTCTTTTTTTTTTTTAAAAAAAAAAAGGTTACCCACATATCTGCTTATGTAATCCACAATCTTTAAAATGGACAAACAGAACAAAAAAATCCCTCCCAGAAAAGTCATTACTAATTTCTCTGGAGATTGGTTTATGATGGAGAGATTGCAGATTTCAAATGAGTGAGGTGCAGTTTGTATTTACAATTTCAGAGCCTGGGGATCAAGCAAGAAAATGGAACGAGGTTTGGAGTTTTTGTTTTGTTTTTTATTTCCCTGTTTTTAAGCTGAGAATAGATATTCACAGGTGTTACTCCAAAACCAGTGCAAACACCTCCATTGGGTCCTATAGTTTTCATTTACCAGGACATAGGAAGAATTGCAATTTTTAAAAGAAACTTAGAAAAAAACCTGCATGTGTTGGAGCAGGTCTAGGGGGACCTCCTGTCTCTGGCTATCTGGGGAGGCAGATTTCTGAGAAGCTGTCCCAAAACTTCTGCTAGTGACAGCAGGACAGTGTCTCACTGGAAAACCCACCTGGCTCTCTTGCCCTTGCTGGGCTGCTTTGTGCAGGTGGGAGAAGATCTTGATGGAAACTTCTTCTCCTTGCCCTTGACAGTGGTCCCCGAAAGTGGTCAGTAAAGGGTCACAAGCCAGTGTGGGTGTGCAGGGCTTTGGGGAGGGGCCTAAGGAGGCTGCAATGCATGCAGTACATGAGAGGGGATGAAATCTGGAGCAGATGGGTTTGGTTGACATGATGAGCCATGATCAACACCTGCATGAGTCAGGACCTGCGGCTGCACAAATCCACTGTGTGACCAGGGTCTGGAGCTGGTTTTGTGTGCCAGGGGTTTCTGTCAAGAGCATTTGTGGTTAATAATCTTCGCAATCATCCTTTCTGGGAATCAAAGAATGAGCTAAGTTGTGCTGCTCAGGAGTGGTACCTGTCTTAATTTCAACAAAGGAGTCAGAGCCAGTCTTCAGTTAGATATAACTAAGTGTTGGTTATTATTTTTAAGATGCCACAGAGAAAACTTAAAGATGCTTAATCCATAATGGTGACACATCAGTTATCCAAGCAACTGGGAAGTGCTTAAATACTGAAGCCTGTGGCTTAATTATTTACCTGTGGCTTAATTGGATGTAATTTTACTGAAGAGTCTGTTTATTTTCCTATAGAGAGGAATCTAAGATGCCTCTAAATGAAAATGTTACTGGTCTCTACCTGTGTTCCACTTGACTTCAGTAGCACAGAGCTCAATTATACCTGCAGAAACCTGTAAAATACATGTTTTCTCTGGTGCAATCAGCCTGTGGTTTCCTACCAGCTGGGAATCTGTATTGGGAGGTGAGATAATGCCTCCCATATTTCTGCACACATTGCTTTGCTTTAACCTGGCTTAAGAGTGCTCAGCAGAGCAAGGCAACACAGGAGCTATTGCTGATGCTGTGCTGGGAGAAGAGGGGAAAGAAAATACTGGAACCCACAAGAGCTGTCTCTGGGGTGATCCCACAGTGAGACCCTTCACCTGCTCTCAGAAGTCTTAGGAACAAGAGTTTAGATGGGCTTTGGGAGGCTGGTGCCCTTCTCTTGTTTGTTGGAACCTCACATAGAATTTGCAGAAGATGAAAACTATGCTGGTAATTGTTTCTATCCCAGAGATGGGAAAGATCATTTTGAAGGATCAGATATTCAAAGTTATGCTCATATCACAGCACGTCTGTGGCTATTTGCTGTTTATATTCCAGGCACAAATCCCTAGTGAATAAAGGCAGACCAGGAGCTGTACCCTGGCCAGTCATCCTTATTTAGATGACCCTTTTGACTTCAGGGTGTTATTCCTGCATACCTAAGAATAGTTTTCCTGTGTGAGAGGTTAGAGGATTGAATGCCAAAGCTTTCTATTTGCATACTCTGGTTAGAGGCTAAACTGGTGCTTGTATCCAAGTGTGAGGAAAATATTTTCCTACTGTTCTGCCAGTGTAAAGTGCAATGAAAAGATTTTTATCTTGAATATCCATTTAATACAAACCAAATGTGCTCAGATGCATTCGGACTAGGTTTTCACTTCAGAAAGCTGATTTTTCTTCCCCTTCCTCCCCAGCACAAAGGTTCATATCAGGAAACTCCTTTTGAATATCTGTAGGCAATTTCCTATTAGTACTTGGACCTCCAAGCTTCATTGGACTTCTACAACAACAGAAGCCTTGTATCATTGGATTTTCACCCCAAAATGCTTAGTTCCTATTAACAACCTTACAAAAGGGCAGTGTATTACTACTTGGTGATCCCAATGATAAATGAAGCACATTATATGTGAAGTAAAGGCTTTATTTATCCTTGCTCTGTTTTTCAAAGTCCCAGCAGGTTTAATGCGAGTACCTCTCGATGACCTTCATAACAAATCAAGACTAAACCACAGTGCATGTTCATGAAGGTGGACAGCATTACAGACATTTTTTTAATTGAATTAACTATAACAGCAACAAGCTCTATTAGTAGTATTTGATAATGCAAAAAAAGTTAATGTTCACTGAAAGCCAGGTGCCAGCACTATTTGATTGTTTACCAACACAGTCATAAAGAAACAGAGTTATTAAAGGATCTGAAATCACTCAGTAATTCAGCTGCTGACGTTGATGGATGGAACTTGGCTGTTCCTCTTTGCTAAAGCTGCTGACTGGATAAATGTTTTATTCATGAAGCCTAGGGCAGGAAGGGATGCCAAAGGTTTAAGAATATTTTAAGAAACTCTTTGAGATGTCAAGGAAGTTAGCAGGTGTTGTTAAGCAAAGGAGCTGAAGTACTACATTTAAACACAACTGAGCTCTCAACATACACAACAACAATACATCAAAAGCCAGGATGTGGTTCTTGTCTCATGCCATATATGGAATGATGAGTTGGGAATACAAGGCCTTTTATTTCCTATACCTTTGTACCTTCAGCCATTTTGCAGCCTTGTCTCTTTGATCATTGTTATACCCAAAGGGAATTTTCACACACTGCACTGTAAACTTAGGCTTAGAAACAAATAAATATTTAGATACTGAACCCTACAGGGTCACATATTTATATCAAAGCCAAAATAAATTATATGATGGAAATGTTTGTGGAAATGACAGCCAGGACCGAACAACTTGGATCAGAATAAGTGGATTTTGATTGACCGCTCGGTGGGAGAAGTTGTTCAAAGTGGTAATTATTGAAAGAGGCTGTTATTAATATACAGAATAAGGAGGAATTTCCCTCTATCCTCTTCACCCTGCACCTGCCTTTTCTTTGTCTGAGGGTGATGTCTGCCAACAGCAAGCCTAGAGCTCCTCACCTATTTGGTGCAGCTTTGCAGCAATGAAGGACCAGCTTGTAATTTAAGTGATTATTTCAAAAAATGTCTTGATTTTGTTCTATGAAAATTCAGATCTGGATCTTTTGATTTTTTTTTAAATTGATTTTTTTTTTAACAGAAAGATGTGTTTGCATAAAGAACTTTATTAAAGAGGTCCTTAGCCCCACAAGCTCCTGCGTGCACAAGTGTTTGAGTATTTAATAATCAATATTAATAACTTCTTTTAAGTTTTTGCAATCTTGTAAGAGCAGAACAAATGAGCTCTTGATGCAACTGAACTGTCAGTGTGAACACTGTGACATTAGAAAATAGCTCCTTTTCCAAGTCTAGCTACATGAGATGTCCCTGCCAAGGGAGCAGCAAAGTATAGTTTAAATGTGCCTTATTATGACATCTCAAGAGTATAAAAATTGGGAAGGGTATTAAAAATGAATAATTAAAACTGGAGACTGATAGAAAATGGCAAATAAAAAGCAGGTAAGTACTATGCTCCTACTGCCCTTTTGATTTGCAGAGATTTGGTGCTAAAGACCAAAAGAATGTTTCTCACAGGCCGCAGTTAGAATTCAAATCCAATAGACTGACAGTAAAAAATACTGTCAAAAAGACCCCTGTCAAGTTGTATCAAAATAAGTCACTATATTACCTCTCTTTATCAGTCAAAGGCATTGATTATTTTCAATAGAGGAGCCCTCTGACAGTTGTTGAAACTGAAGAATCCCATGTTGAAATGTTTTTGTTGACACATGTCACTATTTCTTAAACAGATAAGTCAAATATGCTATTTTTGACTCTCTCTGTAGGAGCATTTGCGTTTATGTAGTATTTTATGAAAGATAAATAATGCGGAAGGAAAGGAAAGGAACATCCATTAGCACTGCATTTTCTCGGCTATTTGTATCAGTGTTTTTTTCGTTGCATCTTTAAAAAATGTTCTTTGCATAAAATCATGTGTTCCTCTGGTAGCTGTGATACATTGCAGGGATTTGCTAAGATACCCTGAAGTAATTCAGATAATCAGTGAACCATATTGGTGCTATTCTTGATTGCAGCTGTCAGTTTACTGTTGACTACACTAAACTTCTGTTTTCCACCAGCCACACATCCATAGCAGTGATACAGACATTAGTGCTCTGCCAAATGCCTGTTCATATTGCAGATGGACAAACCGAGAAGGGCAAAATAAGGACTACATCCTGGACTTGCTGCCAGTTTTTGGAGTGAAACTGGGGCTGAGCCTCTTCCCAATCTCTTTCCGTGACCATCAGTTTTCAGATGGTGGATTTGGACAACTCTGGTGTCTAGGTGTTGGCTTTGCCATCCTGCAGGGCATCTTTGGCAGAGAGGAAAATCTGTTTTTCATCTCAACTCTGTAGTGGTTGGAAGTAGGGGCCTCTTTCCAGCTGAAAACTTAGAAAATGGGTAATGTTTCTGATATGCTCCCTTGGGAGGAGGCTAGGGAGTGGCAGAGCCTTTGTGACTTGCTAACCCTATTAAGAAGGTGAGAACTGGCTCAAGCAGCAGCAGCAGTCAAAGACAGGTTAATACCCTTGTAGACAGTCTTTATTATTCATTAACACATATTGTGCTTCCTCATAAATATAATTTAGGCTACACTTGTATCACATTAAGATAACACTAAATCTTTCTGTAATTCGAAGGAAATACTGCTCCCAGCTGTTGTTGCAGGAGTGAACTAAACAAAATCCGAAGAGATGCTAAAGGAACAACTATAAACCTCCAACTGCATTTGGCACATGACTCCTTTGGTGCTGTTTATCACAGAATTGGTTGTGAGCAAACCTCTACGTTTGTGAACATGATGACTCTGTGCTCCTGGCATTTCACGCCTTGGGAATTACTCTGCCAAAATGAAACAAGCATCTAAATCCCTCAGATACTTGAGCACTTGGCTTCTTTGGGGGGAGTTGTGTACCTCAGTGACTGATGAATTGGACAATCAAGTCCTGTAGCAGGTTGTCATGAGGGACCCAACAGTCCCTCTACTATCTTCACTACTGGTGAAAATAAGGTGCACAGAGGCTGAGAGCCTATACTTCAAAGACATCTGGGTGCCTAATTCTGTCTCAATGTAATAGAAGTGGGGCCCTAAACTGCTGTGATGACCTGACCGATGCAGCATGGCTCTGTCTACACTGAATCAACCTGAATCAAGTCCAGCATTTAAACAGCTTCTCTGTTGCAAGCTTTTCCTGAGGTTGTCATTTTGGTTTGCATTTGTACAGCACTTAGTGGAGTAGAGTCCTTATGCATGTGGCTGCTCAGGAACTGTCAAGATGAATCAATATTAATGGTAACAATAATAAAAATAAACATGTGTAAATAGGGATAGCGACAGGCTCAGAGTTCTGACAGACCTGGAAAGCTTTGATCTTGCATTGGTAGAGATCAGGATGTGCCGCCTCCCCAGATGACAGGCTTGGATGGAGGAAAGAAGAAAGAGCTATAAACACCTCCTGTAAATTGTGCCTCCATCATCCCCTCAGATTGCCTCCCCCATTAGCTCTGATGATTTACTAAGAGAGTGTGTCTATGCACCAGCAAAAAAACAACAGAGACATTAACCCCAGCAAACTTAACAATCTCACACCTGACCCCAGAAGTGTGCAGTGTTGGTCATCCAAGCAGTAATGGCTCCACATAAAAGCAGAGGAGAAATGTACCATTAAAAGGAGAGTGAGCTGCTGAGTGGTGACGGCCATTGAAAGATACAAAACCAACATGGGCTTCTCACAGCATGTTATATCCAGGAGACAGAGGCAGAGAGAGGAAAAAGAGAAACAAATGGGGTTGCTCTCTACATAGGGCCAAAAGGGAATTGCAGAATGAGCCAGAAATTATGGTATGTGGATGGGCTCGCTGTTGGGGAGAAAAGCACCAGCCTTTGGGGTCTGGCTCTGGCCAAAAGCCTCCTGGATAAAGGGAAAGTGCTGCAGGAGGTTTGTGGGAGCATCTGTCTAGGAGCAGGCCAGCAGGTGCTACCCATTGTTGGTGAGAATGAACTGAGGACCGGGAAGGACCATGATTTAGAGAGAAGTGGCAGACTGTGATTTTTGTCTAAGTGCAGATTTGGTTTCTGAGACAATTAGATTTCTGCTTCTTTCAAACAATTTTGCTAATAAGCCAATGACTCAGAGCCTGCAGCAGATGGGGTTCTTAAGCTGAGGTAGAAACTATTGCTTTTGTACTAAAAGGAAAGTAGCTATTTTTCTTTTCTAGAAAACTGATCTCTGGAAAATGTGATTTTTCCTTCCCAGCAGAAACAGCCTTTTCACACAATACCCAGCAATGCTTCTGGACTCCTAGCTAATATGCAGAAACTCTCATTAGAAATAAGTAACTTGTGACAGCTTAGTATGTCATATGCTGGGGAAAATATTCTTTTAAAATCAACTCCTATAATTAATAATATCCCAGAAGCCATTACCAGCAACCACAGCACTATATAGTGATTTGTGGTGAGCTCTTCAGCTCTCTGTATGGCAAAATGCCTCCTGTCCGTGGCTGTTGCCAAGAACTTGGGAATATTTCTCTAGTAGGGGCATAGCTTTCCATCTATCTCTATATCTCTGGTCTATGGCTTGATACCCAAGTGGAGACCAGTGATGAGTGGCATTCCTTGGGGGTTGATTTTGAGACCATTACTGTTTAATGTTCTTGTTGGCTGCATGGATCAAGGGATTGATCCATTGAGCCATTGATCCTCAGCCAGTTTGCCAATGACACCAAGCTGTGTGGTGTGGTCAACAATGCCAGGCGCAAGCATAGACTGGGTGGAGAACAGATTGACAGCAACCCTGAGGAGAAGGACTTGGGGGTGTTGGTTGATGAGACGCTCAACATGACCTGACAATGTGCACTTACAGCCCAGAAAGCCAACCGTGTCCTGGGATGCAACTACAGCAGTGTGACCTTCAGGTTGAGGGAGGTGATTCTTCTCCTCCACTCCACCCTTGTAAGACCCCACCTGCAGTGCTGCATCCACTTCTGGGGTCCTCAGCACAAGAAAGATATGGAGCGAGTCCAGAGGAGGTCACAAAGATGATCAGAGAGCTGGAACACCTCTCTTACGAAGACAGGTTGAGAAAGCTGAGCTTGTTCAGCATGGAGAGCAGAAGATTTTGGGGAGATCTTGCAGTACCAGAAGGGACTTCAAGAGAGCTGGAGAGGGACTTTTTACAAAGATATGTAGGCGTAGCACAAAAGGGAATGGATTTAAACTGAGAGTAGGTTTGAATTAGATATTAGGAAGAAATTCTTTCGTGTGGGGGTGGTGAGGCACTGGCACAGATTCCCTAAAGAAACTGTGGATGCCCCATCCCTGGAAGTGTTCAAGGCTTGGTTGGATAGGTGGAAGGTGTTTCTGCCCATGGCAGGGGGTTTGGAACTAGATGATTTTTAAGGTCCCTTCCAAAAGAAATCCTTCTATGATTCTATGAATAAATCCTTGGAAAGGGACACCTATCTAGATGTGAAACTGCTGACGATTCCCTTCACCTCTTTTCTTCTCACTGTAGATGTTCAGAAACTTGATTCCCTCTAAAGTAATTCAATGCTTTTTCTTTTTTTTTTTTGTGTATGTGAGAGAAGCATCCACTCTATAGGAAGTTTCTGAAGGATGGCAGTGAGCATGAATATATCATTATAAAAAGACATTCTGAATTCGAAAACCTTATGTGGTCTGAATTTCACTGAGAGAGGTATTTCTCTTCACAGGCTATAGAAGTGTGTGGTACATAGGGTGATGAAGCCTTTCCTGACATTGTTTTGTTTAAAATCCCTTTGAAGGCTGTCATGTTCACCTTTCTTGAAAATTGTGTTGCAGCAGCCGGACGAGGTGGGTTTGTTTGGCTTGGTGATGTGCATGTGAATGCGCCCTGAGAAGTGACAGAGGCCACTTCCCTCCTTCCCTCTTGTAGACTTGTGGTGCAGGTGCAGAAAGTTGATGTCTGAGATTTGAAAATGCTTTAGAAATAAATTAGGGTTTTATTTATGTTATGATACATGCTTTCTTTGAAAATCATATTTCTGTGGAGTGCTTCAGTAATTATATACACAGACATTTGCATGGTAGGCACCCCTTGAGCTTCTACTCAGTATTTTATGATAATCTGAAAAAGACAGTAAGTAGCAAATTGCTGAAATTTGATGCTCCAAAATTTAATCAAATCTAAAAGTGATTAAGAATTTCCCTTGAATTTACCAAAGCTATATTAATCAAAATACTGATAGTAAAATGCAATGTGAGTAAAAGGAAGTTACTACTAATTGGATGGAACAGTTGATTGTGTAACAGGGTGAGCTTCAAAACAATAAATGTATCTCAAAGAACTCAATGGAAAACATCTGCTGAGGTCTGAGCAGTGATCAGGAAAGCATAAATATGAAATGGCATGACATTAATTTACTGAATAGAGGACAACACTGAAAATATGACAGTGTTGTTCTGGAGATGGTGATGTGGCCTCACCTTGAGAGGCATGTTTGGTTTGGTTACCCTAATTAAAAAATGATAGAGCAGGAAATAGAAGAGGTTCAGTGAAGGGCAACAAACCTAATCAGAAGCATAGAAAATACTTTACTGGGAAGATTTGCATGCAGCAGAGACTGCAAAGGTTAGGTCTGTTTATTTTAGGGAAGACAATACATAGGATGTGCCACTGAGAGACAGGCTGTGATGGATATAAATAAAACACCAATGCCATGACTTTTTCTTCTGTTGGATAAGAAAGGGAGACATAAAATTAAATTTGAAGTCAATGCATTGAATAGCTTTAATAGGAAGCATTTTAACCTAAGTTTTAATTAGCCTATAGTACTCACTGCCACAACGTAGGATATTGAGACTGACAGATTGGCATCATTGGTATGATTAGCAATATCATCTGCAGTTAGGTGGGATGGAGTTTCATCCTTTGTACTTCTGGCCACACACTAAACACAGCTTATCCCTCAGGCATATTGGTGTATAATTCTCCATTATGGGATTTTACAGGGCCTTTTGAAGCAGCTGGCACAGGTTGGTCTCTAGACCATTGCTTGACTTCAGCACTTTGAATTCCATGTTAGTGGCAAGGGCTGGGCAATAATTCATGGATAAATAAGTGCAGAAGTTTGGATTGTTGTGGTTTTCCCCTATCCCGCCTTTATGGACTTCCCTGTGAGTTGGCTGTGAGTACATCAGCTAGGAGGAGAGGCTTTGGCTTCCCATGGAGGGTGTCCATTTGCCCATTCTGGACAGATTTGTTTTACTTTCTTTGTCCTCTTAATAGCTTGCATCCTTTAAAGTCTTTAATTATTGCAAATTTTGGACTTTTTCACTCCAAACCAGCTGCTGTCAATAAACTGGTCCAGTAATTATTTCTCTGGCTTCAGAAGATGGCTCTTGTGAAGTCAGCGGCAGTAGGAACAGGTGGACTGCAGAATGCCTGTTTGATTTGGTAAACAGCATTAAAAAATTGGCACTTTGACTCAGTCCCTGTAACAGACTAGTTCTACAGCTTTTGTTAATAACGTGATGCATGTTTTCCAATGTCACAGCACACGATCTTTGCCATTGCAAGACATTAATTGCTTTTCTTTTTCTTTTGAAAACATAGAGAGTTAAAAACACCTATGAATTACCCACACGATGGAAATCCTTCCAAAATGTGCAGTGGTGTTTGCTTGTGGAGAGCCCTTTGGGAAAAGGGGAGGGTACAGATGGATGGGCAAAGTCAGAGCAGGCTGAGCACGGGGTACAGCGCTGGCACAGATGCTCTGCTCTGTGCAGTTCCTGCTCTGTGCCCAAAAACTGTGCTCTGAGGCACTTTATGCTTGTAGGGCAGTTTAGCCTAATGTAGAGCTGGTAACTTGCTGTGCAGGAGTCCTGTGATTTGTGCTTGGCTCTGCCCAGGCCTCCTGGGTGAGCTTGGGGAAGTCACTGCAGAAACCTCAGTTCTCTGCAAAATGGGGACTGTGAAGCTCCAGCCCCATGTACGGGCTCTGTGAGCTGCTGGGGAACAGCATTACTAACTCAGTGGTGAGATGTTACTGCCCCTCTCAAGGATGGGGCTGGGCATGGGGCCAGGTTGGGGTGCAGTCAGCTCTCAGCAGCACCCCAGCACTGTCAGCTGCCAGATTTCCTGCCCCTCATGGCCTCATAATGCAGCTTCAGTACCAAATAACACATCTGGGTTTCTCTGTTCATTTGTTGTTGTAGTCTCAGGTCTTATGTCATGTTCCCCTCAACAGTTGCTGACATTTGGAAGTGCTGTTTTCCACTGAGTCTCTCTGTAACTAGGTCCTGCAGGAAGGGCTTTGTGAGGCAGGCAGAGGCCATGACTAATGAGAGAAACAGTCCTGCCCCTTACACCTCCCCCAGGATAAACGGTGCCAGAAAAGATAAAGGGGACTTGAGTTCCCTTGTTGTCCTCTCCACATTGCCTGGAGAGCAAACTTCATCCCTTTGGGAGAGGAGACACCAGTTGCTCCTCCTGAGAGCATTGTGCAAAATTCATTCTCTATTGCAGGTCACAAAGGAGCAAGTAAATAGGTTCTTCTCTTATTCCCCCTCGAGGGGGCTGAAAAGTGGTGGCAATGGATTTCTTCCTCCTGCCACTGCTTAGCATTAGGGCACATATGCGGGGTCCCTGTGCCATGAAGGATGGGGGAGAGACAAACTGGTGGAGGGTTAAGGGAGTTCCTCCTGCCCCACAAATAAGAGATTTGCTTCTTCATATTAGTAGCTCTTCTTAGTATAGCAGTCTTGTGATTCTTCATCTTGAGGGCAAGTGACAAAAAGTGACAGAAGTGGGCCGACACCAGCTTTGTGTGAAACCTGGTGGATTTAAAACAGGAGAGAACAGTGTCCCTGCACACACTGACATCTAAGAAGCCTGTTGTTCTGCTCCCTGTGCTAGCAGTGCAGCTGTTAAAGCTCTGGAACATTTTTGGACAAAGAGTACAATGTTCCTGTGAGACTTTAAAAATGAATTAATAGAACATTGATTTAACTTACTGGATTTTTGCAATGCCTTTGTTTCCAGGCAGTAAAAATCTGCTTGCCAGTTGTCCAGCCAGAAGCCAGTATCTATAAAAACCTGCCCCAGGCAGTTTGTGAAGGGCCTTACTTAATTATGATATGCATTATCATCTCTGGTTTGGGCTGCTTGTGAGAGAATGTAAAAAGCGCAACTAGACAACTGTCTTTTTCTCCTGTTTTGAGACTCATTCTTGATCCCACTGTGATTGCCAGCAGCAGACAAGGAACAGAGCCAGAAGTGTGAAAATTAATCGTGGTGGCATCTGAAATCTCCATCCGTGAGCTTAAAAACATGCCTACTTTAGATTGGGACTTTATTTCCAGGGGAGAACAACTCATTCCCCTAGTTTTGAGTCCTGGAAAATTTAAAAATAGAGTGTAAAGATCCCTGCTGCCACTCTGCGCAAGGCTTCAGACAGCACATGGACTTCTTTGTAATCAAAAGGGGTATGTCCTGTTGTCTGTGTAACTGTGTCTATTCAAGCATATACATTTTACAAAGTGGCTGTGTTCTTAATAGTCAAGGGTACAATGATATCCTGAGGAGTTTCTCCTCAAATGTTAAAGCATTTGATTCTTTACATACAGTTTTAGTGAATGAGAAGGCAGCAGTGCTTTGTTCTCAGTCTCCATCTTCTGCTTTGCCACCTTCCTTCTTGCACAGGAATTCTGCTTCTCTCCCTATGGCTAATTTCCCCCAGGGACTTCCCCTGACTGCGTACCTTTCCTGCTGCCTGCCCAAAAGCAGAGAGACCCTAGGAAAGGCCCAGTATGCAAGTTTTACATTCTCCATAAACGTTGCAAAAGTACCGGGAACCCCCGGCCTGGGAACACAGAAAGCTCCAGGCTTCTGCACCTCAGGTGAGGTCTTTGACGACGGATGTATCAGGAAAGGTCTCCTCTTGGATATGGGCATGTTGTTGCAGTAGGGTGCCCACTACCTTTTGCCTAGACCGTGAAAAGCTTGTCTGGTTTCTTCAGCCCTGCTATGGTTGAGTTGCATTTGACCTAAAAGGAGGTGGGGGAGGGCTCTGGAAGCAGGCAGCAGCTTCCAGAGCCAGCTATTCCCTAGGGAGGAAGGAAAGCTCCTAAGCCCTAGATAAAAGACTCATCATTTAGACAAATGTGCAGAGATCCTCAAATCCTCCCTAGAAATAGGGGATTGCAATATTAAACATAATTATGAAATGTCTATAGAGCTCCAGCTACAGATGGAGCTTTACAACGGGTTTGAAGTAATGCTGCACCAGCATCAATTATCTCCAGCAACTGCACAAAGATATTTTTGGGGTGATATTTTCATTTTACAGCAGCATTTGGTCACTTGCAACCACCAGCCAGGTACCATCTCCCCATTTGCACCCCAAGCATGCAGTGATCTCTCAGCAATGCATGGCCTGTCCTGTCCTCTTGCCTCTATAATCAACAGCTCAGATGAACATTTTACCCTGTCTTGGCACCTCTGCTGTCAAAATTGCTGTGAATAAGGGAACCTGCCTCTCTGCTCCTGCAGCTGTGAATATTAGCTACAGAGTAGCACTAAATCTTGTTTAAGCTACAGCAATTCCACCCAGTGATGAATGTCACTACCTGAATAATTTGGGTAATTTCCTGCAGCTCTAGTGTAGTAGCGGAGAAATGAATGTTAATTTACTGCTAATTTAGTATACTAACCCTTAATTAGCAATGAGCAAGCTCTGAAATATTGGATTCTGAAAGCCCATCAAACTTTAAAAAAAAAAAAAAATCACCCCTCCCAGATGAACTCTTCACTCTATTTGAGGTTATTAGCAAAATGCTATGGGAGTGTCGTTCATTACCTATCACTAGGAAGTATGTAGCTGGAAACACCCCCATTTTCCACTTGTGCTGCAGAAATCCATTAAGAAGATTCTTCCTCTTATGCAATATATTCAGCTGTTGTGCAGAATTGCAATCTGCAGATATGCTGTAGCTTTAGTGACAGGCAGGATTAATCATAGAATCATTTAGGTTGGAAAAGACCTTTAAGATCATTGAGTCCAACCATAAGCCTAACACTAATTGCACAGATTATCAATGACTAGTGTCTAAAAAGGTGAAAGAAAGGCTGAGTGTGTCTAATGGGCTGGGTTGTTGCTACAGGAGGCAGCACGTGGCTGTGTAGAAAAGCTGGATGTGACATAACAAGATCATCTCCCACTTTATTCTCTGAGCTGTTTTGCTCTTTTCCAGTCAGGTCTAGCGTATCTTGCTCAATAGTTCTATTGATTTTTATTTTATTGTTTTTGGGTGATAACTTGCAGAGTGTGGCACAACACAGCCTGAACAGGGGCCTGTGTGACCTGAGTAGGGGATCACATGCTGCCCTGCTGGTGAATGGAGAGTGGTGATGGAAAGCAGTGGGGCAGGAGGGGAAGGGACTCCGGGGAAATGGAGGGCTGAGGAAAAGAAATCAAAGAGAGATGTGTGTGTCAGCTGAACTGCTGAAGCCAAACCAAGCACTAAGCTGGGCAATGGGCCAGTGCATCACTTATCCGTGCCTCTGTGTTGGTACTGGAGTATTTTTGCAGAGAAAAGAGCAAACTGTCAGATGAAACTTCATATTGTTGGAGATGAAGTTAAACAAAGCCCCGTAATTCTGGGGTGCTCTGCCAACTGTTCAGCAGCAATTTTCCCTGCTGTGCAGGATTATTTAGGTGTCATCTGGCCCAACAGCTCAGGGATAAGTAGAAGAGCTTTCAGTGATGAAGAAAGTCTCTGTATGCCTTTTTTGTCCCCAAGAAAGATGCAACTGCCTCAGAGAGGAGAAAGGGTGGGAACTGCTCATAGTGTGTGGTCTTGCACTGACTGGGGACAGGTTGCCCAGCACCCATCACTGCCACTACATCAAAAAATGGGCTTTCCTGTTTTGATCTGTGCAGACTTATCCTTCCTAAGTGCATTTTAAGTGTGAGCTGCTTTTACATTTCTGTCTGGGACCCCAGTCTTTATCTGATATCTGTCAGTCCCCCTTATTCTACTTTCCCTTCTACTTCCTAAGCTCCTTTTCTGGTGTCCCATCGGCCATGTGGTTGAGTGACAAGACTCAATTGCTAGTGTTAGAGATTACCAAAAATGTCCTTTGTAATACAGGATTCACTGAACAGCTTCAGTCAAATCTTTCAAAAACTTAATTGGAAGATCTTTTTCTGGAAATAACCAGTGCTGTACATTCAGAGAAGTGGCCATTGCAGATAAGCTCCAATGTGCCAAGCTTGCTAGCTGTGTGAGTGCAAAGTGAAGTCTGTCCAGCTCTGTGCCAGGACTGCTACAGCTCCAGATGGGCCAAAGGCACCCAACTATAGTGTTTCACAGCCTTGTCCCACTGCCAGTGCCTGGACAGCCCCTGCCAGCACACAGCTCCTTGCCCTACATCCATACTGCTGCCATGTTCTGTGTTTTCCCTACTACCATGAGACCAGCTCCAGCATAGAGAGGCTCCTCGAGAGGATTTCACAGTCAGACAAGTGGAAAAGAGATGTGCTGAGAAAGGAGTCCTTGCTAAGGTGAGTGAAACAGTAGGACGACAAGCTGATTTAAAATGTAATCCATCCCTCTACGGGCCGCTGTTCCTCCCTTCTCTCTCTCTCTTCCTCAACGTGTCTCTTGTCCCTCCTCAGGTCTCATCAAATTCTCTGCAGGTGATGAACAACACAATAGAAACTCCAATACTTTTCTTCCTTATGTAAATGCCCCTTTTCAGTGCCAAACCTGGCACCAGTGCATGGAGGACTCTCTCTGTCTCTGTCCTACATAGAACTGTATGTTCAGCAGCTGAGACATGCAAATTCTACCTCTTTCTCACAGCAGCTTTTACCAGTTTCTCTGCAGCTTCTGTAGTGTGCCTGGTAGGGTAAGGAACTAGATGCCTGGTGTAGTCTGTCAGCATAGAGGGCAGGCTACAGCACAGCTCTTCCATTTGATTTTTCTGAGTTCTCTGTTTTTAGGAGATCAGCATTCCTTCATTAGTTGCTCCTCTGCTCCTGCCAGGAGTAGTAGGGAACTGTTTTATTTGCACATTAGAAAAAGCAGATGAAAAATGGCTGTGTGTGCTTTACGTTCAGTTTTCTCTTTTTTTCTTACATGGAATATGGTTTTCTCAAGGAAAGTTTTGTCATTGCTAAATGAGCCATTACACAAAATAAAGAAGTGTTCCTAGACTGTGACCTTCTTCTGCCCTTCTAGGCAGAAAGTGACTGTGATCTCCACCCACATTTTGTGGTGCTGACCATGTTGGAGAAGGGAATAGCCTCTTCTTGGGAGGGACAGATTCCACCCAACTATTTTACAGAAGTGTTGAGCTGGAAGAACTTATTCCCTCTTGTCTTGTTACACACATGTAAGAGCAGAATCTAACATCAAAATTAGCACTTAAAATCTATTATTTAAAGAAGTATGCACTTCCATATTTGTGTAATGGGTGTTTTACTACTGGAACACTTTAATAAGGTCATGCATATTATGCTATATTTATCTGCAGTGTATTGTTTAGACTCAAAGAGTAGGATTTGCCTAACCTGATGTAGATGTGTTCATCTTAGTTTGGACACATGCAGCTTCTACTACAGGCAGTGAAAGGAAACTGGTACTTTACAGGTGTCATTCATTGTTCAAAAAATATGTGTAAGAGAGGTGGGATGAAATGAGCCCTAAAAGCAATGCTGTGGTCAGAAGGTACAGAACAGATAATTGTGTATATTAACAGTACTCTCAGGAAGATGATGACACTCTAATATCTGTCACTTAGTGCAACTACTGAGTCCTGAGCTTGAGAAGGATACTAAGAACTGGAATAGCCTCAGAGGACCATGAGAAAGCTCATGGCCTCTTTCATTCCCGTTTAATTGAGAAAGTCTGGAAGATCACAGCCCTGGTAATGAAAACTCAGTCACCATCTGTAAGTGCTTGTACAGGGAGCAAGGGCTTGCCAAATTGCCCTTCATCCTAGCTGAAGGGAAGGCCAGCAGTGGGCAGAGAATGGAACTGAACAAATTGGTGGTGGAAAGGAGCAGGGGTTTCAGCGGGGCCTGGCCACTGGTACAGCACACCACGGTGACACTGGCTTCTGCTTCACTGCCAATTATATATTCAGAATGGGGTGTTTTTCTAACAGAGCTGCTGTAGTTCAAAGACAGATTAATTCAGGGAACTTTGGGCTGTGCAGTAGGTCAATATAGCTGATCACAACAGACTCTATGGGAAAAAAGACTGTCTCTTCATAAATCAAGGCTTTAGTTTTGTCCAAATGGTTTGGAAGCAAGCTCTTGTTTACTAATCTGTAAAGTCTTTAAGCAGAAATTTAAATTTTCTTTCTGGAAGCTCTTTAAAATTGATTCCCACAGTAAACCCAGCTTCAGGAAATCCAGGACAATGCCAGTTAATTAATTAAGGCGATTAACAAGTAAACTGGTGCTTCCTTTCACTGTGGGCGAGGAGTTGGCATTTTAGCAAACTTTGCCTCATAATAATAGTAATACTTCATGGGGCTGTCACACTGTCCTCCCCCACCTCCACCCTTACCCAATTATAATTCTCTTCTTTTGATCTTGGAAATTTTTTTTTTTTAATTATTTTTTTAATCTAAAATATGCTGCTTGGAGATGACATTTTATGAAATGTTCATTTTAATTATACAGGGATGGTTATCACTGTAGGGATGTTGGCACTGGCTTTCAATGCAAAATCCTTCTTTTCTGCTGATTATATCGAGAAAATCTCTCTGAGCCTTAGGCACCTGAAAATTGTAATGCATCATTGTTCGCTGCTGCGAACGGCAGGGAACAGAAATTAAAGCTGAAGTGGGCAATGTGGTGGCATCTAAATCAGCAGTTGGTGAGGACAGTGAGGAGGCTGGCCTGCAGGTGTGCTGCTCCTGGCCCCAGCCAGGGACCAGGACTGCACCCTGTGTGCAGACAGACTGATGGTAGTGCCCACCCACAGAGATCACAGCCCTAAAAGTAACAGAGGAGTCATGAAGGTTTTCCAGCTGGAGGAGCATGGACACTGGCCAGTGGACTAACTACCAGAGCTCATTGCTGTTGATGGCATGGGTCTTTTTGGATGGCCAAGCCTTCAGTGTGGGGTCTACCAAAGCCTTTGTGTGTAGCACCAGCTCCCCACACAGCTGCAGGGTACTGCAGGACTCTGAGCTGTGCTTGGTGCTGACAGCAGCCCCACCAACATGCCCTGGCAGAGATTTGCCTTGGCAGCAGCAGGCTGGTACAGGCCAGAGCTGATTCTGGCTAATGGAGTTACTCTCTCAGGTCCAGCAATAAAGATTTCCTCTTCAAAAGACACACTTGTGATAGTGGTTACTCTGGGCCAGGCTCCTCCCTCCTACATTTCCAATAGGTCTTGAGGCTTTTATCTGTCTCAGTGGAATTGCTCAATAGCAAAGTGCTCCTTGTACTTGCCCAGGGCAGATGTGTGAGACCTGCCCCAAGCAGGGGTAGGCAGCTGTGGCTTCCACCTGTCCCGCTGGATGCAAAACATGGACTGGTCACTCCTTGGCATAACTTTTCAACAACCTTATTGCAGCTCTGAGAGATTCCCTGTGTCTTCAAATGAACTACCTTGGTGTCATTCCCTGGGTTTAGATTTGGCCCAGTGTACCCACATTAGCATTTCTGCTTTAGTGTACAGCCTGTCTCATAAATCCCACAGCCACAGGGTGTTGTCCTTACACACACTGCAATATGGTCTCACAGTGAACTGGGATTTGAACTTTATGCTGAACAAACATGTGACTAATGGTAGGTCCTTCCCTCAGGACCTTACATTAAATAGATTCCTCTTCGGATTATTAAAACTTCTGGTTTGCAGCTTAGGTGAAGATAGAGCTCAGTAAGTTGTGAATGTTTTGAATTTGTAGTAAAAATGAAAAATTGGCTAGGTGGAATGAGCAGTCATAGTTTAGTGGGCAAAAAGAAATACTCTGTACTCTGAAAAAGTACTTAGTTCTCGGTGCTTTAATTTTTAAAACTGTCCTGTCTTTTAAAAACCTAGCTCAATATTTAATTTCAAAATGGCATTTTAAAAATTAATGGTGCTGACAGTTTGTTTCCTTTTTGGGGCTAGACGAAAGGGATAGGGATTGACAGAAACAACCGATTACAAGTCTTTTTGTCCTTTTATTTCCTTTTCAAGAAATTTCATATTCAGAAAAATTAATAGATCTCCACTGAAATAATAACATAAAATGAGACCTGTCTGTCTAATGCCACCCCACTGTTTTACTACCATGGAAAAGAAATAGTGAATTTCATTCATAAATGCAAGAAGTGAATGTAAGTGCTGGCTGTAAGCTGCTGCTTTTGCATTAGGCAACACAGGAAAGCTCAGCTATTAACTGAGCTAAAACTGCACCAAAGGAAGGGATCATTAGAAGATTAGCTGAGACTATTTTATTATTAATGAAAACTAGTTCTAGGTGTTAAAAGACTCCAAATATCTTCAAAAAATTGAGCAACTACCACTTGGAGAAGAAAGCCCAGAAGTGGAAAGATCAACTTTAAAACCTTCTTGTCGCAACACAAAAGAACCTTCAATTTCTTGTGCAATATGGTGTTTGGCTAATTGACGGATTCAACGGTTGGGAGGGAGGTGGATAGTGAGGAAACTGCCTCTGGACCTGAAAGAAGTAAGTGAGGAGCTCACAAGGCTGCTGCAGGAGGGAGCTGCCCCAGGCAGAGTGTGGAGCTGTGCCGTGGCTCGTGGCCCTCTGGCTCCCACCCGGCAGCTCCTGATGCCTTCCCCATCCCACCACAGTTTGTGGGGCTCACAGGAGAAACAGGTTTGCAAAAAGGTCCAGGGTGGCAGAGTACAACTCCACAGGTCTGAGCATGAAGGTCACTGGGGGAGGATGCTGCTGCCCTCAGCAGGGGATTACAGGATCCTTTTATGCTTTCAGGGCAGCATAAGGGGCTTGAGTGGAAAGAAGAGCTGGTGCAGTTCAGGACCTCACCCCAAAGCCCTCTGCTGTCAGTGGGAGCCTGCAGAAAAGGGGCATAGCTGCCTCACAGCCTTTTCCATATGCAGTGCGCCCTTTCCTGCAGCTCCACAGCTCCTACAACACTGGTTTGTTAGAAAACTGAAAAGAACTATTAACTACCTAGAAAACTAATTAACCTATTGTGGCACAAATCCTGGCTTTACTGTTAATCTCATTCAAGGAGTCCTTCTGTCCTGGTTTGGCCTGGAGCTTAACATGAGGAGCAGCATGAGCTGTAAGTGTTCAGCACCTTTGAAAAAGAGACCACATGCAGGTAGTCTGCATTAAAGGATCCTGGAAAATAATCCCCTGGCACATTAGCTCATGGATGTGTATGCTGGCAGAGATCAAGTCAGCGGTTCATGCTGAGCATCTGAATTCACAACAAAACTCAAGTTCTGTAAAATAATGATGGCTTTTTTTAATCCATATTTATTTCCTGCTTTCAGGCGCTTACGTAGGTATTGATCTGATCAATGCAAGTAACTTTTTGGACAAACAGGCTTCTTAAAATGCCTTAAAAGCTTCATTATTAGGATAATGGAACCAAAGTTAAAAACAAATCAAACAATGCACGTGTAAAAGGTTTCCCCCAGACAGCTTGAAAATAAATTGAAAACAAATTCAATTAAAATAACAATCAACCTTTTTGTTCCTTCAGCGGTATGATTTCTCTGAGGCAGGTACACAATGATAAGAGATTTCTTTGAAATGCTCGAGATAGCACACCCATAGGCAGTGCTGTGACAGATCAAAGCAGTATTTTTGCTAAAGAACAGCCTACTACTATTAAGTTTCCACTTTAAGGTCTGAAATGTTTCTCTTCTCCCCCCCCTCTTTTTTTTTTAACTTTTCAGTCCCAGTTGCTTTTGCATCTCTTACTGCTCTTTTTTCTTGCCTTTTACCTCACTAAGCCAGACCCTAGATCTTGACCCAAAGGAAATGTCTTATCAAAACTTTTTGCATGTAGGATTGTACTGATCTATGTAACTGGTAGTTTCCTGTTTCTCTACTTACTCTGATACCCTTAGTCTGAAATTTCTTTATGCCATTAACATGTCTTTTACATCCCAGCTGTAATGGAAATGTGACTGTGCTTGGGGCAGCATGGTCAGAGGCTGGTCTGCCCAACAGTCCTGCCTGTCCAAGGAGCAGTGTGCCAGCAGCACTGGGGCACTGAAATAAGCTGCCAGCTCCTGTCATGGTCCCCTTGAGGATGTTTTGTCTTTGCAAATAGAATTACAAATGGGTTGAGGATTTTGCTTCTCTGTTATTTGGCATCATGCTGGTGACCCCACATCTGCAGCATTGTGTACAAAGGTAAAAGTAATGAAGGCAGCTACTGATGAGCTATTTTTTGCAAATGATTGTGCTGTATTTGCTCATAGCAGTAAAGCCATCCAGTTCTTTACTGTTTTGTATGTGCTACAAAGCACTTTGGCCTTGCAGCTACTCTGAAGAAAGACACATTTTCTGTTTTAACCAAGACCTGGCACTGCAAGAACTATCCTTCTATTATCCATTGATGAGGTGCCCCTTGGGGTTGCTTGTGTAGTGTGTCCTTGTGAAATAGGAGCCTCTCAGCCAGGCTAGTGATGCTTTAGGTAAATTATAGTTCTATGTATGGAGAGCATGTGATGCTGTTTACAGAAGAAACTTGCTGCTTTGGTTCACGCTTTTTGTTGCAAATTTGCTTGATGGCTACTCTTCTCTGCCAAAGTACCTTTTAGTCTTGAAGAAGCTGATGGGCTTTCTGTTTTGAAGATCAACTAAAATGAGGTATGAAATACTCCTCTGTCATCTAGTGTGCGTTGGGACATCGTGTTCCCAGTGCTGTAACTGGAATTGGCTTGGATTGGTACACTGCATGAGGTGAGTGTTCAGTTCCCTGTATTGTCAGTGCGTTGGTAGGAGAGTATGGATCTATTATGCTGTTTTAGCAGAAGCAAATAGAGGATTAGAGGGATTGAAGGCTATATCCTCATCTCCTTGTTCATGCAGAATGATAACATGTTCCAAGAGCACTTTGTCAGACATTGCCAGGAAAATGCTGTTTGGAACAGTTTTGGATGTTAAGGCAGAGCTCTGGTAGTTTCATGAAAGCCAGGCAAGGAGTTGCTGTTGCAGCACTCATTGCAGCATGCATTTTTGTTTCTTCAGGAATGGTGTTTCCCCTGGTGGATCCTGTAGAGACCAGGTTCAGAGCTACCTCTCGTTTGGCTTGAAACGACAGCGTGTGGTGGTCAAAGGAAGAATCTGTCTTGTTCTGAAAGCAAACTGTATTCCTTGTTATTCCAGACACAGTCACTTCCACAATCACAGATTGTCTTTTGAGTCATCAGAATTGATTTTCATGCCCACTAATTATTGTCATGTCTGTTCCTTGGAAACCATGAGCAGCGAAGGCGCAGTTCATGGGCATTGAGCTAGTACAGTCTATTCTGAGCTAATATCTGGAAGGATATTTCATGTTAAATAGCTGGAGAGGTCTTACAATGTTGCTTACTGCTTTGGAAAATAATATAGTTGCAGTTATCATTCTTCTGTTTCTTTCCTTTTCACTACATGATCCAATCAAACTGCAGTTCAGCTGGCACCATTTTATACAAGCTCTGTGTTTTATTAGTTTTATTGAGGACTCCCAATAAAATGGTAGTTTTAGGATAATTTTGGAAGATTTTTTTTTCTGTCAGTCATTGTCACTATCCTTGTCAGAATAAGAATATGAGTTTGGGCTGGTGATGGATTTAGAGCTATGTTTGGGTCTATCAAAGAAGAGCCAGAATATGGCACTGCCAGGGGTAAAAAAGGTCAATATGCTGCCTTATTCTGTAAAAGCAACCATGTCTGCAGGATATTCTAAGCTGGGAGTACCTGGCTGCCAGAATAAGTTCTGGTAATAGGAAGATCTTGGTAATTAAACTGGTTACACTGGGTGAGAATCCAATGGGGATATCATATGGGTAAGATACATGGTGTTAATATCTGTTTCATAGCAGCAAAGCAAAGGGAAAAAAGACAGTTCTTGTGTTTATTTATCTTTCAAACAAATACAATTTTTCCTAAGACTTTATTTTCACACCTTCTGGAACATTATGCTACTTTCAGTGATTATCAGGCCTTGCCTTTTGAACATGCAGAACACAGGTTTATATGAAATTGATGGGAGCTACAGATTTGAGCTGCAGCTTAATCTTGTGATTAAGAGATAAACCCAGGCAAGCCAGCTCTTAACAGGATCATCTCTTTGGATAACCCAAATCTTTGGACAGGTTTGAAAGCTGAACCTGAATCTAAATTTCATAAATAACCTTTACTTTTTCAAGTGCCTGAAACAATGTTCCAGGTGCTGCAAGCATTGGCTTTGAATATCATAGTTTGACCCCATCTATGATGATGGAAAAGAATCAGTTTATCTTTCTACAGAGTCATTCCTGGGTGAAATGGCTGGAAGTTCTTTTTAGCAACATAAAACAGAATTTTAGGTAGGAGAGCAAATTGTTTCACAGCCTACTCTGAAAGTAATTAACAGAAACAGGGTGTAAATATCGGCTTCTGCGCTCTCTGAAGTAAACAAAATAAGAATTTATGCTATTGACCTTGTTAAGTAACTAACATTTTTCCTGCTCTGCATTAGCTTTTGCTTTTTCCCACAGTTCAAACCCCCTCGAGCCTGGGGCCGCGTGCTACACTAAAATGTTCAATCTCACATTTGAATAAGCTGAATAAATCCGGCCATACTGCTAAACATATGGTAAGTAATAGCATCATTAACAATAGCATAGTGCACATTTGACAACTGAAGGGATTTGGCTGCTTTGTGCCAGAGGAGTGACAGCAGAGAAGCAGGCCTGGCTGCTCCTGCTGTCCTGTCCTGTCTTTCACCCTTCCTCTGCCCCTGCCTTGACCTTTTTGAAAATTTGAAAGGCTGCCCACCTTCCTGCCTGTGACTTGGGCTCTTATCTTATGCTGTCAGCCCTGTGAGGCTCCATTTCACCTTTAAACGTTGTTGTTTAATCTGCTTGGGGCGACTGCAAAGAGGGGGATGAGAGTGTAGAGAGGAACAAATGCCCTTAGCATCTGTCCAGATTACTCCAGGCTGTGCCTTCATCCTGACCCTGTGCATCCATGGCTGAAACTTCTTGTGGCATTTGAAACAGACTGTGTGACACACAAGGGATGACAGAAAGTCCCAGGTACTGCAGCATGGTCAGGAGCACAGAGAACTGGCACATGGTGTGTTCACCACTCTGAAACTAAGAGGCCAGCAGCCTGGGGCACATGGAGGGAATTGTTGGAGTGATGTGTGTTAGTTTTGAACTTGTTCAGAGAAAATCACATCACTCTCTCTCCATAACCTGTCTGACCTAATCCTAAAGGCACAGGGACTCATGGCAGTCCAGTCCCAGAGGACGTGCACAAGATCCTGCCTCTCCTCTGCCCAAAGTGCTCCTGGTGCCATGCTGCTGCAGGATGCAGCCTTGCCAAAGGATTTGTGGAGTGCCTTGACCCCCAGCATCTTGTTCCTCAGATGTCAGTAGGGGTTGGCACTCACTCTTTGGTTGGATTCTTACTGCTTCTGCTGCAGTCACTGGCAGAACCTCTTAACCCCTGTCCTCTGCCTTCCCTGCTGCTCTTCTTTCCTTCCCTAATCCATCTTTGCTTCCCCTCCAAGCTCTCCTTGACTTGCTGTCTCTCATTTTCCTCTCCCTCACCAGATTTGAAATCCATAAATGCATCAATCCCAACCCCTGCCCAGCTGAGAACTAGAGATGCCAGGAGTTACCCCAGTTGTCCCAGAAAGACCAAACTGTTGCCTTCTGCACCTCAAAGGGCTGCTGAAACGGGCAAATGTCACTCCCCATCTCCCTGGGGCCTCAGTAGCGGGATGCCTTGTGCATTTGTTTCTGAAATGGTTTTATTTTGTATCTTTGTGTTGTTGCTGGTCTGGTGCCTCACGAAAACACCCACAGCCATATAAAACTTTTCTGGTTTTGATATTCAGCTTTTCAAATTCTTTTAGACTTCTACCCATGGAAACAGCAGATGGCTTCTGACCAAAAAGTCACTCCATCAGTATAATGCTTAATGCTAGGGGATAAGCGTTAAAACTGCTGCTTTACTATGCATCCTGGATACATAAAAACAGTTCACTTCATCATCTCTGAACTCCCTTCACTTGCCACCTGTTATTCTCCTCCTGTGGATCAGTGTGCTCCCAGATAAGCTCTGTTTCCCGGTGGTGTGATGGGCAGTGCTTGCTGCTCACCCACAGCCTGAACTGGCTTAAGCTGAGCAGCAGAGGCTTCTGCAAATGCAAATGCAAGAGGTTCTCCTGAAAAATTTGTCTGGCAATATTCATATCCCAAACGTCTGGATTTAAAACCATCCATGAGCGTTACAGATGCGTCACCAGGTCACACGGTCCCTCTGTTTTGATGCTGTTCTCAACCTCTGCTAACTGGTGGGTTAATAAAAACACCTCCATAAGTGACATTCTTGCACTTCTTTATTTTCTGCAGGAATGCTTTTTACATAAATGAATGTCCCACTGCAGCATTTGCAATCCGGATGTTGGCGCTTTATGTTAATGAAAAAGGACCCTGAAGTGAATTGACTATAAGGTGATGATATGTTAAAACTATAAACAAAGCCAGGAAGTCAGTTCCTGTATTTTGCACTGGCTGAGCTCTTAGAAATGCAGGAAGAGAATAGAGCATAATAAAAAGAGAAGTTAAATGCAAATGTGTAATGGGTTTTTTTTGTTTGTTTGAATCATTGAATATGCTTTGAATAATAATCAACACCAGGACTTTTTCTTGTTTTTTTTTAAGTTAGAGGTTTTAAACAGATTGTTTCAATGCAAATCCATGTCATGTTGCTGGGGAAAGACACAATTTTATTCATCTAACTCACAGTTATTTTTAAAGGAGAATGAGTGTGTAAGGAGCAGGGAGACATACTACCCACCTACACTGGGAAAACCAAGCACTGGAAGATGTTTGGATGTGCCTCAGTTCTGTTCTACTCATTCTACCGTGAGTATACATGAGAAGCCAGAGAAGGGAGCAGGTAGTGGAAGAAAGTTACTAGAGCAGCTAAGAAGTATTGATGCTGTGGGCTGAAAATAAAAGCAAGATTTATCTGCCAACAAGAAACAATGCTTTAACCAAAGGGGACATTTGGAACATGGGTTGTTGCAGAAGGGTTGCGATTTTCAGGGAGTGAGGGAGCCCTGACTGCACTTCGAGAGCATCGGCAGAGGTGTGTGCACTTGCACAGGAGTTGTGAACAATGATGTGTGTAAGGAGGGTTTGTGTACAGTCCCTTCTGTCTGTGAAGCCGCAGCTTGAATCCCAGCGCTGCCAGAGGGAGAGCGCTTGTTTTAGGAAGACACACCACTCGCTCCCTGCGCTTGGCTTTGGCTGACTTGATGGATTTAATGCCCGAGTGCCAGTATGCCTCGAATTTACCGCTCACACTGAATGTTCTTCAGCCCTCCCCCTGCCTTTGTCCCTTGTGCGGGAGCCCAGCAGATGGAGCAGTGTTCCTGCTCAGAGGGATGCTGGCAGGGGGTGGGTGTGTGTTTCAGTGCGGGGGGAGCGGGCCCGGATCCGGAGCAGCGCTATGAAAGTCAATGGAGTTGAGCCGATCGGCCCCTGTGCATCTATAAAATACAGAATAAAAGCTTCAGTATAAAAAATATATGTGAGATTCCCATTTTCCATGAGGGGAGTGCTCTGTAATGTATATGTCTGATTAACTGAACAGTTTATATAGAAATACATTATATTTCCCAAACTTTATGTGCTCTAGAGTAGATTGTTTTTACCTGAGCTCTAATTTACAGTTAAAACTGAGAGAAGGGCATAACAGAATAATCCTTTTGATCACATTGCTATTTTATGATAACTATATACTTTATTATTTTTAATAAAACACTAGTAGCTGCTGTTAGCAGTATTCCCACAGCAGCACCCATGAGTGATGGCACAAACAAGAACAGAGAACCCTTTTCCATCTCTTTTTTTTTTTTCTTAATAAATAATTGAAAGAGAAAACGAGAAAAATATGGTGTAGGATCCAAACAATAAACAAAAATCAGGGTCATAAAGCAGGGCACATGCTTTCTTCTCCTTTAAACTTAGCTACCCATATTTTTTTCTTGCTGTGGCAGAAAAATGTACACAACTCTTTTTGTAGTGAATTGTGTCTTCAAAAAACATTTTTATATATGGCAGTGCTGAGCAGAGTAACATGTTTAATGGCATATTTTCATCTGTGTTACTAAGACAGCTCTCCTGCCATGCAAAGCACAGCCCTGCTCTAGTTATGTACCCTGTGCCTGCCCTGAACTACCTGCTGCTCATCAGAATGGTTGTTGCATCCAGTTAAATTTGGAATAAAAGAGATAAGCATTTGGCCCCTACAAATTAATGGGAATCTAGCCCTTTGTAGGTTTTCTTGTCTCTCTCTTAACTTCACATATGGGGCAATAGCATCATCTTCCAGCTGACTCTGGACACTGTGCCTTGCTCTATCTGTGCATCTTCTCACTTCCGAGGCTTCCTTTTTCTGATGTGTGTCCTTTGGACATCTCCTAATTTTCCCCTCTGACTCTGCACCGTTGTGATCTCTCTCTACAGCATCTTGCTGTCAATTTGTCTGTCTCTGGGTACAAGACACGCTGTGTTCAATGGTGGCATTGCTGGATTTCAAAAGCATTAGAGGTTTTTAGCTGCAAAGCAGACCTAACGAATGCAAATCACTTCCTCTAAACACAGGTATTTTACATTAGTGAGGCATGTCTGTTTGGCAGGCTTCCCTCCATTTCAGAAGGGCTAAATTTGGCTTCTGTTCAACCATCCTACCTCGTTACACAAGGTAAGCAGTAGAAGTGAGCTTTGGGTTGTTGTGTTAATGTATGCATTTCATTCACCCGGTGTCTGTATTTCTAGTTTTGTGCCTGCAGCAGGTAAAAACAGTGGCCACTAGCATATCATTTCAACTCTATTTAAAAACTAATGGGAACTGCTACAAAATCTTAGCTAACAAATAAATTGAAACTTCAGTTTGACCTCCTTAGCCAAGAGAAACAAAAGCTGAGAAGGGATTAGTTTCCTTTCTGTGAGCACATAAAGGGGCAAAAGCCCAAGTGGGTGGGGGAAGAGCTGTTTCAACTGAGGATAATGTTAGCAGGAGAGCAAAGATCTAGATTAGTCATGAATTAATTTAGGATGCCAGAAGCTTCTTCATGTCTGGTCAGGGCAATTCTGGGACAATGGAGCAGCAGAAGCATTAGGCAAAACCCAAAGCTGGCTTTTTAAAGGAGCCTCCTCAGGGTGTGAAAGGGATTATGGGGGTGAATCCTGCAGGAGGCTGGACTCACTGCCCAAGGAGTCCTTCACAGTCCACTCCTGCTTATTCCTGTGTTAAAACCATTTAATGCTCCAGTTGGAATTTCTCTGAGGTGTAGAAAAAAGCATTTCTTGTGGTTGCATTGCTGGGGAAGAGCTACTGCTGAGCTGGGAGGAGTAACTCCCAGGCTCACTGCCTGTCACTGTTTCAAGGCTCTTGGCAGCTGGGTTGAGCTCATGTCTCTGCTGCATCTGGTTCCACCCACTGCCTGCTCTGAACCCTTTTTTGCCTTTCCATCAGGCCTATGTTCCTGATTTTGAAAGACACTTTGTACTCTGCCCTAGCCTCTCTCTATGGAAACCTTACTCCATATCCTTCTGCTACTCCGGTCCCTTAGCCCCATCCACACACCCAGCTGCCATTCACCTTCCCAGGACCATCTGTATCTATAATCTCCAGGCATCTCATTTGAGCCCAGAGCTCCATTCTTTAACAGCTGCTCTGCTTCAGAGTCTCACCTGAGTCTGAGCATGTGCCATACAGCTGGAGTGACTCGAACTGCCTTCCTCCTCCTGTGCTCTGTGCCACAGTCTCTGCATCTCCTTTCCCACCAGTTGGACATCTTGTGCCTGCTCTCAGCAGGATTTTGTGGTGGTTAGAGCCAAACTTCCAAATGTGGCTGGTGGAATATAGCATTTTGACATGGTTTACCACTTGAGTCAGTGTTGGTGGCACTTGCTCAGGACTGCTTTGCAGAGTACAGCTGTACTCCATTCTAGTATTAAGTGCTCTGTTTAAAGTTGAGTGCAGGGAAGAAACTTAAATTAGTGGAATTCTGGGTGTGATGGATGTATTTTGTGGGAGACATGGTCCAATTACAGTATCAAATGTTTCTCTGACAATCTGTCTTGGGTATTTTATCTACTCTGGCAGCAGTTGGAAGCCATGAGAGCAGATGAGGCTTTGTTCAGAGCAATTCTCTCTAGTGCACTGTGGGGTCGGAGTTCGGTGCTTGGATGAAAGGGTCACTTCTTACTGATTTCCTGTGACTGTGTCAGTGTGACTCACTGCAGAGAGAGGCTGTTGTGCCCATCAGGATGAACATATCTGTGAAAGTCTGTGGGTCTGCAGTACCCTGGGACACATCCTCACCAGCCCAGGGAGCAGTGATGGCACTATGCAGGGGGCTGTTGTGCTGTGAGTCATGCAGCAGTTCAGCTTTGTGCTCCTGAATGGGGGGCCAATCTATCTGATCCATGTGCTGTCAAATTGAAGTCCAAAGCTGCCTTTTGGATTCAGGTCTTTCACAAGGAACAGCCTGAGTGACAGCTAGAGGAAAGAATACAGAGATGTGAATTTCTTGCACGGTAACTCTTAAAGACTAAAATAGTTGGTATTCATAGTTCAGCTCAGCTTTTGGCAGGGCACTCTGAAATCAAAAGTTGCACAAAGGAGAAACCATGTGTGCTCAGATACACTAGATCTTTTTTTATTGTTGCTGTACTAACTCTTCATGTCTAAGTAGATTCATGCCAGATGCATGCCATTTCCCATCCCACCTTACAACAGAATTTTAAATTATGAAAACACTTTTTGTCTGAATCTTGGCTAAAGGACGTCTAAAGCTCTGTGAATATTGCTGGTCTCCCAGAAGCATAGTCAATAAACTTCTGGCACTTTATGAGTACCACAAGATAATATTTTACTTGATTATGAAGTTTGTGCATCTTGCATTAGTAGTACTAATACCTCAGAGGAAAAAAAAGAACATTTTTAGCATTTCATTTACATAATGGCTGAAGTGAGAATTTGTTCCGTGTTGAATAGGTACCCTAAGGGTCCTTTGATTTGCTGTGGAGCTCTGTATGGCAAGGAAAATAGCACAAGAGTTAGTAGCACTAGTGGAGCTTGGTTGCTTTTTGGCTTGTCCATGTCTTGTTACTCAAACCCCATTGACTTGGCACCTGCAGATTAGGAGGCCTCATGTTTTTGCTTGTAGTGTTGATGATTAGCCAACCATGAAGCACAGAGAGAAATCCATGAATTCAAGGTGAATTTAAAGGAAGGCTGTGGACAACAATGCGTTTGGGAGAAGGGTGCTGTGAGCCCTGGTGCATCCTGCCTTTGCCAGGAGCAGAGGGGGACAGCTGGCATGACCTGCCCTGTGTTGATGTGGGGATGCTCTGTGTGTGCCCAGGCTCCTGCTGTCCTCCGGGCATCACTGAAATATCCTGAGCCCACAAATTGGGTGGGCATTAAGCAGGTGAAAGTAAGGGGTTCCTGACCCTGTGTTAGAGCATAGGATGGTAGTTTCTCCACCATACAAGGCAGTGCAGCAAGCCAGTGAGCCCTGGAGCCAGAAGCTGTTTAACACAGCAGCTGTCAGTACAAGATTCCAGCAAGGTTGATGTTGATGGCCTGGGCGTATTGCTCAGCTGTCACATACCCACTGGGGCTGTCCAGTATGGCAGAGGGAGCTTTTGTTGGAAATGTGGATCTCAAAACACTGTCTTCTACTGCTTGGTGCAATAAGCTAATCACAAACCCATCCTTACCCTCCAACTTGCATCAACAGCTACTTTCAGCATGGAAGCAGTGGGCCCAATTTGTTAACCCATGTGCAAAGAAACATTCCCATAAATTTATTCAAGAATTTTTGCTATGTAAAGGAATGCAATGTCTGAATAATGAATTTTTAGTATTACGCTCACAGTTTGACACTTGCAAGCCTAAAGAAAGGGGAACATGTGTTGTGGTGACATAGAGGGTAAGTAATGAAAATTAAGTAATACATACATTTCAAGAGAGTTTGTTAAACTGCATTTAACCTAAGTGTGAACAATCATTCAGAATTAGCAAACTCTTCATTTGCTATAATTTACTTTGAAAGTGGATTAAGGTAAATTGAATTAAGGCTTCTTTAATTTTAAATAGAAGCATCTACATAGTGATGCAATTAAACTAATACGGTCTGAGAGTTAATTTGAATAACATATCCGGACTGAAGAAAAGGGCTATGGGGCAATTGCTTAATTTGAGGGATCCTCTTAAGGTGGGCACTGCAAAGTATTAGCTCTTTTCAGAGATGCAGGAAAATGTTCTTGGAATGGCTTCCCCCCATCCTGAGCCATGCAAGGGCTCTCAGACACCACTCTCAGTTTCCAAGCAACTCCTGCTCCTCCAGCTGTGGATCTCTGCAGCTTTCTGAGCTGCTTGACTCTATGATCCTTTCCTTAGTGAGGACTAATGCACCAACTGCTGTCAGTTCACGGGACTCTAACTTGAAAAGCAGATAGAAGCTTGGAGAAGATGGTTGGTAAGAGTTATTTAAAACCTCCACCAAACTTTAAACGACTGAAAATGTCAGGTGATTATCGTTAACCCACTCTGTCTCCAGAGCACAGAGTAAATGTTTGCTTTTTTTTTAGTTAAAACTTCCTGTGTGTTCCAACCCAAGAAGGAACATACAGGTGCAGTGTCTGTACTGCTACAGACTGGTATATTCTTCCCTACCCCTCCCCAAAGACTACACTTGTCTTAATTTCCTCTCAATTACATTCAGGCATTAACTAATACAGACTAACTACGGCCTGAAATAATTATTGCTATCTGTTCCCTTTGTAAATATAACTCCAGCATTGAGTTAGAAGAATAATGGCATATTTACAGAAGGCAGCTAATTAAATCGAGCTTCAATTGCTTTCAGTTTGCCAGAAGGAGCCATTTTCACAGCAAAAAATGTGTGCAAGCCTGCATGCTTACCAGGAACAACTTGGTATAACATAATTCAGGGTTCCCAAGACAAAAATTCAGTTCAAGACAAATTTACACTGGCAATAAAAATCTCATTAAGGAAGATATGAAGATGTCTCTACTACACCACGACAGTTAAAAGAGGTTATCATTTTTTCAGTTTATTTAAGGAACAGTATATATTTCATTGTTCCAGAGCAGCTGTAATTGCAAGTGTCTTTCAAGCACGGCTTGCAGTGATGCATTTGTCTTATGACTGTAACTTCAGAACCAGCCTGTTGATGCATCTTCATTAGGACAGGAGAAGATGCTGGAGTTTCAAAGCTCTTCAACGGTTCAGTTCAATTTTTCCCTATTTTTCCAACTCTAAGTCCTGGGAAGTCTCTCTCCTCACTATTGTTCAGCCACGTGCAGAAACTTATGGTCACAACTTGTCTCCAAGTGTTTACACCCCTTTTGTTCCTTTGAGATGTTTAGCTAAAACCATTCATGATAATTACAGAGCAACAGTCCTTCAGCAAATCAGAGTTTGAAAGAACCATTCTTGTTGAAACCAGTTGTTACCAGTCCCCAGGGCCTTTTCTGTTCTGCAAAAACAAAAACAAGGGGATTGTTTCAGAGTGGTTTTTTTGCTCCATAACAAAGAATGTGTCTGTCTTGTCCCAGTGTTCAGATGGAGAAGCCTGGCTCACTGATTGTTATTTACAGTTTTCCTTGCAATAGTTCACTGCATTGCAGGATGGAAAGCTAATTTTCTTCTCCTGTCTGCATATCGTTCCTGAATTTGTTTTTATCTGTTGGAAGTAATGATTTGGCAGACATCAGCACTTTTCCATGTTTAATTAATTCATTTAATTTTGTGGTAAATGAGAATAATGGGGCTTAATTTTGTCATTTATGTATTGATTGGTAATTATGGAGATAGCAGGAGATTTGGCTTTACAAACCAAAATTAAGTGACCTCTCCATGAGGATGACTTGGCATGTCTCCTTCACTCATTGTATGAAAGTGGAGATGGCATGGAAGTAAACGTTGCTGAGCTGTGTTAAGGTCACAGGAAGGTAAAATGTGGAAATTTGTAAATGGTAAAATGTAAAAATGTATTATACAGCTAGTAACTAGTACCAAGAGTGAAACAGAACCTGCTGTGCAAAGACTGCTCTGGCCAGCTCCTCTTCTGATACAATGGTGCTTTGTTTAATAGGAGATGGGTATTGTCAAGCTTCAAAGGGCTGAGGAGCTGGGGGAATTTGGATAAATGGATTATAGGGAGTGTCTGAGCTTGAAATTGGGGCTGAGGATGCCTGGCTTTACTTTCTGTTTCTGCCACAGAAGACTTCTGTGAACTTTAGCAAGTTTCTTGTTGTTTTTTTTTTCCTGCTGTACCACTGTGTTTGTAATATTTTTGGTCTATCTTGCCTAGTTTGAGTGCGAATTATTTGTGAAAGGATTTGTCATTGAAAGGGTGTAACAAGGCAAGTCTGGCTCCTGTTGGAGCTTCTGAAACAGAGATGGCAAATAACACCACAAGACATGCACCAGCAGCTGGGGCTCATGGTTGTCTCTAGTGATCCAGGACCTCTAGGATCCATCACCTGATCTAGTGACCCTAGTGATCCAGGACCTGGGATGGAGATGCTGTGGGTGAGCTCTCCCCACCCTGGCTCTGCTGGTGAGTTGGCTTTGAAGAAATTTGGACTGATTGAGCAAACATGGGCTGAACTGCACCTTCCTCTTGGAGTGGTTCTGCTATCACTGCTGTGAGTTTGCAGTGCTGGTTTGGCCTCCCCTGGCTGATACTGATGCCAGTCCCCTGCACAGACATTTGGTTGGGTGTCTTCAATTGGGCCAAGGCCACACTGGGCTGAACCCAGCAAGAGAGAAGAGCTTTTGTTACCCTCTGTCAGAAGCCCTGCATGTGTTTCCAGGGAGTGGGACCAGCTACACTAGTTTCTTTGAATTTAGCCTGAAAATCTAATTTCAAAGACAACCGCTTGCAAATTTCCAACTGTCTTTTAGTCTTAGTGTTGAAAGCCCCTTGCATTCCCCCAGTGGCAATGCTCAGCAGCCCTTGAAATTATTTCCAGCATGTATTTTAAGTTTCCAAAGAAGAAAGCACAGGGAAAAAAAAATAAAATCTAGATTCTCCTCAGTGATGTTGCATCAATACTTGGTTGATCTCTATAATGCGAAGCACAGTGGAGCAGAGCTGAGCTACCAGTTGCTAGCTAACAAGAGGATTAGATTCGCCTGCAGATGGGCTGGCATAACTTAAGCAGGAGGGCAAATGTGTAGTAAAGTCAAACCAGGACTCTGGGTGAAGGTGGTACAGTACAGCTTTTCCTCCAAAGATCTCACAAACAGTGGGCAGGAAAGCAAAGTGAAAGCAGTTGAGCCAGGGCCTGAGGAGTGTTTTGCAGTGAGTCAGTGCAGTTTGCTTGGTGTTTGTTACTAGTACTAATTGTATGTATGTTCCTGGACAGCCCAAGTGCACTGAGGTTTTAAAGGTGACAAAAAATTCAAATCAAAATATAATCACAAGCCCTCAAGTATGGTCTGCTTAACAAATAGCATCCTCCAAGGTGGGCTGGAGAACAGGGAAACCCAACAAATTGACGGAAAAGAGTTTTCAAACCCAAGAAATAACATAGCAGTGCCTTTTCCCATTTAGGAAAGGGATAAGGGAGGGGTAGGGATGAGAACCCAGCCTGTGAGTGTAGGGAAGTAAGTGCTGTGGTCACCCAAAACCTGCTCAGTACTGGGGTGGTCCTGAATTTCTTGAAGTTCCTTTGAAGCTTTCTCATTGAATAAAGATGATTTGAAAAGAATGTAGCTGTTTCAGACAGATCTTTGTCAATGGTTTTGATAGTCTAGAGAACAAATTATCCAATCATACTTTTAAATGTTTACATTTAATGCCAGTTTAAAATCTGTTACTTTTGGAATAGAAAGTGTTGGCATGTCACTGTAAAAGATTAACAAATTTTCCATCATTTTAAATACAGAAGAGAAATGTTTGCTGTTTATTTTTGCATTTCCTGCAAGATGTCTGACAATTTTTCATCCTCATCTATTACGAAATTTGCAGCCTGCCTAGGATTTAATATTATATTAAATTTCCATATTTTTATTATTCTACAAGTCTTGGAATTTACATTGATACTTTTAGGTTCCTTTTTCATATTGTCTGCTCTTCCTTGCTGCTGATGTATGTTCCTTGATATCATAGACATGAATTTTCTATTTGTGATTGAATTTTCTATTTGTGATTGAATTTTCTATTTGTGATTGAATTTTAAAATTATTTTAACAGCTCTCATTTTAATTGGATATTTTTCCTTTTTAACTAAAGAAACATTCTTTCGTGGTTTCGTGGTTGTTTGTTTTCCTTATCTCCTGATTATTATTCACTGACATTTTATTTTCCTCAAAAACATTTTGAGTTTCTGTTTTGGCTTGATGGTTTTCCACAGTACTGGCAGCCAGCATTAATGGTCAAGCTTGTATCTGCAGAGAAGAATGAAGTGTGGTCATGATTACTAGTAGTGAATCCATCATGAATATTTAGGTTGGTGATCCATTCTCTTTATCTATTTTTTCATCCATGGAGATTGACTGCTGAACCACCTCAATGCAACTGGTATATTTTTTTTCTATTAGAAAAATATCAGTTTCTAAAGTATTTCTTGAAGTTGAGCCCCTGTGGTAATGTAACTTCTTCCACATAGCACGGTAGATGTATTTCAGTAGGTCTGGGGGGGGTCTCAGAGTGACAGCTCTTTAATGCACCATGGTAGCATCTCATACTAACTAGGTCTTAAATTTATAGAAAAGCCTCTAATTCTGTTTTCTTTATGTTTAGGAAGCAAATACAGCAGTTTGAGTAAGGACAGAGCATTACAGCCATGGGTGCTGCAAATTCAGTAAAGGACCAGTGAAAGCTGCTGATGTGGGAAGGGCCAACTCTAAAGGCACACAAAGGTATGTGGGCAAATCACCCTCATGGGTTGGCAGGTGGAAGATGAACATCTCAGAGACCATCAGCCCTCCCAGAGGAACGAGCAGAGGCTGAAGCTTCAAGTACCCAAATATATTAAGCTGAGACTAAGGATGTTGCTCCTTGGCAGGGTCAGAATTTGGCTGTGGGGAGCACAGGGGACAGTTCAGTGCTGCTGTCTTGCAACACTCATAGCAGTGAGTAGGCTGTGATTTTATGGAGCTGTGTAAACTGGATTAAGCAGGTGAGGGATTGGTCAACTGTAAGAGCTCTTGGTGCTGGAAATGAGAGAGGAAATCGTAATTGCAAATAGCAGGTGAAAGCAGTTGAAATTAATTAGTACTGCAGTGTGAGGTGAAGTTGCAGAAAGCTGCACACAGTGCTGTGTGAAACTACCTGCTGATTGTCTTTGTTTGTCCATGATTCCTTGAGGCAAACTGTAGCACCTTCACTTGAGGAGTTGGAGGAACAATTGGATTTTGGTCTCAGAGGGAAATCCTTGTTACTTGAGCAAGTAAAACATCCATGCTGCTTATTCTGTGCTTTTCATGTGCTTATTGGCTGTTAGTTTAGCATTTTACAAGTGAGGCCAAGAAGATACGACATTGTTGTTTCTTTTCATATTTTTTCCTATAAATTTATTCTTCATGTCCCTGCAGAAACCAAGTTTCCCCCCTATTGTTCTTGTTATTGGCATTATACATAGATAAAGCAATTTAAGAGAGTATTTCTCCTAGTTAGGCAGAGCAGACATACAATATACCATAGGCACATCTGTCAACATGATGCCCCTGCCTGTCTTTATTTTCTCAGTTTGCTTGTGGTCCATTTAAAATTAGATTACGACTGATTGGTTCCTGCATTCAAACGACTTTGCACAATGCTTCATCCGTGGGCATATAAAACAAAGCTGAGGCGACTGGAAAGCCTGAGGGATCAATTCCAAATATCACTCTGTAATAAAAACTGTATTTCCTTAATTTTTTTATTGATTCAGCACTCATTCTCCTGTAATGCTGCTGTGGTAATATTAAAACTCAGTGACTGACAGTGGCATCCCATAGTAATTTAAATAGCAGTCCCAGGGAAGAAGGAAGGCTTTGCTTTTGCAGCAATTTTCCTCAAACTGGCCCAGAGGAACTCCCTTGCAGGGAATAGACTGTGCACCTTTTTCCCTTTGAAATATATCATCTGTATTCCTCCCAGCCCTGTACCATGCCTGCTGTTGGCACTGCTGGGTGCAGCCTTTAAAAGCAAGTATGAATATTTGGATTGAAGGTGGGAACAGGTTATTTGTGTAGAACACAGAACTGGTGTTTGTTCTAATGCAAACCCCAGACTATTCTTCATGTAGTCCATGATACAAAACAAATGAAAAGAACATTCCTGTGAAATTGAAGACATTTGGCTAATTAATAGCCACAAAATGTGTGCCTCTTGCAGGTGGGAATTTCAAAGGATCTCGTGGGAGGTCAGAGCCAGTCAGTGAAGTGGGAACTGGGCATGTGACTCTCAGAAAGTGCCAGGGAGTCCTTGCTTGCCCATGGAAAATGAGATGGAGATTTTTCTACACGCTGTGAACCTCCAAGGTCTGCAACACTGTGCTAATGAGAGGTGTTTCTTAGTCTCTGTCATGCTTGGGGAAGCAAGGTATTCACAGCACTCCAGCTTGGGTTTCTGCTTCCTGCTGGCACTCACAAATAAAGGAGAATGCTAAAAATTAAATGAACCTTGAAAATAGATATATGGGAGCTGCAGAGGTTGCTGGTTGTTCCTGTGTCAAGACAGGTTAGTTCACAATCTGCTCTCATAAGCACCCTAAAATGCCCAGGGGCTCTTTCTGGACTGGGGAAATTTTAATGGAAATAGTCTCCTGTAGGAGATCCCCAAAGTCTGGCAGAGACAATATTTCATGTTGGGATAGGCATAATCTCCAAGATATTTGTGGCCCAAAACTTGGAATCAAAAAAACAGGGAAAGTATGGTCGTAACTATCCCAGTTGAGTTGTGCTAACCAGGATGATTCACAGAAGCAAAACTGAAAAATGGGCATGTTTGAAGCAACCTAAAACTGGTGGCCGTTTGTGAAAGAGGACTGTGGCAAAGCTTTTGTGGGGCTGGGTGCTAGGAGCAAAGCCATAGGCCTTCTTCCTTGGCTCAGCTGGATTAAAAAGCAAATTGAACCCACCTCTGAACAAGGAAGAAGCTGAGATCTGATCCAAAATCAGCATCTCTGCACCCAAGAGGTGAAGTGATACCTGCTTTGGCACTAAGTGGATGTTTCATTGCTTTGCAAACTCTGTGCTCATTGTTGATATCAGATTCTAATTAAAAGAGTGGAAAAAAAGTGGCTCAGACCTTGACTGAGCAGCATGAAGATCCATTTGAGCTGTGGGAAACACAGGCATCTTTGCCTTGATGCAGGGTGGGTGGGAGTGAGCAGTGCCACAGGCTCAGCCAGGAGCAGCAGCTGGAAGGGAGCACAGCTTGCTCCACCTTCTGTCACACCAGGGAAGTCTCTCACCCTGGGCCCAGTGAGTGATGGCCTGTCCTGGCATTGCTTCCCAAAGTGGAGGGCTGTTTCCTCTAGGCTTGTTTTCTGTTGACTGGAGTCAGGCAGTGGTTTTGTTTGGGTGTGATGCTGAATGAATATTGAGTGTGCCTCTAAGATAAAGTCATTATTTAGGAGCTCATTAAAGTACTGGCCTTGAAAAAATTTCCCACTGCTAATATCCTCTTCCATCACTGTGTCAGGGATTGGAGCTGCTTTAGAGAAAGGACTCTGTGCTCTGCAGCCATCTCCCACCTCTTACCTGGGGGGCCACTGGAACCAGGACTGGGATAAAAATTTTTTAAGCCCAGAGCTAAGAAAGGGCCAGGTGTTAACACAGGGTTAAAGTGATAAGTAACCCTGGTGAAATCCCCCAACACCTTAATTTTTAGAAAAGATCCTGAGGCTGTTTTCTCTCTATTCCTCCCTTTAGTGAGCTGGGGTATTGCTCCCTGCTATGATGAGAGCACACTTCTCCCTCTTTCTTTTCTCCCCACTTTCTCTCGTGCTCCTGAGATTCACATCTTGCTGTGCCTGCAGGTTTTGCAATGGGAAGGGGGAAAGCAGTGCTGCCATTCCCACACATTGCTGTCCTGTGTGCTGGGAAAGAGCTGGACCCCCATGAGACACTGTGGACCCCTGTCCATGGGGTCCCATCTGAGCCTGCAGCTTGGGAAGCAGATGTGGTTGTCTGCTTTCAGCTGCTTGAAGGTAACTTCAAAAAGGTCAAAAGGAAGTTGCTGGACTTCCTCATCAAGAAATCCTTTATCATACCCCATTGTGGTTTTCTAGGTGGACCCTGTCAGCATTAGGGCCGTGTTGGCAGATCCCAACTGCAGTGGGATTCAGGACAGCAAGTGTCTGTGCTGGGGAGCCTGTCCACAGCCCACCTTTCCTCCAGACGGTGTGCAAAGGCCTGCTGGAGCTTAAATAAATACTAATTTGCAGTAATGACATTTAATCCTTTCAAACCATAATTTACGGTATCAGATTATTATCATAATATCTTATCTACAGTTCTTAATGCTTTATTGTTATCTCATTACAGGGAGTTCTGCTGCCATTGCATATTGTCTACTTCTCTTACAAATGTTCTACAAAAACCTTATTAATTATTAGTCTCATAAAACACCTGTTAATGTTACCATTTTAATAAATCTCCTCCTTAATTAAATTAGGTCATTCTGATAGTAATCCTCTAATGTCCACTGCCTTTCTGTTCTCATCACAGTCTGATTGTAGAGTGGGAAGCAGTGTTCAATTATAATTGATGTAGGCCATAATTCAGAACCAAATTATAACATATAAAGCCATATGATCATTGAGGAATATAATAGATCTCCACACTAAAGTGTCATTTGGATTGATTAGTGCTGTTTCTAGAGCCTTGTTAGAGGTGACAAAAGGCTTAATTCAAATGGATTTTTTTTTCTTTTCTTTTTCTCTCTTTTTGTCTTGAAGTCATGTACACTTTTTTCTCCTCAATAAGCAGCATCTACTCTGGCTACTTTTGTACAGTGTTCACAACAACTACTTTCCCACTCTTTCCCACTGGTGTTTCAGTTCTACAGGTGGCCCTTTTAAAATTATTTTGTAAAGACAGACTACTTGATGATTTTATTTAATGATTTAATAAAACCTTTCCTCCTGAGATAGATGCAAGAAATCTTGCTGATGTATTACTGCTGCTACCCAAGCATGGAAGTGCAGTTATGTATGATACAGCAACACTAAAGCTAGAAGGAAAAAATTAAAAGTATATCAGAAGGAGGATTTTACCCTAGCTGGAAAGTTGATTGGGCACCAGGAAGGTTCTCCACACTGGGGCAAACATGCTGCTCACTTGGGTCCAGGTCAGTTCCTCTTTGCTAGGGAATGTCTCAGGAGAAACCTGTCCTGGACCTTGCTGGTGCTCACCCAGGTCCTGTTTGCATGTGTTTGCACTCTCAGCCTTGACTGCTTCTTTTCAGTCTTCTGAGTAGAGATGAGACATGTTTTATGGGATTAGTGGTGATCTCTTCTCTTGCAGGAAACCCTAGAGCAAAAAGCAGAACTTTCCCAGGACAGTGGTCAGAACCTGACACTCAGCGCTCCAGATCCTTTCTGCTACTGGGAAAAGCTGCTGTTTTACATTGCTTCGCTGTTTACCTCCCCTCCCATCATACTCATTTGCTCTCCTCATGACAGCTACAGCCATTTATTGCCCTAGAAAGCAATGTAGTAAAATGTTATCCATTGTTTTAATTAATTTTAATGTAATTTAGAAGCTCATGTTGTAACAGTTCCTTTGCAGGGTCTCTCCCTTGCCCTGTGTATGCCTGGCTTCTCTCTGCCAGTCCTCCTGCTGTTCTGTGGGCTATCCATCCCCTGTGGATATTATTGAATGCCCTCCTCAGGATATTGGCTTCTCCTTGTCCCATTTAATGAGGTGGATCCCATCTCTCCCCAGTAATCCTCGTTTTTCAAAGAGGATTCCAGTGAATCATTTGTGAATCACCCAAAGGATGCTATAGTTACTTTGTACGTGATCTGACCCTTAAAAACATGTTTGCATCCTACTTTTAAAACTGAATTACATACCAAAAAAGGGTTTGGAGAGAAAAAGCTGCAAGCTTTATTTGGATGATATCGTAATGAAGTATTTTGACTTTTTAAAAATGAAAAATTTTGGTGTGTTTGGGTTTTTTGCCTCATGTTTCCCAACAATGGAAGTATTTTATTTTTTTTTTCCCCTCATGTTTGCTCATAACTTGCTGAAATTGTGTTACTTTGATTTCTTCTGCAGCATTAGCTGTGGTCGTTCACTTGCTCAGTTCCAGATCCATCAGTTTTGGGGTTTCCATTTCTGCCCCATGTGTTATCCACACTATTTATGATATGGATACAGACAATGAGCAGTGCAATCTCAAGCTATTTAAAACAAAATAAGTGTGTCTGTGGAAAGGAGCTGTGGAATTTGGACTCTTAAGGGGTAGGTGCAACACAAGTAACTTGCGAATGATTGAAAAGCCCCGTGAGCAAAATAAGGTGCTGGTTTGGTACCTCTGACTGAACTGCAAGTCATCCTCTAGCATTTTTCTACCTCCTAAACTGCAGCTGTTGTTTGTTGCTGGCCTGTAGGAATTTTTAAGGAGCAGATTCTGCAGCCGAGGCTTGAAATGAGGCAGTGGCTCCTGGTGCACACGGTGGATCTTCCTGTGGGAAAGGATGATGCCTGTTCCTCTGTCCCCTCCCAGGCGGAAGATGCTCCATTCACTTGTGCACAATGTGATAATTGAGAGGGAGTTTCCTGGAGCTGAATGGTACCTGCCCAGGGTCAGCAGCTGCTCTTCCATCTTGCCTTCCTCTGATGTCCCGTATGAACTCCTGGCATTGGGTGCTCGAGGGAGTCCTCCAGGATAATGAGCCTTTTTTTTTACTAAGAGATGACTTCTGGACGAGCAACAGTCATTAATTTGTTGGGAGTGTATAAGGTACTGTGGGTTAACATAGTATGGAAATATTTCTACTTTTTTACATTAGATACAAACAGAGGGAAATTATCCTCAAATCTGGGGTATGCTGGTTATCCTTGGATCTTGGTTGTTCCAATGGATTGCTTGGAGGTTTCACTACAACTGTGCATAAGTACTGCTGTCCTCTCTCTCTCTCTCTCTTTTGGGGTGCATTTAACCCATGCAAAGTGTGGCAGAGCCCAGCATCTGCTCAGTGCTGTGTCTGCTCTCCACTCACGCAGAGACACGCAGAGACTATTAACCGGGTCAGTGTGGTGATGCTCAGAAGCAGTGTGTGGCCCAGCCTTACTGAACTTTGGTAGATGAAGCGTGTCTGTTGAGTTATAGTCCTACTTGAGAGAGATTCATTGCTCCTACTAGGAGATAATGTGTTTCAGGGCATTTTTTTGGAATGTCACACATCTCTGCTGGGAAAGGGGAGGGAGGGCATGGAGTCTCGTCCCAAGCCTACTGCACTTTACAACTCACCCTCCCCAGAGAATTCTTTGCACCATTTAACATCAAAAAAATCAGCCTGTGGGTCCTTTGTAAAAGACAGCATGGGATTTGTGCTTTGCGGGGCCTGATCGTATCCAGGAACACCTTTTCTGGCCAGTAGGAAGCTCCTTGGTCAGTGCAGCTTGTTCTCTCTGCCTTTATCCCCAGGGTGTTTAGCAGCTGAGTCAGCTCCCCATTGCTGCTTTGAGGGTTGGGGTGGGGTTGGGGGTGTGGAGCTGTCTCCAGGTTGCCAGGGTGGCAGCATTGTCATCCTTTCTGCCCTGCCCAGGGCAGCACAGAACACAGCTGTGCTGTGCAGGGAGGCACCTTTCCTGCATCCTGCACACAGTCAGTCACTTACTGCACATTAGCAGGATCCAGTGGAAAATTTGTGTATGATTTCTCTGCATTCAGATTGAACAGAAATACCATCCTGTGAGAGAAGTGGGCCTCACCAGAGCTGAATGGCTCAGAGAATGGTTTTAGATTTGTTTGATAATCTTCCCTAGCGATAACACAGTGGATTATACAGTGATTGGATGTTGAGAGTACACTGACCTTAATCTCCCTTAACTTTGGTTTTCTTTCCCATCTGATAATAAGGGAGAAAGTACAACATGTGCCATGGAAGATTACACACATCCTGCCACACTTTGCAGATGGCGGATACAAAAATCAGAGACAATGCTAAAATAATTAAAATGCCCACAAAAAAATAAACCCGTGTATTCAGTTCCCTTTGTGAGGCTGTGGCTAAGAAAAGTGAACCAGCCAGCCGGAAATGCACAATGTAAATGTAAGTAGATCTTATTAAGATTCTGTGTGACTGTTAAAGCATCCTCAGCCATTTCTTCAAGCTTAACATCACTGCTAATGGTTAGGAGAGGGAGAGATTAGTTTAGGCTACTTTGAGGCACCACAGATACAGGTAGGAGGCATCCTCTGTTGCTTGAGCTTGTATTTCACTGGCCAGCTATGTGACTAGTGGAGTGCCAAAAATACAGAAGAGTTGGCACATAAAATCTATGTCTATTCTATCTACTCTGTCAAGGCTAAAAAAAAAAGTCCTGAATGAGCCTTGGAGAGTCAACAAATCACTAAAACAGCAGCTAAAAGAGGGAGTTCAGCATGAGTTCAAGTCATTAAAATTCCCTGTAATGTAGGCTCTTGCAGACCAGTGGACTGAGCATGATCCTGGCGAGCGGAAGGATGTGTGTGGACTTGTGTGCGAGTAGAAGATGGACAAGGCTGATGTTACTGAGCTTCAGCAACGAGGCCTGACTCTTCCTGTCATTTGAGGTGGCTCTGTGGGAAGAAAAGGTCAGTGGCACAACTCCGAGCTGGAGATGATGAGAAATCAGCTTTTGCACAGCTTTCTTGGGCAAATCCCCATCTGTGTGCAGAGCTGGGGGCATATTTATGCCTTGGACTTTTCCTGGTAGTACCATGAGGTCCCAAAAGGGGAAGGCAGCTGTGGTGTGGCATGACTGTCATGGAGTGTAAGCAGAGATTGTTCATTTAGGAAAGACCCTTTCCTAATGGTAATATTTGGCTAAAGAACAGACATAGCCTGTGAACCGTGAATATCTTCTTTTTATGTTCTTCCACACAAGCAGTGTAGGAAAAAGGGATACTTAAACCTGCATTGTCCATGTTACCCGCATTTCTCATTGGCTCCAACGGGAGTTTTGTTCAGGAAGTGCAAAGCAGACCTGGTAAATATATTTCCATTCATTCAATAGTTCTGAGATTGAAAACGATAGAGACTGGGCAAAAGAAATACCAAGGGCATCTCATATCCATGTGTCGCTTCATTAAACATCTGAAAATGGCAATGAAAAAGCAGAGATCGCAGAACGAGATTCCCAGACAGCAGGATGATGATAACATAAAAGCCTCTGTCCTCTGCTTGTACAATACACATGTGGTCAGAAAAATGAAGGCAGCAAACTATCTTACTATAAAATAGACAAGGATTTTCATAGCTGTTATTTGGGATGCATGGGAAGTAGAAAATGGCTTTACACAAGAGAGTCACTTGTTAACTTTGGATATGTGATATGCGAATGTATAACTGAGATAAAAAAATCATCTAGTTTCATCCTTCATCTTGTCAGGCAATATTTGCATTCAGAAGCTCCAGAAGTAACATTGAGTAGCTAAGGAATATATGACAAAATATTATAAAGCTAACTGACATTGTGCGCAAGAAAATTAGTTTCCTTTTATTGCTCTTTTAAATAGAAGAGATTTGATCAGTCTTGGCCCCCTCAATAGAGGAAAAAAAGTGACTAAACCACAAATTCTTGCAAAGCTGCCTGAAGGCATGACAGTTGCGGAAGAAAGGATCACTCTTTCATACTTGCACAGGTATCAGGTAGCCCGTCTCTGCCACAGGAGAACCATGTGCAAACATATGCCAGGAGAACATATGTGCAAAAGTATGTTGGGACCTTGCTGTAAGAACTGGGGTGTAAACCAGCTCCCCATCATCCTTGCCATTCCAGTGCTGGCATCATCCCTGGAGCATGAATCCCTGCCATGGCTTGTCCCCTGCCTCTTGTTGGCAAACTCTCAGGAAGCTCTGAAAGCTGCATCACCTCTCGGGAGCAGAGGTAAGAGCAAGTGTTGGACCACGGTGTGCAGGCTGGGGTGGAAGGGACCTCCAAGCCCTGCCTATGTGTGTGTGACTTGTCCTCTGGCTTAGCTCAACCTCCCAGCCCCCAGCACTGCCCTGATGGTTCCTAAACCCAGCCCTGCTGCACTGGAGATGCTGACATTTCTGACAGGGGAATATTTGTAACATAAATTCCTACCTGATCACCACTTTTTTTTTTTTTTTTTTTAGATTTGTCCATTTTTTAAGAACAAAGGGATATATGCTTTGGCTTGTACTTGTTTGTGCCATTTGGTCCTGAGGCAGGCAATGAAAGCTGTAATTCCAGCTGTGCCCACACATTAGACCAGCTGCTGGATGCCTGCCTGGTGGCCCTTCATGCTGCTGTGATCTGCTGCCATCCATCCACCTCACCACCATGGTACCAAATCTCCTGAGGTAAATCATATCCTTAACTGAATTCAAGCCTATTTCACTCACTGGGGAAGGGCTGACCTTGAGCTCCTACCACCTTTTTCTGTCCCTCTGAGTGGCTGAGCTGCCAAACCAAAGGGAGCAGATGGGTCAGGAGGAGCCCAGCCAGCACTGGGATGTCAGGTTTTTGATCACCCAAGTCTCACCTGCTGTCCAGGTAGGCTGCTGCTGGTGTTGGGGCTTGTCCTCATTAGTTCCCATGTGCTCTCCACTAGTTGTCATCAAGGGCTTTACCTTTTCATTTTGGCTGCTTAAAGTGCCTTTTTAATTAGGTTTTTGATGCATTTCTGTCCGTACAGCACTTCACAAGTTATGTGGCTCTCTGCACACCTTTGGGTTTTTTTGACTGTAATTACAGTGATGGAGAGGGATTCCCCAGGAGCTGCCAATGTGTCCCTGTTGGTGGCACCAGACTGTGAGTTCTGGGCACATGGTGTCACAGGGTGAGAGCAGGAAGGTGACGACCAACATCTCAATCCTTGCATCAGCATCCAACCTAAAAGCCCGCTGGCAAGCAGCACATATTCCAACGACAGTGAAGTCTACAGCCTCTGGAGTCTGGATGCATTAGAGCCTAAAAAGAGATGAGCTCCCTAATGGACACATGCCGTGTTTTTGAGCATCTGTGCATCTTTTCCTGATTGTCTGCTGTCGAGCCTTCGTTTCAAGCAGTGCTGGGCTTTCCACTGCACACCAGCAATGGCTCTTCCAAACTTCCTTGATTGTGTCTGTGCCTGTTGCTCGGTGCTTGAGTGATGAAATGGAAGGCAGCAAGACTGACAAAGATTAAATGAGCAATGAGAGGAACACGAGCTGAATTTTGGGAGGGTAATTAGCGGTGCCAGTGGCTCCAAGCAGAGTGAGGGCGTTTGCTTTCTACTATTATCCATGTGGCACTGGGGAAATGCCAGGCAACTCCCTCTTGATTCTTCTTCTCTAATTAAAAGGTTTTTCTGTGTAAGGGCTGGAATATATGAGGAAGTGATAAATTAAATGCTGTGAGTTCCCCATTCTGTGCTTCTGCTGCAGAAGGAAATAGATTCTGCATCTCACAGTGAGGCCAGCGAAGAAAGTGCTCCTTTCCCATTGAAAACAGGAGGTTGCAGCACTTCCAGCAGAAGCCAGGGTCCCTTGGCAGGTGTGGAGTCAGCCTGCTGGGTTTTCCATGCCTGGTGACAGTGCCCAGCATCAGCAAATGGGCCATGGGACATCGGAGCCATCCCCTGAGCAAATCGGAGCCATCCCCTGAGCAAAGGCAGAATAAATGCTCTGTGCGTGGTAGAGCTCTGCTGGCATGAATCCAGGACAGGAAAGCAAAGGAATTGCCTTCTTCCAGCAGTGAAAAAGCAATAGTATAGCTGTTTAAAGCAGTTGCTGCAGTCCCTGGGCTGCACTGGCTTCTTTCCCAGGACACAGGGTGGAAAATGCAACTGTTCTGCTGAAGCACAGCAGCTCCAGATTCCTCCTGATGGCTTATCCTGTGTATTCCTCATGGCAGGCTGGGGAGCAGGGAGGAGACTGGCAGCCCAGAAGGGTAAAGCAGGAAGAAATTGCATCCATCAGCCCCCCCTGAGGTACAAGAGCCCTGATGGGACAACTACAGGAGACCATCCAGGGGCTATGACCAGGAGAAACCACTCTCTGCTCCTGGCTGACCTCCTGAGCACTGGGAAAATAACTGAGGTACTAAAGCAAATCACACACAGCCAAAAAAAAAAAAAAAGAAATGGTTCAAGTTGATCCTAAGGAATTTTTTGCAAGTTTTCTCTGAGACACTGGGTTTTGTGGTTTTTGGGGGTTTTTTTGGGTTTTTTTTAAAGGCTTGGTTAGATTGAAAGGGAAAAGGGAGGTTGCTTTCCTGTGGGATGGTGTCAGGTCTAAAAAATGTAGTTGTAAGTGAAAAATAATTTCAAGATAAAATTCTAATCTGCTCCTCAATGACAAAAGAATGCTAAACCAGAATTTTTTTAAATTTAAAGATAAGGTTTTCAACCTGACCAAAACAACTCAACTGCTCATTAGCATTTGGAAGTACCTGAGGGAATCCAAATCTGCATGTTCTAGAGAAAAAGCCTTCTTTCCAAAAAAATTCAGTAAGTTCCCCATAGGCATAACCTCCTGGTCTGTCCTTGCATTAGAAGATACGGTTTGTTACTATCTTTCTGAAAAATTGTTTTATTTCAATAGGTAAAACTCATGAATAGTGTAAACACACAAAAAAGCACACGCCCTATTGAATTTTCAGAGATAAGTATTTTAAATCCAGCCTTTCCCAAAACTCCACACATGCATTATTTACACTGGAGAATAATAAATGTAACAAAGCTGTATTACATTAAAATTGTTCCGTAAAATATTATGATTATCATTTCTTGTAGCTTGACTTAAGGTGTACAATTTATATAAAAATATGAATTATTTTGTTACAAAACATTATTCAGTGTGGGCTCTCTGTATTACAGTTATTAATCTTTCTATTTAAATGCAAATTTTTCCTTTCAACTGAGAGCTAAAGATACTTTTTATACAACTAATAAAACACAAGTCTGATCTTCTGATCCCTCATCAGGGAGATGGCTTTCTCAGTTGTGTTTGGGATGCCTCTGCTGGAACATAGTATTCCTTTACAGCAAGGATGGTTTCTTCACAAATACATTGAGAATTATCTCCTGGTAAAAATGAAATATTCATTTGTACAGCAAGGTGTGACTTGGGCAATCCTCAGCTGCTTTGGTTTTGTAATAAGAGGAGACCTAAGAAGGGCAGTGTCCTTTGTGTGGCCATGTGTAGGGTCTGCAATGTAGGAGGGTTATTTATCCTTGGAAAATCTTACTTTGTATCCTCGTGGGTTTGCTGCCATGAGAAACCTTAAAATGAGAGATTTCTTTGAGCAGGCTGATGTCAGCTCAGGTGGGAGGTGGTAGGGTGACTCTGTGAGGGGAGCTGGANAGGTGGCACGTTGGACTAGAAGCTGCCATCAGCTGGTGTTTTTGCTGGTCTTGCCATATACTTAGGAATGGGACAAGGAGAGGGGTAACTTCTCCCTGTCTTGCAACTTCTGTCCTTGTGAAACGGAAATCAAAGCTGTTTATGTGATTTCAGGCTAATTTCTGCAAATTTTGTTCTGACAAAGTGCTGCTATTATCCTGAGCAACTCCAAGGACAGCTTCCGTAATAATGTTTATAGTATTGAACTTCTTACCAGTTATAACAAAGGAAGTTGAAAGCCACCGTACAAATCCATCTTTCATGGTTGTGGGATTACAAACTTCCACCTTCCCAGGACTGCTGCCTCCTGCTGGTGGAAAGCTTTCTGATGGTTTTCCAGGTCCTGCACGGTCTAGTAGAGCGTGTTGTCCTCTGGCCAGCCTTTGGTCTCTGTTGTTAGTGGTGCTCTGACTAACCCTGGGTGGGAGTGACTAACCCTTGGCTGTTTCAGTAGTGGAAACATGGGTAATTGGAAAGGCTGAAGTAGCGAGTGGTGTTATAATTAACTGGCTGTATTAGGCATTTTACAATTCTGACACCTCGCAAGAGTGGAAGTTTAATGAGAATGGAGAGAGGCTCCAAAGCAATCCATTTTCCCAGTAAAGATTGTAATGAAGGCATGAAATGATGCACAGCTAACTAAACCTGTCTGTAATAGCCTCTCTGTTATAATGTAGTGATCTGACAGACTTCAGNGTTGATCCTAAGGAATTTTTTGCAAGTTTTCTCTGAGACACTGGGTTTTGTGGTTTTTGGGGGTTTTTTTGGGTTTTTTTTAAAGGCTTGGTTAGATTGAAAGGGAAAAGGGAGGTTGCTTTCCTGTGGGATGGTGTCAGGTCTAAAAAATGTAGTTGTAAGTGAAAAATAATTTCAAGATAAAATTCTAATCTGCTCCTCAATGACAAAAGAATGCTAAACCAGAATTTTTTTAAATTTAAAGATAAGGTTTTCAACCTGACCAAAACAACTCAACTGCTCATTAGCATTTGGAAGTACCTGAGGGAATCCAAATCTGCATGTTCTAGAGAAAAAGCCTTCTTTCCAAAAAAATTCAGTAAGTTCCCCATAGGCATAACCTCCTGGTCTGTCCTTGCATTAGAAGATACGGTTTGTTACTATCTTTCTGAAAAATTGTTTTATTTCAATAGGTAAAACTCATGAATAGTGTAAACACACAAAAAAGCACACGCCCTATCAAATTTTCAGAGATAAGTATTTTAAATCCAGCCTTTCCCAAAACTCCACACATGCATTATTTACACTGGAGAATAATAAATGTAACAAAGCTGTATTACATTAAAATTGTTCCGTAAAATATTATGATTATCATTTCTTGTAGCTTGACTTAAGGTGTACAATTTATATAAAAATATGAATTATTTTGTTACAAAACATTATTCAGTGTGGGCTCTCTGTATTACAGTTATTAATCTTTCTATTTAAATGCAAATTTTTCCTTTCAACTGAGAGCTAAAGATACTTTTTATACAACTAATAAAACACAAGTCTGATCTTCTGATCCCTCATCAGGGAGATGGCTTTCTCAGTTGTGTTTGGGATGCCTCTGCTGGAACATAGTGTTCCTTTACAGCAAGGATGGTTTCTTCACAAATACATTGAGAATTATCTCCTGGTAAAAATGAAATATTTATTTGTACAGCAAGGTGTGACTTGGGCAATCCTCAGCTGCTTTGGTTTTGTAATAAGAGGAGACCTAAGAAGGGCAGTGTCCTTTGTGTGGCCATGTGTAGGGTCTGCAATGTAGGAGGGTTATTTATCCTTGGAAAATCTTACTTTGTATCCTCGTGGGTTTGCTGCCATGAGAAACCTTAAAATGAGAGATTTCTTTGAGCAGGCTGATGTCAGCTCAGGTGGGAGGTGGTAGGGTGACTCTGTGAGGGGAGTTGGATGGGGTGGTCAGAAGTGTTTCATCCCACTGTGAAGCAATTGTTGAAGATATGCCAGGCTTTACAATCACCACAGTGTCTGTGCTGTTAAGACATTTCAGAAAGCTTTATGTCATCCCCAGAATATCAAATACTCCCCAAATCACCAGAAACTCTGGGGGCATGGGAGCCATTTGCTCTGCATAAGCCACGAGACTCTGTCTGAAGACTCACTCTTCCCATATGCAGAAGGGAGTGGAAGGTGGCACGTTGGACTAGAAGCTGCTGGTGTTTTTGCTGGTCTTGCCATATACTTAGGAATGGGACAAGGAGAGGGGTAACTTCTCCCTGTCTTGCAACTTCTGTCCTTGTGAAACAGAAATCAAAGCTGTTCATGTAATTTCAGGCTAATTTCTGCCAATTTTTGTTCTGACAGAGTGCTACTATTACCCTGAGCAACTCCAAGGACAGGTTCCGTAATAGTGTTTATAGTGTTGAACTTCTTACCAGTTATAACAAAGGAAGTTGAAAGCCACCGTACAAATCCATCTTTCATGGTTGTGGGATTACAAACTTCCACCTTCCCAGGACTGCTGCCTCCTGCTGGTGGAAAGCTTTCTGATGGTTTTCCAGGTCCTGCACGGTCTAGTAGAGCGTGTTGTCCTCTGGCCAGCCTTTGGTCTCTGTTGTTAGTGGTGCTCTGACTAACCCTGGGTGGGAGTGACTAACCCTTGGCTGTTTCAGTAGTGGAAACATGGGTAATTGGAAAGGCTGAAGTAGCGAGTGGTGTTATAATTAACTGGCTGTATTAGGCATTTTACAATTCTGACACCTCGCAAGAGTGGAAGTTTAATGAGAATGGAGAGAGGCTCCAAAGCAATCCATTTTCCCAGTAAAGATTGTAATGAAGGCATGAAATGATGCACAGCTAACTAAACCTGTCTGTAATAGCCTCTCTGTTATAATGTAGTGATCTGACAGACTTCAGAAAAACAATACAGTGCATATGTATGTATAGATATATATATGTATCTTTCCTTGCAGTGCTAATGTAATGGATAATGCAGCTTGACTGGATGTGCCGTGTGTAGGTCAGGTGCCAAAATTGTTGAAAGGAAATGTCCCTTTGCAATGTAAAGGTAAGAGCACCCCAAGGAATGTCCCAGAAAAGTGTCCCAGAGAGGACATTCAAGTGGAGCATGAGAGGCTGTGACCACCCATGCCAGAGCCAGCTGTGACTCAGCACGAAGTACTTCTGCAAACAAATTCTGTCACAAATTCCTTGCGTATCTGCAGTGGAGGGACAGAAAGTTTAAAGGTATTTTCTTACTATTGCTTCTGAAGAGGCTGAGTCTCTTATTATTGATTTAAAATCCAACAGCAGCAGCTGTAAGCAGAGTGCCCTTTCCACAGTGAAACCCTGTAGTCTTTCACTGCCGTTGCACCTCTGTCTTCATTTGCAAGGAATGTGTCAGATTAGGGTGGGTGTGGGGGAACTGGAATGAGGGTGGCACATACCACATGGACTTCTGCTTGGGAGTGAGTGGACCTCTGAGGATATTTTTGAAAATAGATGCTTTCCTGTGGGATCTTGTGTTTCCAGACTTCATAGATTTTTATCTCCATCCCTGCAGGGTTTTACTCTCAGCTGG
>VYXB01001157.1:716704-744139 GCA_013397135.1 Pachyramphus minor
TGTAAAGGTAAGAGCACCCCAAGGAATGTCCCAGAAAAGTGTCCCAGAGAGGACATTCAAGTGGAGTATGAGAGGCTGTGAACACCCATGCCAGAGCCAGCTGTGACTCAGCACAAAGTACTTCTGCAAACCAGCACGGCCCTCTCACTATGGTCCTGTGAAAAATTCCTTGCGTATCTGCCATGGAGGGACAGAAAGTTTAAAGGTATTTTCTTACTATTGCTTCTGAAGAGGCTGAGTCTCTTATTATTGATTTAAAATCCAACAGCAGCAGCTGTAAGCAGAGTGCCCTTTCCACAGTGAAACCCTGTAGTCTTTCACTGCCGTTGCACCTCTGTCTTCATTTGCAAGGAATGTGTCAGATTAGGGTGGGTGTGGGGGAACTGGAATGAGGGTGGCACATACCACATGGACTTCTGCTTGGGAGTGAGTGGACCTCTGAGGATATTTTTGAAAATAGATGCTTTCCTGTGGGATCTTGTGTTTCCAGACTTCATAGATTTTTATCTCCATCCCTGCAGGGTTTTACTCTCAGCTGGCGAGGACCTGAGTTGCTGTTGAACCCCATGCCCCTCAGGACCATGTACACTCTGCCCCTCTGCAGCAGAGGGTTGTGCGGTCAGGAGGTTGTTTCTGCCCACAAAATGTCCCAGAGCTGTCCCTAGCATGGAGCACTGAGGGCTGCTTCAGATGTCTTAAACTCACAGGGCAGGTTTTGTTTTGAGTGGGTAAGTTTGTCTCCCTACGAATTTCAAGCCACCTGTTGTTTCCGTTGCTTTGAAGCAGGAGCCCACTCTCAGCTGTCACCTATCATTCCCACTGGGTGGGAACACGAGTCTTCTGCCACCTCTGAATTTCCAGCCAGGCTGAGGAGGGGTAGAGGGCCCGACCACTGGGTGCTCAGAGGTCTGATGTTTCCCATGCTGGGACCTAAAACATCAGTGTGGTTTATGGCGGACAGGAATGAAGGACAGTTTCCTTTCTGTGCTCTTGTTCCAGTTTTATCCCAAAGAGAGCTTTTCCTGACTGACCTGAATTCCCTTTTCCTTTTCTGACTGATATAAATGTCAAGCACATAGATGAAGAATAAAAATGGAGATAAACACCTTTTTAATAGTAATCATTATATAAATACCCACGAATTTCAACTCACGTAATTAGTTTTACAGCTTCATTTACTTGTCAGGACTTGCATGAATATGACTGAGGTTTTCCATAGCTGCTCACAGGATAGAGCCTTGACTGCTAAACTACATGTGTTTTGTGTGCGGCATATGGCGAGGGCTCATGAAACATAATTGCAGAGCATTAATGTTCAGCTCTCCTAGGGGGAGTATCACATCCCAAAGGGTGACTTCTTTCAGTAACATCAAGATCCTATAGGAAGGGAGCTGCTTTTAAAGATCTCAGCCATATGATTTATGGTAAATAACACTTGTATTCCCACAGTATGTGTTTCTGCTCTAGAGGCTTGACCTTGTTGGTGCTCAAATTTGTTTTTGTTTAGCACGTCACAGGACTTGGAGCAATACAGTTTTGGCAAAATGTGTGGGACGGCTATGTAAACAACATCCAAGCTTCCTATATACTCCGTGCATCCTCTCTGGTATGTTTAAATGATCTATCTATGCAGTGAAAGTACACCCACTAATACAAGTTAATACAAAACCACAGTTATTTAACGGGAGCACTTAAGTTACATTTTTATAAAGAGAACAAGAGGATCCCCTGGGACTTTGTTGTACAAATAACAAACGACAGAAGCTCAATTAGTGAAAGCACAGAAGTGAAAAGTGAGACAAAAATCATGCAGACTCAAATTCAGTAGGTATATTAGTTTGTGTAATATACTACTTCTTATACATTAAAAGGCTGCATTGAGGAATGAATTACCTGCTTTCCCTATGACAGTTTTCTAAACTGAGGTTGTCAGAATTTTTTTGCAGCATTCTGACTCAAGATAGGAAAAGTCAATTCCTTAATTCTAATAGATGGAGGTGTCACTTTGATACTTCCATTTACTTTTTTCATTACAGGAAGAGCAAAATTGTCCAGAATTATTTTTTCATTTTACGTTCCCCTGAGACTCCAACAATAACTGGCGATAGGGTTTTTTGTCCATATTATTTTAGATTAATGTTTTCCAAGCAGCAATATATAGAAGCATGAGCCTCAACAGTTGGCCAGCAAGTAAAGCAGGAAAGAATTGAGTTTACAGAAATAAACCAAATCACTATTCTTTTTCCTTAGAAGCTGACAACGTGTTTCCAACAAGGTGAGGCTACATAACAAAATGCTGCACTCTGGCCCGTGCATGCAGAGCTCTTTGGTAATGTGACTTCTGAAGCCTTTTATGCCTTTTCTAGAACAAAGCCATGGTTTCTTTTCTGATCTCCTAAGGGAGCCCAGGAGCCAGCAGGGCTGCTTGCAGCATGTGCAATATGCAGTTTGCTCTGAGTTCAGACAGTCCAGAGCCTGATTTCATGCAACTTCACATGCTTTAATCCAGCTCTCATGGTACTTCTCTCTCTGGGACTGCCAAGTGTTCATACCAGCCAGTGGTCTCCTGGGGAAAGTTCATCTGTACAGAATCCTGGGAATAATCCCCAGGAGAAGCGGCTGCTAAGAAAAAAATTAAATTATCAGTGTGTATGCCATTCTATCAAAAGAGTTTCCCAATTAATTGGTTCAAATTGGTTGTTGTTGGTAACCTTCTTCTGTCAGTCACTGCTCTCACGTAATAATTTAGGACTTAGTGGTGAAACTACTTGGAGACAAGTGTGCAATTATGCATTTTTCAACTTAAATCACTCTTCACCAGCTAAAAAGGAAAACCAAGGTGAATGCTGACACAGGGAGAAAGAGGGTCTTTAAAGGAACTTTTCCAAAAAGTTTCCAAAGTGGGGCTCTAGCTGTCAGGAAACTGACCTGGTCTGGGGGAATGTTTGGGACAATGAGATTTAATTCAGTTCTATGGAGTTCGGCTGAATCCTCCACCTCAGTGTGCTGCCACCATGGGGAGAGAAAAGGTATTTCCAGAGCAAAGGTTGTCTTTGTAGAGCATTTTGGTAGAATGTATGAATGTGTCCTTTTCTGAAATGGCAGTTTGTTTCTCAATTACTTTTATGTTCTTATATGGAATTGAAAATTGTACAATTCCTTTGATCTCTTAAGCCATTATATTATTAAATGTTTCAGAACTTAAGTTGCTACTGTGTCTGTCACCAAAGATTGACAGCTCATTGCCCCTGCTACGAAGATGCTGTGAGCCAGGGCTTGGTATGGTCTTGTTTCGACTCAGGTTGGTACCAAATTTTGGGACTTTCACCAATATTTTGCCAATGTTGCAGCTGGGTTTGCAGGCACAAGAACACAGTCCTGGTTTTGAGCAATAACTATGCTGGCTCCCTGTGTAGGAAACCCAGAAAGCAGTCTTGAAACTTCCTTTCAAAATGTGATACACTGCCTGGCTGACGGCAGCACCCAGAAGTGAAGCAATATGAGCAGTGTTGCTTCATTTAATAGTGTGAGAGCCTCGCAATGTGTTTCAGTTTATATTATTCTGGAGATAAGAATCTTTAAATACTGAAGGAGCATACAGTGTACAAGCATTGTATTGACATTTTTCTATGCTATCATAACCGTGGATTCATCTGCTTGTCCTTATGTTAGCAATTTAATTTTAATCCAGGGCAATAATGAAAAAGTGCATTAGTGGGGAAAAACAAACTCTTCATAGCCTGTGTTCCTGATATTTTTAGGGAATTGAATTGCATTTTCTGTTGAAAATAATAGGCTATCTTTAGGTCTCTGCTGTGAACATCCATGAACAACAAAAATGGGTCTGCTAATGCATTGTGAGCCAGAGGAAAATAGACTATCTGTAGCTCTTGTACTGGGGGGCGGATCTGGAGCCCTTGCCTGTGCCCTGTGGCACTTTTACTCTGCAATTTCCTATGAGGAATTGGAGCAGCTCCTGGGGTGCAGGGAGGCACTTCTGCATGTGCTCACCCTCAGGTGGGAGCCTGCCCTGCTCAGATGTTTCTGCCAACCTCTGTAGATGGGTGATGGTGCAGGGCTGGGCCGAGCTGCCCTCCAGGCTTGGGGCTGAGCAAAGCTGTGGGTCAGGGTGGAAGGGCCCAGGCAGGGGCAGCAGTTCCTGCTCGGGAAGGACAAAATTCTCCAGAGCTGCAGGGAGAGATTCTAACTGACAACAGCAAGAGTCCCTTCAGATGCTGAAAACCAGATCCTTTCCCTTTTTTTTTTTGTTTTGCTTTCATTTTAGGAGCAGTTTGGCAGTACAGGCTTTTGCTTTACACAGTACAGGTGATGAACATAGGCTATTCAGGCACAGGTTTTCCTTGCCACAACACAGCTGTCCCCAGCTTTGTTCAAAACTTGGAACAATCAAGTGCTCAAGAGTGCCATAGAAGCAGAATAATTTGGATTCCTTTTTTAAAATAATTTAATCTTTCTTTATATATGTCTAGAGAGAGGACTCAAAAATCCTACAAGATGGAGCACAGTATGAGATTTATTTCCCTAAGTTATTTTTTCTAAACTCTTGCAAAGAATCTTCTATTACAATTTTGAGCTTTATCAAAAAAATCCTAGGGGAAATGTGTACTATTCTCTATTAAACTACTTAGGATGTGCTCCTAAGAGTCACTCACACTCCTCCCACATGCACCTTCCCACAAGTGAGATAAATTAAGAATGTCACTATCTTTAATGCCAGAAGTATTTCCATCTTCCACTGCAAATATGCAGTGATGCATCTAGAATAGCACTGTCAGGGGAAAAAAATCTTCACATGAACAGAATTCAGCTATTTGTGTTCTCTTTCTACATGCACTTAGTGTTTTATCAACAGGGGATATTTTCTTCAGTGGGATCGTGTTTGCTGCAGGGAAATGGAGAAAGAAAACTGTTTCTTTAGATATGAACCTGTTCTGAGTCCTGCCCCTTGGCCAGTCTGACAGCCTGCACCTAGATCAGAGCCTTGCAAGGCTGTGGGTGTTGACTGAAGGGCATTGTACTTGGTAATAGCAGAGTGGGTGTGGGGAAATTGGTCCAACATGTGCTGGTGATGCTGAGCATGGCCTTCAACTCCTGGGTCTGTGCAAAACTGCTGGCTCCAGTGGGGAAGCAGATGGGAGTGAGGACTTGAGAACTAATCTTGTGGCTGTGCTTCTGCCTCTGTGACTAATTGCTCTGAAATTTGCACATGTAATAGCTTTCGCTTTTCCTAATATCTCTTGCTAGGTTAGCATTTAAAAAAGATGTATTTTCTTGTCATTAGCAGCACTAGATGCAAATAGGGAGGGAGACAGATATGCATTGCTTATTAATTAAAATAGAGCCACAAATTTCAGGGAGTGCTGTCAGGCTCCAAAGAGTACCTGATCCCGTGTCCAATGCATGGTACAGTAGCAAGAAATGCACCTACTGCACCACTCCTCTATGGGGATGTACAAATTAGAAATTTCAAGGGCTGTTGAACACTGTGGATTTCTACCATGGATCAGCACAAAGTTATTTGGCACAGGAGGTTCTGTAACTATGATACATTGGGAAAGCTCATATTGTGCAATGGCCCTAAAAGTTACCCGTCCTCCTCTAGTATGCAGAGATCCAGTGCTAAGATGTATTTAATATAAAGCAGGTAGGATACTAGCTGACTAGAGCAGGTTTTTTTTGTCTCTTGTTGCCTTTTCATTATTCATCTTAGGGTCATCTCCTATGCTACTTATATTCATCATAAATAATAATTAAACCAGGGGGCAGAGATGTGATGGTGTGAATGTGAAGAAAAACTCCATGTCCCTCATGTTGCAAAGTTGGAAAGCCAGCCAGAACTGGGGCAGTCCTTAGTCTGAGGAAACATGGTCCGTTGGAAATGCTTATTTCCCACAGGAAAGCATTAACATGCAAGCACTACTCTTAAGTGGCCAGAATGTAGTGATTAAAGTGCTCTTGCTGTGTGATCTTGGGCCTCTTGCCCTTTCTGTTCCTTAATTAATTTCCTCTATCATTTATGTATTAATAAAAACAAATTACCTGCTTCATGGGAGGTGAGAGGTTTTATTCATTTATGTTTGCAAACAGCTTTGAGATCCAGGGAAGGAAGGAAGAGGCTGCAGATGTGAGACGGTTGTATGTAGTGCATGAATGATATATGACAAGGTATTATTCCATGGCAGTCTGATATTTTGACATAGGAGTAAGTCTTTTTCCTTTCTGCTGTCTAACTTTCTTTTTCTGACATTGTCACACGAGTCACAGCTTTTGCCTCCAGTAGCATATGTAAATGAATGGATGTATGGACACTGATTTTGGGTTGATCAGTACCTTTGTTTCAGCCTTCTTTCTTTCATGAGCGTTTATGGAGAAGGGCATGGCCTGGTGACTGTGGAGTCACCTGCCAGCAGGTCATGTGTTTGAAACTGATGTTGGGATTGAAGTTTGTTTCTGTGTCCCATCTTTACAGAATAAACATGGATTTATTTCTTTGAGTGATGCTCTGTTTTCTGCTATTATCAATAGTGTAGCTGCTGTGGAAATTATCCTGCATGGGGCAGAGGTATACAGATAGGAAGTTTCCAGGTGGATATATAGAGTTGGTTGTTGTCTACTAACACAGTTTGCACTACAATTCAGATTTTTAATGTCTTCCTCTGAAATTAAGCTTGATCAAGGTCTTATAGTCTGCATGCAACATGCAGTAGCACTGGCCAGAGGCTGCTTATGTTGTCAGTAGCTTTACTGGTGGAGTTCAGCAAAGGCTGATGTGTGCCCATGAAAGACAGAAACATCCTATCAGTGGATGCTCCTGATACTTTTACTCCCAGCGAATAATGCAAACAAACACAACAATTTCTTCCAACCTGCACAAACCAGTCTCAAGATGGAAGCAACATGAAAAGCCAGCATCTCTTCTCTTGTAATGTCTAATAGCAATGTCTAATTCTGGAATTTCAAAGCTATTGCCTTGAGGTTATGCTGTGATAGGGAGCGTGTTTGTGCACAGGCACTGCCGCGAGAGCAGCTCAGCACAATTCAGTATGCACTGAGCTCCTCATCTGGGATCCCCTTGGAGTTCCTCAGCAGGCACTAAGGATGTGTCATCCTTTGAGTTATCTCTTATTTTTAACACAGCTTTCCTCCATGAAAGCTGTTTTGGTCTTGACTCCAGAAACTTTACAAAGAAAGCCTCATTTCACAGTGCTTTGCCACAGAGTTTTGCCGGGGGAGCAATTGCGGGGTGAGAAGATGAGAGCTGCCCTTGGGGCTGTGCCTGCCTTCGCCCCTTGTGTGTGTCATTTTTCATCAGCAGTTTTCTTTGTGCCCCTCCCCAGTTTGCTTTTCCCAGGGATTTTTAGAAATGGTCGATGCCTTCTTGGACTGAGCTGTGTGGAAGAGGGAGCTTCAATTTCTCTTGGGTGCTTGCAGTTTGTCTCCTAAATCCCTCCTAAGTTCTAAGTTCACCCTGGGGCAGAAACTTTTGTGTGGCAGGGAGAAGGGGAACTGTCTGCCTTGGCAGTGTGAGAGTGCTCTTGGCTCTCCCACAGGAACCTTCCCGTGATTTTTGGGGAAGATTTCCATGTTGCAGCGTGGTCTCTCAGCAGATGGCATTGAAACCCTCTGGAGGCTCTGGCTGATGTGCTCCTCAAAGACAGCAGGAGTCTTGCACTCCCCTGACAAGCTCTTAGGTCCAGGATCCTGGGCAGCCCAAAGTGGTGGGTTTGTGCCACCCAACCCTTCAGAGCTGATCTCTGGTTAACAATGTGTATAAAGACCTCACACTGTTCAGGAGATCGTGGTGTTCCAGAAATCTTGAGCTAATTGCACAAAAGGTGAAACTCCAGTACAGCAATGATTGATTCAGCCTCAGGTCTCTACACAGTAGAGGGCAGCTTGTGGAAACCAAAGACCAGGCACGTGATTGCAGACCCTTAATTCAGCTAAAATACCATGAGGGCTGACCTCATTAAAAAAGCGCCACAAAATACATCTCCCTGGATTTTTCCTTGCTGTGTCAAGTGAAGCTGTGAGCTTGGCCAACCAGCCAGGTATTCCCCCCTCCCTTGCAGAGTACTGTGTTTTTCTGTCTGCCTGGGAAACGCTCGTATACCCAGAATGAACTCCTATAAGCTCCTGGGGAGGAAAAATTATGACTTACTAATTAATACATACATATAAAGGGATTGTGGCCATAATGATAAAAGCTGATACTGTGTGTGTAGGGTGAGGGAGTAATGCAAACAAACAGGGCACATATAGAGTTTTATCAGGGACCAGGAGAATTTTCTAAGGGCATTTTCCTTAAATACTTATATTATGGGCAAGTTAATGCACAGCCACTGCACAGTTGCAGGCTTCCAGCCCATAGTCTGGGACAACTCCCTGCACGATTCTCCCTCTTCCAGCAAGCCTAGTCCACTGCAGAGCATAATTTTGGGTTGCACATGGAGTGGGACAAACTTTGCATGTGACAATGTTGTGCCTTTGCTTTCAACGTCTATCAGCTTCCCTAGCACAAAGTCCCTGCTTCTAACTGTGGGCAGCTCCTGCTCCAGCCTGACTGTTTGGATTTTGAGGTCTCTACAGTGGCATTTGAAATTCATGTATGAGAAAGGGAGAGGAATACTGGCATTTCCATGCGTGTAGCTTAGTTCTTTACAGTGGTTTTCTGCAACTCTTGAATCATGGATGAAGTATTCCTCCAGGGTGGTTTGGTCTCTACAGAGGTACCTTTGCAGTGGTGGGAGCATAGTGCTGAGCACTGGCACGGTGTTTTTTCTCTCACCCCTCTTATTTCAGCACAGGTAGGTGATCCCGGCAGCGCAGAGTAATCTTCCCTTTCACAGCTGCACTGCAGGCAGGGGATCAAGGGAATGAGGGATTTGGCTGGCATTTGTGGACTAGGGATGACTAATGTTTCCCTGTCACTATCACATCACCGTTTGCATCAACCAGGACCGTGGGACCAGCTTGGTGCAAACGGGCTGCACGTTGGTGGCGATTTGTTGTGGTCATTAGCGCAGCGTGAAGCGCTGCGGCCACAGGCTCCTGCTGGCTGTGGCACTGTGGGGTGCTGCCTGCAGACCCCTCTGGGACACCCCATGCAGCAGCTCCCATCTGTACTGCTCACCACTAAATGTCAGTGAGAGCCTATTAGAGAGAAGCTGGGGGAAGCGCCAGTGGCAGCTCAGCGGGCAGTGACGGATCGTGCGCTGGAGAATGATGGATTTACTTATTTAGGGCTCTGTTCAGCAAAGATTCAGATCCATGGGGTTTGGGCTTAATAAGAGTTGGGGAGATGAAGCTGTTACAGCAGCAGAGGAAACCACGGTACTTCAGGCATTTCACAGCATGGCACTGAGGCATTTATTTAACCCACTGCACAGCATTGGGGCCAGCCTTGCTAACTGTGAGGAGCCCTTTGCCCTGCCACCGGGTTCAGCCACCATGAGACTTCCAGGTGCTACAACAGCATGGAGAGGGGTGTAGGAAGGGCAGGTTTGGAGACTTTGGGCTCAACCTAAGCTTTAAATCAGCACCTCTGAGCAGATAAACCCTTCATTGCAGGGGCTGCTCAGTTATGCTTTGGCTTTTGCTTTGCTGCAATGCACTGAAGGAAGGAGAATTGTGGCATGGGCTTTGTGAAAGAGGAGGACCATCCTGGCTGTTATCAGTGACCATAACTGGCTTACTAATTAGGGAGACCTCTCTCGTGAAATACCTGTTAGCATTCCCCAACACTACCTGGGGCAGAGAGACTCAAGCTGACACTGCACTCTGCAAACCTCTGGTGTGATGTAGCCCTAACTCCATGCCCAGGATTGCTATGCACCTTCTGGATCCAGAGGACTTGTCTGTGCTGGTCCAACTTGGTAGGAATTGCCAGGCTTAATCAAGCCTGGGCTCTGAGAGCTTTTCTTAGGGCACCAGCAGCAGCAATGCCCTGCCAAGGGAGGTGTGGAAGGGCCCTGGCAAACATCTTGGGGATGTGTCACTTCCTGGCAGCAGTGTTTGGCCTGGAGCATCAGCCTTTTTGCAAGCAAAAAACCAGGAAAACACAGTCATAGAGCACAGAGATTATAAGGAGAAGATCTTGAAAAGGCCTCCCTGTTTAAAGCACTACCCAAGGAGAGCAGCTGCTCTTCTTTGCAGCTGACTTTCCTGCAAGAGACTTGGAGCCATCTCCCTCCTCCTCCTCCAGACAGGTCTTTGGCTGACAGCAATGGTTTTGATAGGACTGCTTAGTTCTCCTGCGTGTCTCTACTCTGCTGGGACACCCTTTAGTTTAATTACCTGCTCTGTGCCCATTTACTGCTTTCTGGGACTGTTTCTTGGCTGCAGCTGCCAATCTGAATACCCACTTGGAAAACCAAACCAGGACAAACATCTATTAGAAGTAGACAAGACGCAAATTCAGGCAGATCAGGTGGGAAGTGCATCACCTAAGGGCTCAGTAGGAGGAAGAACTTTGCTGTTTCAGAGAGGGGTGCAAAATTGCGGGGTGAGCTGGAAGGCAGCTGCTGAAAAGAGATCTTCATGTGGAGGATGCTCTATCTACCTGTGAGAGGTGTGTGCAGCTTTTGCCTAGTCTGCTAATATTCCATTCATTGGGTAGGTAGTACAATAGAAAAATGAGTGGGAATAAATCAGAAAAGCTGGAAATTTAGGGTGTTATCTGCAAAATGCAGGTGGAAGAAATGTGTTCTCTCTTAAAGACTTCCCACAGATTTAATTCCCTTGTGTCTTTTCTTCTAATGTCAGTGCTTAAAAATAGGACTGAAGAAGGAATATAACATTTTTGCTAGTGTTAAGCTGGCAGCTAGTTAGTGCTGGCTATTTATTGTATAGGCCAAATTGCTCAGATGAGACCTGCTTTATGGATGTGTAAAATGGCTGCTGCTCTCAGGAAGCAGGAAAATTGGGAATCTTTTATCTTTTTTACTTCTTAGGAGGCACAGTGACCTGCAATGCCTTATCTTATGGTAATGAGTCTCTTCTATCTGTGCTTACCCACCAGGTAACAGCAGGTCAACTGGGCTCCTGGTAGAGTTGGGGAGGCTTAAATAAGGACAAGCAATTTCTCTAATGATCTCTGCTGGCCTCCTGGGGGAGGCTCACCTAGGATAATGCTGTCCCCTGCTGAGTGACCACTATCATGCTTTATTTCCAAATCTGCTTCTTGCACTTCTGTGGCTAAGAAGGATTTAAGACTTAGCAAAAGGCAATGTGCTGTCTGGGAGAGGTTTGGCTCTGTGACTCACTTCCTTCTGGGTGCTGGTCTGAGCTCTGTGCTCCTGAAATACCCAAACACATATTTGCGAACATCTGTGGGGAGGGACTCTGCATGTGGCAGCTGTTTGGTTTTGCTGCCTGCTGGAGCAGACTCTGCTCATTGCCTACAGGGCACAGTGCTATGCTGGCTGGTGATTGAACGTGCTGCTGCTTTTGCTGTGCATCTGATTTTAAGTTCAAAAGTTACTGGTTTTGAATTGTGGTGGGTGATTTTGTGATGAGCAAGGGGAGCAGGAGAGCAGCTGGGGTCCAGCTGGGTGTACAATGTGGCAAACTTGGGTTCAAATTTACTGGCTGGGCTGCTGGTTAGACCTCTCAGGAGGGAGTTAAAGGTAGGGCAAATGGTGGCATGAAGGCAGGCTGAGAAGATGGGGATACTGTCTCTCAGGGACTCCTGCCTCTTCTTCCACCAGTGGGCAGGTTGAGTAAAGTGTTTCTTCCAACCTGGTACCTTCCTTTGTGTGATGAGGAACACTATGGATTGAACTGCTCTTCTGTGGAAGTGTGCTTTCTGCAGTGAGTGGAGCTCGGTGACCCAGGGAGGTAGCTAATAGAAGAATAAATCCTGGATGGGTGAGTGGTGCTTCCCTGCAAAGACATAGAGACCCCTCCTGTCCACACAGACCTTTGAAGAATTAGCTTGGTTTTCATTTAAAATACATTTAAAAATCTCAGTGTGGTGAGATGGGATTCCTCTTCTCAGCTACCTGCAAACCAGCTCTTTCTATCACATTCTGCTCCTTTTCCACAGTCAGCTTGTCAGCACAGATATGCCAGGGAGCACAAATCCCTGTGGCTGCGGAAGAGGCAAAAGAGCCTGTCTACACAGTCCTTAGGCCTGTTCCAGGCCAGCCAAGCAGCCCTTTTCACTGGTAGCATCCCAGGATGCCTCTTGTATCCTGCAGGCCAGATGCTGGTGACACCCCATTGGCACAAACAGTTGCTGGCATTGCCAGTTCAGGGACCCATAAAGTGCATTTGTGGTACCTCAAGAAAACATATCCCTCTTTCTGAAAACTATGTGAGATGGAGCAGCACCTTCTGTTTGTGCTCCCATCTGCCAGGCTTTTTAGCATTATTTATTTAGCAGCTTGAGCTCACCAGCCGGCAGCACCTTCCCTTTGAGCCGTGGTCCATGCTGTCCCTCGTCGTGGCAGGCTGCCCACTTTCCGAGCGTGTTTTCCTTGCTGTTCAGCTGTTTTAAGGACTCGCTTACCAGCTAGGGTTTGGAGAGATTAATAATGTCTCTTTTCTGTGCGATGGCCTTGACAAGCCAGAAGTCCACCCATTCGCTGTTTTGAGCAATTAAAATGATGACATGCAACCAGTTGGCGAGAACGCTCTGCGATGGGAACTCCAGTCCTCGGCGAGTGAATTTGTGTGTAGTTTGGCACAGAACAGCCCTGCTGACTTCCCAGGCCGACACTGCTTTGTTACACAAATACAAACATCTAAACCCAGCATTAGGCACTGCGAGCCGCGCCAAGGCCGGCTGCTGTCATTGGATAATAACCCAGCATGTCGGGGTTTGCTGTTCTAATTGGGCAGCCAGGAACCTCGACGGATGGCAGAGCTTATTTATTGATTGCTCTTCAGATCAGAAACTGGACGGCACTGCAGGGAGCTGGTAAAGGAGGAAAGCCATTTTAAGGACACTGCAAGTGCTCCTTTGCAGGATTAATGAAGGAGAGATGGTAATGTGTGTTAACAGGATGCACAGAAAAGCAAAAGCTGGTTAACTTGCTTGGGTTTCCCTTCCATAGGAGAATTGAGAGAGAGGGGGAAATACAGGCTGTAATAAATGTTGCTTTATTGCTGGGATCTTATAGCAGAAAAAGAAAATCTATATCCTTACACAGAAGTTCTTGGAAAATTGGAAATTGTTAGAAAATATGGGGGGAAAACAAATGAAAAAAAAAAGTATGATGAGGGGTTGGAGTCAGCAGAAGTGGAAACCTTTCCTGTTGGTTACTTCTTCCCTAAGGGCTACTTTGAAAAAGGCATGAAATGCATGCTCTGCTCTTGTCTCCTGTATAGCTGGGAGGGATTCACCAGGCCAAATAGCTCTAAGTGTCCAGCAGGGACAGGTTCCCAGTTCTGTAATGGCCATGGCACCATGAAGCATCCCCTGGAGTCACCTCTCACTGTGCTACACATTCTCATCCTCAGCAGCTGGTCTACTCAGTGTGAGGGAGCAGAGCGGGTTGTGATCCTGTTTGGAACTTCACTCAGAGGTTTTGTGTGGCTCTGGTGTATTTTCAAAATGCCTGGGAGGGTGGCTGAGACATGGATGCACAGATGTGCAATGAAAGTATAAAAGCCTGTGCTGTCATTTTAGAAATGTGTGCTGTTCCCATGGTTTGCCAAACTCTTAAAATTATCGTAACACCTGCAGCTTTCCTGCAATTTAATCCTAGGTGTTTTTTCCTGCTTGCTCAGCTCATTTCCAGCTGCCTGTCACATGGGAGATGCCCTCTCCAGCACTGCGGTTATAATTTCTGAAGCAGCTCCTGGATGAAGGGTGGGCAGCAGGTGGGGAGGTGTGATTGCTCCCTGCCTCCCTGGGGCATTTCCTTATCCTGGCTGAAGGAGACAAGTGACAGGCACAGCCAGGGATTAGCATGTGGAAGTCTTGAATTTTTAGAAACTCTAGTATCTTCATAGTGACCTAGCTCCTTATAGAATCACAAGTGAAATATTAAGAATGCTAAGGGAACCAGAGAAATGCTAGTGTTGCATGGGCACTGAACTCATCTGCAAGCCTCTTCTGTTCTAATGTGATATCACCCTCTGCTTGCTTCCCTTTTGCATTTGTCCACCTGACAGTCATTTGGAAATGTGAGCAGCTTGTGACAGGGGATGTTTTCCTTTGCGTTTGCAAAGCCTGGAGACCTTGGGCTGGGACATAAAAAGGAGCCTGGGTGATCTGGTAGAGCTAGACCTGACCCTGAACTGAATGATCATCACTGAGCTCAGTGAGTTGCTTAGACTTCAGCAGCCTCAGACACTTGGCATCATGTGACTTTTAGGACAGGGTTGGCAGCATCCTCTGGGAGACCTATTGGCCCATCTATGAGTGGGTGTCTCCTGGGCCATCCCCCTGTGAGGCAGCTGCCCCAAAACTGTCATGGGCTCAGAGATGTTCTTTCAGGACATCTTGGCAGGATTGAATGCAATGGGGTGGGCTGTCTCCACAGGGCTGGAATGCTTTGGTGCCAACATGACTTCATTGCTAGAGCTCAGTTTAGTGCTGCTTGAGAAGATCTCCACTTATGCTTAGACCACCAAACACTTTTGCAAATGAGAGGGCTCTGTTTTTGTTATCCAGTCCATCCTTGTGGAGCCTGAGTGATTTCTTAAACACACAGAGTTTGTGATGCAAATACTCATTATCCACCCCAGTTTATTACAAATGAATCATAAAGTAAACTTACTGAAACAAAGCACACAAAAGTAGACAGATATTTGACTTGGCTTGATGTTTTCTTTCTTTTTACCTTTTGGTTTTTTGTCAGTTTGGTAAGTACTCTAGGTTTTTATCCAGCTTTGTTCCTTTCATGTCTTCCCTTTAGAGTTTTACACAGATCTCTCCAAAGTACAGAAGAATCACATAAAACCAGAAACAAACAGACAACACAGAGGTAGAAGCAGAACAAGGGTTTCAGCATATCAATTGTATTCTTCTAACCAATGTCTTTAGCACCCATTTGTAGTCTTCTTGACAAAAAAGTTTAATTTCTACAGTTGTGGATGTTATTTTCAGGGGTCCCACCCCCCCTCTGCAAAATGCTTTGTTGTAGCTGAAAAACATGGCCCATGGCAGTCATTGCTGCTGAGTGTGGCTTCATGTGATGGGTGGAAAAGTAAAGTAAGACTTGCAGAATACTTATGGAAAATATATCAGTTGTAGCCAAGTCTCAGGGCACATTTCAACTTGTTGTTTTAGCAGTGGAACCTTTTTGTAGTATCTGTCCTAAGCCTTCAGTGCCTTTGGCAATGAAGAACTATTTTCAGAGGCAATCACCTTAAAGACTGGTTGCAATCCAGAGGGCCCTGACTTTTAGATTATGTTGTCGGTGGACTTCCACAGGCGCTGAAGGGACCATGGAGGTGGTCTGAGGAGCATGGAAGATATAACTTATTTTTTATATTTTTTTCCTCCACATTTCACTAAAGAATTGTAATGGGTTGTCTGCAGGAGAATAAATGGTGACGATAGTGAAGATCACACAGAGAATCACAGAATTACACAGAATCAACTGAGTTGGAAAAGACCTAACACCACCTTGTCAACTAAAGGTGGGCGGTGATGGACAGTGGGGACCCATATCTCTGGCTCCCTTTGAGGGCAGCTGCCAGCATCTGTCTGCAGCACCTCTGAGTCCACCAGCTGTGGCAGGCCCTGGCACAGAGGGCTCTTTTAGGTCACACCCAGAGCCTCTGATGCCTTCTGGTGCAGCCAAGCTTTTATTTTTCTTCTTGAGAAGCCTCCCAAGGGGGCACAAGAGGGGGCTGTCTTACTGTGTGGAGAGAAGCACAAATCAAAGCCATGAGAAGAAGGAATAGAGAGTTGTTTTCAGGTCGAGTCTGCACTAGCCAACAGTTTTGTGTTCTCTTAAAAATAAAAAACTCACTGAAATCAGCCTGCTGGCAGTAGAGAGTCTGCTTTGGGGAGACTTTCTTTCTGGTTACCTCAGCAGAACAAATATACTCAGGGCATCTCTTACTCCGCGGACCAAGTAACAAACCAATAAAACCAATCAGCCCATTTCCAGGTGGCTTTTGATGCCTTTTAGTAGCAACCTGCCTTCCAGGAGCATCACTGCTGCCCTGCTGAGAGCTGAAGTGCTGACTGACTGGTGCAGGCGCAGCTCTGCAGTCTCTGTGGTGTGTCTGTCCTCTGGGTGGTACAACCACTTGAAACCATGTAGTAATTCAGCTTGGCAGGGGTGCTGAGGGCTCTCAGCTTGCTTGAGGCTTCGGAAGGCCTTAGTCCCCATCCTAAGCAGAGTGCCTTGGAAACCTGAGTGTTTGGAGGCCAAGCTCACTGCCCTTAAAACAGGTGCCAAAGACAGTGTTGATTTCAGAGGACAAGTGTGGCTGTGTTTGCTCCTGGCGTGGGTCCATCTGGGATCCGAGTGATAAAGCCTGGCTCCAGTGTGTCCTAGGTGGCTACTTTGCAGGCAGAGCAATAATCTGGTGAAGCAAAACCTCGAGGGTCAAACCCTCCACAGGCAGAAGCAGATGCAGTTGTTAGTGCTTTTGGAAAAGCTGTGCCATTAATTATGAATGGAGCATGTGTACTTGCCTACTTCCAGGGGACACGGAGCATAAGGGCATCTGCCTTTATACAAGATGTGTACAGGAACACAGTGAAATACAGCGACAGTTAAATGTTAATGCTCATGATCTGATTTTTGGCTGTCTTCCTGCATTTCTGTTTGCAGATGTGAAGGTTTTGTGTGTTTTTATTTTATTTTTTTTAATTAGAAAAGAATTCTTGAAGAACAAAGAGCCTGAGAGCCCTCTGTGTAAGATCTGAAGGCTCTCCTAATAGGAAAGGAGGGAGGAATAATTTAGAAGGCAGCCAAATAAAACTCAGGTGCCTATTAAAAACCAAACAACCTTCCACTGACATTTGGAATGGTCTCTTGCTCCTGCAGAGGGAGTAGCATCCGTGTAAGCCTTCCAAATCAGACATTTGAGAGTCACTTTTGTTGACATTGACCTAATGGCTGAGGTCATTTAATTTGTTATCGTTATAATGGGACTTTGATTAGTCCTTCTCAGTGCATTATAGTGAAGTCACAAGACTTCTGGACAGTCTACAATGGTCTTTGGCTGCAGTACTGTGGTTATTTGATGGTTAATTGCAACAGCACCCTTTTACGGTTGCTTAAAGAAAACTAAAGCCTGGTCAACTAGTTAAATAAGTCTTTTACCTACTCAGATCAAGGTAACGTTTTTTTTGTTATTTCCTAACAATAAAACAAAATATGAGGAAAACATAAATTGTTTTATTGCTCAGGCAGTTTTTTTGACAGTTTGTGGAGCAGCACTGAGGTCACAGTCGTGTTGTCTGAGGACAAGCAACGGCAGAGAGCAAGAGCACATTTAACAGATGCCTGTGGCCCCAGGAGATCCAGGCTGGGAAAATCCCAGGTCCTGGTGATACTGCTGGAGCCCACACAGCCTGTGTGTGCCCTGAGGAGGAGCCCGTCCTGCCCTGCTGAATCCCACCACGGAGGGGGTGTCTGGGCAGCGGGAGATTGGGTTCATTGGCCCTCAGCACAGGTTGTGAGTGGACTGTCTGGGGAACTTGGGTTTTTCTAGTTGCTTTTGTGGAGATGGGAATCTTCCAGGCAGCCTCATTAATTGTGGATTAAGCAGAAAGTTAGTTTTCCAGAGCTTAGTTTTCTTGATTCTTTTTCTCCTTGTTTTGATGAGTCTGTGTGTGATGGGGGCATGTTGTGCCTGTCCAGCCAGTTTGTAATCCTCCCTGTCTGTTTTGCATATATGTACTATGCTTGTTTCTGTTTTGGTTGGTTGGGGTTTTTAAATTATTTTACTTTGTATTACTGCATTGATATATAATTTTATAATCAGAATTGTCTAGAGCATTAATTACGAGAAAACCACATGAGAAAATTGGGCTTTTGTCCCAAGATTTCTATGCTAATGTGGCAAAAATAATCATATTTAAACATCAGTAACTCTAAAACACATTTAAGTTTGGACCATTGAAATTCACATCTTATTTATGTCAAGGGCTCCAAAACATGTTTTTTCTAAAATACAGGAAGTAACATAAAAGCTAAGGCTTCTAAAAAGTCATTTCTTGAAAAATAATCTGTATTTCAGCTGGAGGTTGGTAGAGGTGCAGTGAACCTTTTAGTGATGAGCTAAGCAAACCTGAAAATTAGGTTTATAGTACTTGTATCAACAGAATGGCTATAGAATTTCAACTCCATTATCATAGCAACTTGCTACAAATAAATGGTGGGGCTGTAGGGAGAAGCTGAAGTTGTGCTGTGATGTGCACAAGACGGATTTCTTGTACTCTGCTCTTCTCTGAGCAGCAGTGGCAGAGAGCAGGGCTGGGCACAGCTCTGTGCTGCCCTGTAAGTCTCAGGAACATCTGATGATGTTCTCTATATTCTCTAAATTGTTCTCACTTCTCTGTGCTATTACTTCTGTGTTTGCGTCTAATACAGCAGCATCTGGTTGCTGCTGCTGACTTCCAAAGACCTCCAGTTCTGGACTAGCTATGCAGAAGGAGCTCACAATAGCCCACAAAAGCAGTTTTTCCTGTATGACTTCCCTTTCCCCCTACAAAAAACAGATGCTCTGGTGGAGTTCAGGTGTCCCACAGAGGTCCAATCTAAAGAGCTGAAGTGACAGACAATCTGTCACATCCTCAAGTAAACGGTTCCAGTGGTTAATTAATTACCTTAATTGTTCTGTACCAAGAACAGATTTATTTTTCTGTACAAACGCCTTTGGTTTCCAGCCACTGGATCTCAAGATGCCTTCGTCTGTCAGAGTAAAGAGCCTCATCTTATTACTCTTCTCTCTGCAAAGGCATTTGCTGACCACTCTCGAGTCACCTCTTAACCTTCCCAGGGACAGATTAAATGGATTGAATGTCTCCAGTTCCCCACTGTAAGAGAGGTTTATCAAACTCCTATTCTTCTTGCTTTTGCCCGCTGAAACCCCTCCAATTTGTTCTTGTCCTCTTTTTCAGCTGGATGCAGCACAGGCTTGAGCAGTCTTTCATGTCTTCTACCACAGCTAAGGAGCTCCTGGCAGTCTGCTGAGCCTTGCCCTGCTCTGTGCATCCCAGGACTGAACAGCTGCTGCTGAGCCCTTAATCCTCTCTGGTGTCTGCATGAAAAGGGGATGGGGAGCATGGAGGGGCCAGTCCCCAGCTCTTGTTCAGCCTGTCATGGCCCATGGGCTTTTTGTGCCTCTAACTTGGCCTCTGTCCTGGCTATGCAAGAAGAAAAGGAAAGTCCTGAGACAGGTAGCTATGCCGGGCTGGGAAGGAGGGACAGGGAAGCTGGGGAGTTTGGCTGTGTTTGGAGTCTGCTCACACAAAAGTTCACCAGCTCCAAGTGAGTGTAATTGCGGAGACAAAGTAGGAGCAGCCTGAAAATCACAGGGATGGCATAACATCCTGCCGAGGAGAAAAGGGCCTTTACGAGGTCCTGAACCGGTGTCCGTGCGCGAGCGGCGCTGCGGTGTGATGTGTGAGCACTCAGCCACTCTGCTGCCAGTTAGAAATGAGAAATTTCAAGGGCTATTGAGCACTCTGTGAATTTTCACAGTGGCTCAGCGCAAAGTTATTTAGCACAGGTGTTTTGGTAATTGTGATGCATTGGGAAAATTCACAGTGCTCAATGGCCCTCAAACTTCCACCTGCTTGGTGTGGTGGTTAAGTATTAGTGCAGTGGATTATAAGATAAAATATGCAGGAGATACTTGCTGGCTGCAGGACTTTTTCTGGCACTGGTTATACTTCTTTGTTATTCCACGATCCGTCTGTTTATCTGATGTATATTAGAAGGACAGAAAGTTGGCTTTCGTGGCTCTAAAAGTTGAGTGTTTTGCACATAGTAACACCTGATGGGTCTGCATCCCCTCATGGCCTGGGTGAGAGATCTGTGGAGAGGAAAGGTGTCTCTGGAAAACATCCCTGTCTGTGTTCAGTGGCATCTCTGGAGCTCTGTTCTGGGGCTGCATTGCTTCTGAAAATGCCCAACCATGAGCCCTGGGAAAGGGGAGAGGGAAGAAGAGGGACCTCTGCCCACACTTCTCTGAATATGTGCAACTGCAGAGGGCTACAAGTCCTGGGTAAGTTTTCTTTTAATTCTCACTTTCCAAGTCACCTCTGCTCCTGCACTGCCTGTGCTAGGAGGGGCCCTTGGGGAAGGATGCTCTATCTGTCCTTTCACGCACAAATGAATTGATTGGGCATCTTTGCAAGGATGTGATATAGCCAAGTACAAAGAGTCAGAAGAAAGCTTTACTTTTCCTTTTACTTCAACCCTGAAAGACTCTGGAAAACAGAAATGCTGAACTGATGACACAGGCCATTATTACAATGTAATTAAAACCAGAAAATACTGTTTTCTGCTGTCTCCTAAGCTGAATTGTTGGACTGATCCTGCAAGCTTTGCTGATTTTTCTGTGCTATGGATGGACAGCTAAAGCAAAATGACCTGTGACAATGTGGGATGGCTGAATTTGTTGGCTGCTGCCATTTGCACTGTAAACAGATTTTTCATTTTTTTTTGAATGGATATTATTCCCCTCCTTCCCCAGCTTTCCCCTCACATAAACACACATAGCTGACTGGCTTTGCTCCACCCAATTCTCTCCCTATACTCACCCCATGCCCGCTAATCAAGGGAATGTGCCCGCACACAACCATTCAATTGAAGCTTTCGAAGAAGTGAGAGTTCACTATCTGAAGGCAAAAGGTGATAAACAAGAATGCTCTGAAAATCCCAGATCTGTGCTGTGAAAGGGTAAAGTGGTTGGATCGGCCAAGAGCCTATTGCAGCCGCCTCCTCCACTCTGGGAAGTGAACATGTGCCCTGTGAATCCTAGCAAGGCTGTGTGTCATGTGCAGGCTTTTGGCAGGGCACTCTACAGTGTGTTTGGCTTTTGCAGGCACAGGTGAGACTGTAGTAATGAAAAAGCAAAATCACAAGGTTTGTCATGAGCAAAATGCAATCACCTGCAAGAGTTTCCAGAAGATGAAAAGCTGGTGTGTAACTAGAGAGTTCTGCCATGAAATGCAAGTAAAATTAATGGATGGATTTTATTTTGAGCTTATTGAAACATTTCAAAATTCCCACATCTGACAAGGTTTCAGATGGAAGTTTCAGTTGTCTCCTCCCCACTTCACTTTCTTCTCAGTCTCCTCTCTCTCTCTCACACCATGATTTTTATTGTTATTAACATGAAAATTAAGCTCATTTATATAAAGTAACATCTTGACAAGTTGACAAGTGTGTTATATGACACGAGTTTGGGTTGGGAGGTGTTTCTGTTTCCACAGTTGCTGTTGTTCTGTGGCATGGAAACGTAGCTGTGTGAAGAAGTGGTTGGGATGCTTATGTTCATTTTTGCCCCAGTTCACGTGGCAATACACAGCTGAGACACTGTGCTGGATGTAATCATCAGTGTCTGTGCAGGGTCTCTCCAGGTCCTAAAAAAGCCAGCAGAGGATCTGCTTTTTTGCTGCTACTGGAATCAGGTTTGAACGTGTGCATTGCATAACAACACTAAATTATTAGAAGAGCCCTCAAAAGGGTATTAATGCTACTTATGCATAAATACAGTTTGTCTTGCTCCTGTTTATGAATTGTTTGTATGCTGTTCTCCAGCCAAGTGAAGGCTTTCATCTTCCCAAACAATGAAACTCAAGTTATTTCCAGAAGGCTGGTAGCACTCGCCCAGTGGCACAGCAGCTGTACCTGGTCTTTTCCAAGGCAAACACCTTGGCTTTCATTTGCTTATTACTCACAGCTGACCCAGCTTATCTGCTGCCTGTGAAATGGGTTTCCTGGCAAGCATTAGGAGGGGTTGTGTTTCAGGTGTGGGAGTTTCCTGCATGGATCCTCATTCCCAGCTAGAAAGCACTTACAGCTTGTCTGCCTTCACTTCTTCTAGGGAAAATCATTTCTGAAAGCGAGGAATATATTTTGCCTTTTTCTCCCACTCCTTGAAAGCTGTCAGTACTAATTTAATTAGTTGGTGCATAATCACAGATTATCATTTCCAAGTCTAATGTATTATAATGTTGTTTATACTGATTTGATGATTAAAGACCTTGTCAGAGACTTCGTTTCTTTTCAAAAAGAAAAGGTATTTATCAACCTTAAAAAAAAACGCACAAAGACTTTTTGTTATGCAAATGAGACATACCAGATTAGGGAGGTTTATTTTACCTGAACAGGTATTTACAGTTATTTTCTGTATTCTAACTGTCATTTTTATTGTCTGCAGAGCCCTTGGCTTGCTATGCAAGATGAATCCTCACCAGGCCCAGCTCTGTCATGCAGTGCTGTGGCTCTGCCCAGACTTGGTCCATGTTCTTGTCCACTCACACCCTCTTCTGCTTTATCTGTGAGCTCCATCCATCCCCAGAAGGGCTTTCCCTGGCTTTGTGCCTGCTAACAGAGTCTCTCAGAGCTTCTCCTGCAGTGTGACCCTCTTTCACAGGGCTGTTTCTCAGGGGTGTTCCCAAAGCACCAGTCCAGCTGTGGGTTCCCAGGATGGTCAGTGCAGGCAATGGGGGACTGTGGGGCACACCACCAGTGGGCAGCCTGTGCTTGGAGGTCAATCACAGTGTGTCCAGGGGCAAAAGGTCCAGTTTGGAGATTGAGGGAGCTCCTTGCCAATGCATAAAGTGTTGGTGAATATGACACTGCCTGGCAGAGAAGTGCTGTCACCCTTGAGCTGGTGGGTCTCCCCCAACTGCCCTTTCCAGAGACCACCACCAGCATTTTACCAAATAAAGTGGAAATAAATCCCACTTTATTTCTCCAATCTCCTAGCAAGAAGGAACATCTCCACTTTGCCTCAGAGTGGGACTAAAGATCCAGTCGTGTGGAATGGCAGTAGGCAGCAAAGGGCAGAAGGTCTCTCTTCTCTGAGCAGGATACTGTGTAAACCCTTCTGTTTTGGGATGTTTGGTATGTTCTGCTTTATTTTGCATACGGTGTTCTGCAAGCAATGGCCATGGCTTTAGGCTGTGTGCCTGTTCCCTGAAAAAGCCATACAATTCTCCACTTTCCTGCTGGAGTCTTCACTGTCAGTTTTCTGCAGCTGGGTGAATGACCGTGTTTGCCTGTCATCTATTCCACGGTCTGTTATTTAAATTACAAAACTCATTCTTTGCATCAGCATATGCACAGCAAGTTAGCAATCTATGCATAAAGTCCCAGCAGGCAATGATTGTCTCCTAAGGAAGGCAGAAGAAAAGGCAGCCTACTGGATTGACAGAAATGTCGCTGAATTCAGATTTGTTTCTGGAACAATTTGGTTTTCTTTCAAAGAAAGTTGCCGTTAACATGGCTGCGACTGAACTAGGTGAGCAAGGTGTTGGAAATTAGGCTGCTATGGTGTAAAAAAACCCCAGTGTCATTAGCTTGTATTACTTCCTCAGTAAAAACAAACCCCAGACCTGAACAATTAAGCTAATTCTGCTTTGATTTGCAGCACTGATAACCAGCAGTGTGCTGCTGGAGCTGCCCAGTGCACAGACTAGAGGAGCAGGCAAGGATCTCATGGGGCTTTCTGCAATGTTTTTCTGTAATACTTCATTAAGATCTGGGTTCTGGTTTGCATCACTCCCCCTTTGGGTATCTCCTCCCGCTATGGATAAGGTGATGTGAACCCACTGACTTGTCATTACTAGCGGGAGAACGTGGCTGTGGGGATCTGCCCCCCATGAAATGGGGTGTCAGTGATCTGGGTGAGCTGGCAAACAGACAGATTGTTATTACTGTTATTTTCTTTAATTGCAGGTGACAGCAGGACTGTTCTGTCCATATCCTGGGCAGTGACCAGACAGGGAGGCCAAGGAGACTCTTTTAGCCCATTTTGCAGGGTGGTCTCTGCAGGACACTGCCAGCAGACAAGTTTAAGCTGTGCTGGCCCTTCCTCAAACCCTTGAGCCACTCTGAGAGCACTCCCCTGCCCCACCAACACCTGCTGGGGCCAGCAGAGCTGGCACTGCTTACCTGTGAGCAGAGTGGAGATACCAAGAGCACCTTCAATCCTCCAGAGGTGCTGGCCACCTGGATCTTAGAACTTACTGTGGATAAAACAGTTGTTTCCACAGTGATCACTGGTTTAACTTTTGGTGGATAAAAATGAGCTACAATTTAAAGGTAACTGAGCACTCCCAGACCTTTTCCAGGTATTCTTGCAACAGAAAGTTTCAAGGGCTGACTGATTAAATGGTCAGGGACCGAGGTGTGTGTGCATGTGTATTTTCTGTCTATACACACACATGTGTGCATGCATGGGCAGGAAGATGCCATGGAGGCTCTGGGCTCTCTCTGTGTGCTCCAGAGTCAGGCAGTATTGGGCTCCTGCATGGGCTGGGTTGGGGGTCCTGTGAGTAAATCACCCTGGTGGTGACACCTCCTCAGGGCACTCTGGCTAAAGCCTCCTCAGGCACAGGCATTCTTGCCCAGTGCTCATTTTGCAGTGCTGCCCTAAATGCAGCTCATGGTCACGTGCCTCTCTGGGGTTCACCTGTATTTGCTCTTGCTCAAATAGATCAGAGGAAGTGGCTCCTGCCCTGGAGATCCCACAGTGCCCCTGGACTGGGAGCACTGTCCCTTGGCCATGTTGCTGCAGCTGAGCCCACTTTCCCATCTCCACACCCTGGGGAATGTTGAACACGTGGACAACCCTCCTCCTCCTCAAGATGCTGTGAGTAATTTTAATCCTTGGAACAATTTCTGGGTCCCTGGTAATGGTCTGTCTCCTTGCAGCAAGACGATCTGGGAAAAGCTGCCCTTCACTCTCAGGCTTTCAAGTGACCTTTTTTTTTCTCTGACAGAAGGATAAAATCATAAAAATTAATGTTATAGTTTTTGTTGTTGGGGGTTTATTATGCAATATATATTGGCTGGCGTGAAAGTTCCCTTTTCTGGGTTCCCTTGTATGCTTTGCCAAGCAGTCTCTGAGTGATGGGGTTACAATGGCATGTCCTAGTCTAACGAGTTTAAGCACAAACTGTTATTATTTCTATAAAAATACATGCTATTAGGTGCTATCAAACTTCTACAGATATTATTATACAGATATTATTATAACATTAAAATGTTAGAAAAGGCTGAACTCTCACCTGGGAAGCAGCACATAATGCAAATCAATAGAGCTGCATTTCTTTACCACTTTATTGACTCACAAACATGCAGCTTGTAGGAGTCCTTCAAGATCCTTCCCTGTACACAGCCCTGTTATATTTCCAAACACCACTAAATGAACAGTTTTTTCCCTCAAGGTAATTGCATAACTTCCTTCTGTTTCACACCAAAAAACACTATGCACATCAATGGACTGCAGAGCATGTTTAGATATCTCTTACCCTTCTCTAATGATGTTCAGTAGATCAATCAGGGGGAGCGAGTAATTTCTTTTTTTTTTTTTTCCCTCCCTTATAGAGGATCTTGATCTTTCTCTGAGGGGAATGACCTTGACTTGGTAATGCAGCTAAACTGGGAAAGCTGTTTTGCTATTCAAACTGAATTTAGACTAGCTAAATAAATAGCTGGAAAAAGAACAAATCTTCTTCCCTTAAATAAATGTAAGATATTAAGACATGGCTTTTCAGTTATTATAGTCTGATACACAGCTTGCTGAGAGGTGGTATTTTGCCTGTGTCTCTAACCTTGAATGTTCCATTCATCTCTGTGGAAATGCTTCCTTTTTGCTATACATTTTGTGCACACAAAGAACAATTTAAAACGTACATGGCATGGTCAATCAGAGATACCTAACTGGCTCTTTGGAAAACATGAATTGTGCTTTTTTTTTTTTTTTGCCTTTTTTTTTTTTTCTTTTAATACAAACACAAAACAAGTCAGTGGCACCACATTAATCATTCAAGCCGATTGGAAAGTCTCCAAGCTCCAGCTGAGTTAAAAAAAAAAAACAACGCAAGAAACAACCACAAAAACCCCCCACACTTTGATAAGAACCAACTGGGAATGACATTCTTTTTTCCCTCTAAGTTTCAAAAAGAGCAACAAAAAAACAATTCGAAGAATTGGCAAGCAAACAAATTGAACTATCATGGCCGGTTGTAAGGGCTGCGCTTTGGCTCTGGAGAAACAATTCATAAATATTCATTAGCCTGGGGAAACATGAAAAACAGGATTAGACTTGTTCATGGGAGTTCATCTTTAGGGTCAATGCTAGGGTGAGAGAGCCGAGACAGGCAAATTGCAGTTTTATAACGTATTTCCTGGGACAGACAAGATCTGCAGTCTTCTCTCTTAAAAACAAAAGAAAAAAAGCAACTTCAAAAGACAGCAAAAAGGCATTTTCATTTCTTTACACAGCAGAGATGCTGTCTCTCTCTCTCAGCTCAGGCTGCCCCATGGAGGATGCACACCCCGCATGCTCCCCCAGTTCCCTGCCATGGGATGTGATGGCTCTGGCTCTGTCCCCAGGGGCTCTGTGTGGCATGTTCCCCACATGCTTCCCTGTCTCCACAGACCATGGCAATGCTCCCATGCTGTGTTTGACACTGCTGCAGTCGTCTTGTGCCATTCATCCTGGGATGTGCCATGGCCCCGGGGGTTAGTGCCTGTGGCACATTTTAGCTCCGTACAGAAATGGGAGTTTTTCTGTAGGAAAATATCCTAGGGTTTTGAAGCTGCCAAGGTTGCTCCTGAAGTCCTTCCACAGAAAGTCGGTGCACAGCAGAGAGCTAATGAGCTCAAAAGGCAGGTAGGATGGGAAGAGTCCACAAACGCTTCCAGGAACCACCCCCAAGTTACCAGGGGAATAGAAAATGACGGTGACCTCTGGCAAGACAGCCGGGAGCATGAAGACGTCCATATGTCACCTATCTGCTAGAGGCTGAGATGGAGAGAATTGAGTCTCAGGGAAATGCAGCCAGGTCCAGATGATAACTCAATACTGTAGGACTTGGAGCCACTGCCTTCCTCTGCTTCCAGGGAAAAGGCTATTCTTCTGATTACTCCTGCATTCCTTGGTTGCCTGTTTAGAAGGTGACATTGGTATTGCTTGTTGCCAAATTTCTTAGCAAATGCTTTCCACTGCTGGATGGATGGCTGTGTGCTGCCATGAGACACAGACTGGCATTAGCAGCATCACTGTGGAATCTGTGAATGAGTCCCCGTGCTCATAGGAAAGGAAAAATACAGCATGAATAGAACCAACTGAAAAATCAGCCCTCCACCTATCCTCCCATTGTAGACAAAAAGCTGATTGTGCTAAAGGGAGTGGGTGAGGGGTTTTAGTGACTTTATTCGTCATCAGTGCAGGACAGATTCACCATTTGTGATTTCTACACTTAGAATCATACAAACATTGTATTGGGTTTGTGTGGCAAGGGTTTGG
>VYXB01001157.1:744253-941766 GCA_013397135.1 Pachyramphus minor
AGAAGGAAGGAGAGGAGAGGAGATGCTTCACATGCCAGAGCAGAGATTCCCAAATTCTAGATATCCAGTTTAACACCCCACCCAGCACAACTTGAGGCTGTTTTGTCTTGTCCTGTCACTTGTTACTTGGGAGAAGAGGTCGACCTCTACCTAGCTACAACCTTCTTTCAGAGAGTTGTAGAGATGCATGAGGTCTCCCCTAAGCCTCCTTTTCTCCAGGCTAAACANAGAGCAGAGATTCCCAAATTCTAGATATCCAGTTTAACACCCCACCCAGCACAACTTGAGGCCGTTTTGTCTTGTCCTGTCACTTGTTACTTGGGAGAAGAGGTCGACCTCTACCTGGCTACAACCTTCTTTCAGAGAGTTGTAGAGATGGATGTCTCCCCTGAGCCTCCTTTTCTCCAGGCTAAACGTCCCCAGCTCCCTCAGTTGCTCCAGACCCTTTAGCATCTTATATTGCATAGGAATATGATCCTAAGTCGGGTAGGTGGGACAAGACATTGGATCCTCTCTGCCATTGTACCAGGACTAGGAAATGCAAAACACCTTGCAAGGTGTGGGTGGGGAAGTACAGCCAAAGATTCCTGCCAGAAATTGCACCAGTTTTGTAGGCAAATTGGGCAAGGATGAAATTGAATTTAGGAATCCAGTAGGTATCAATATTTTCTGTTTTGCTATAAGCAACAAAGCCATGGAAATAAATTGGTCAGTCTGCAGGATCTAGCTGTTAAATATCAGTTTTCCCAGTTCCACTGAGAAATGCTTTGTCTCATGGTACTCAGGATACTGTAACAGTGCCTTGCATTTTTGTCTCTCCTATGTCTGCAGAGTCATTTCCTCCCTCTTTTTGGTTACTGCTGTCTCCTCTGGTGCCTTTTAATATTCCATAGTAACTCTTCCCAGAAGCACCAGAGTCTGAGGGGAAATTGGGCTTGTTCCACTGGAGCCTCTTTGTGCAGGGTTTTCTGTTTGCTGATTATTATCTTGAACAAGCAGAATCCTCACAAAGGAAGGGGGAGGAAAAGGGTGCTCACGTTGAGCTTTTGTACCTTTCCCAGGTTGTTTTCCTCTGCTTGCTGGGTTACAGAGATACAATCACAGAGCTTTAATAGTCTTGCTTTGGGGTGAGGGATTTCCAGCTCTGCAAGGTGGATTTCACTGAGTTTGATGATCTGGGAAGGCAGAGGCTGCGGGACAGGCTGTGCAGTGCTATATCTCTTCTCCATTTCGATTAGAGCACATCACGTGCTGAGTGAAGACAACCTGCTACAAGAAGTAACCAGCCCACAGTATGGCAGTGCCAAAGAACTGATTGCCCTGTTATTACAGAAGACTTAAAATGCTTCTCTGCAGTGGATCACTGTGTCTTTTATCCCAGTCCAGGTGTCTACAGGTATTGGGGTACAAGGTGGAAACAGCACCCTGACTCAGCCTGATGGGAGCTGCTGGCTTTGGAAGGACATATGGCTGCTGTTTTCTCTTCCTGAATGCTCAGGTATTGCAGGCACTACCAACAGGTAGTCTGGGCCTCTTCCCTCCCTCATCCCTCCCTGCTCTGCACTGGCTCCAGTCTCTTGCTGTTTTCCTTTTCTTGTCCTGCATTGATACTTCCTTCACACTTCTGCTGGTCCTCGATCACCAGTAGCCAGGGCATTGCAGCTGTCTATATTTTAACTTAAAGTGAGTGGCATCTTTTCTCCTGGCAACAGGCTGCCTTGCTTTCTTCCCCTCTCCTTCAATAAAAAGTGACAAGTGCTCCTTCACAGAGCAGTGCAATCAAAGGAGCCGCTCACAGAGAGCTGACAGTAAGTTGTGTGCTGGCTGCAAACTCTTTCACTGTGGGACTGCTTAAATAGAGTTCACATCCTTCCTGTCTCTCTCCCTCGTGTGAGAGTGCCTTGCACCCTTTCTGATCATAGCAGAGCTTATCTCATCGTGGCTTATCTGAAAAATCAGCTCAGAGGTTTTAAAATCATCTCAAAGGGGTTTTTTGTGGCTCTGTGAAGGTCCCCTCAGTGTGGTACGATGCAGCTGAGGGCTCTACCTGAGGGCTTTGCTCCCTGCTCTGCTGCTCAGCACCGTGCTAATTGCTGGGTCAATATATAAGGAGCTTTTCTAACCATTTCAGGATGCACTGATGTGTGTCTTCCACTCTGGTTCAGGCAATCACAAGCGTACTTTGGATGGAGGAGCTCATCTTCCTGAGTGCCTGTGCTGCTTAGCAGCAAGGGAGCCTCTCAGCAGTGCTGCAAATCAATAACATCTCTAGTTCTCCTCCAAATTCCCTGGAGCCAGGGAGTTTACCTCTCCTCTGTCTTCATCTACAGCAGTCTTCCTCAGCACTGATGGGCATCTGTTACCATTGTCTCAGTGCCAAGCATTTGCCAGTCTGTGTTGGAGGCATTTTGATTGAAAATGCTACTGTTGCTGGTCACAAGCTGATGAAGATGTGTGTATCCCAGTGTAGCTCCACTCTCAAACGGAGTGTTTGTCAGGCTACTTTTGGGCTGTAATGGCAGCTTTTGCAGCATGGCAGTCAATTCAGAAGGTAGTAGTGCAAGCATTGATGGTGGATGCCCGGCTGCTCATCACTGCAGATATGGGCAGGGAAAATGTGTTTCAGAGAATTATTCTTCACTGTTAGATTATTTTTTTTACCCTTCTAATTTAACTGAGTGTGGCTTTAGCGAACATAGATGGACATTGGTATGAGCAGGGGGAAGTTAAAAAAAACACTTTGCAAGGATTCTCTTTCTGCTGCTGTGCTAATGAAACTGAAACACCCTTCCTTTCTGTAGTCTGTGCAAGATAGCTGGACTTTTTACTTTTGTAATTAGTTTCTAGATGATTATCTATTAATATTTTCATTCTTGATTCCATGCCAATGTCTGCTTTTGGCCAAGGTCTCTTTTGACCATCTTATTTTGCATATTAGTCCTAGGCTGCTGAAGAAAACATTGTTTTTGGTGAAATCTGGGAGACTGCACTTGCTGAGCAGACTGGGGTAGCAATTTGGGAACTTCAATAATTAGTCCTTCGTTCCCAGAAGTCTGCACATAAATGTGAACTAACCTTTAGGAATCTTCTGCAGCTCTGACACCTAATATCAAACTTACACTTTGCAACAGGACAGAGAATGTATAATTTATGAGCTAGCGAAGTATCTTTAATTAAACCAGTATTTTCTAAATTTTGACTTAATTTAATTCTAATCTAACAGAAAGAAGCAATCTGGGTCCAGCCAAGGTTTTCCTTAAATACCATCCTTGTTATCTAGGAGACTTCGAATCAAGTAAGATAGATGGTTTTAATTTCCATGTTCTCAGTGTAACACTTGGGGTCAATGTTTGCATACTTATCATAGGCAGTTTACCACTGACAACCACCGAAATTGTTCAACTTTTCCTTGGTGAAGACCTGATTGACTATTATGCACTGTATTTATTTTGTCTCACACTGAAATATAGATGATTGATTATTCCATTATTCTATTGACCAAGGCTGTAACAAGGTGTGACAAATACGTGCCATTACAGTCCATAACCAGCTGTGGAAGGTGGTGCAGTCAGGTAGGAGAATTCTAATGCATGTGACTCTCTGGAAAGCTTTAGCAAACTTTCAGGACACTGTGTTTAAGAGACTTGACCTGAATGAATATTCCTCATTTTTGCTAAGTTCTTTCTAAGGATAAAAAAAAAACGTAATGGGTCCTTATCTGAAAAACTTAGAATATGATTGAGAGCCCACTGGAACCAAGGGAACTTCTTCCAGGGAGTTGCTGGTCTCTGGGAGGGTCCTGAGGGTAATCCTGTTTACTTCACTGAGAGTTGTGTCAGCCCTGAAAAAAATCACCGTTTGTTAACTGCATTAAAATGTGCAGGGAAAGAAGTGCCTTCTGTCACTGATGTAGCACATTAATGTGAATTATATGCCCATATCAAGGGGACTTAGAGTTGGAAAGAGAAAAATCCTGCATTTTAAAGCTCTTTATCTGCAACTTGGTATTTGAAATGCGTAATTTAATTATCTTTGAACTTCTTTGTTCCTCCTTAAAATAAATCATATTTAATTTTCCTTTTAAATATCATGCATTGATGGACACAGCACTGGGGATCGTGGCAACAAAATGGTGTTGAACCAGCCACTGGAAATTAGTAGTAATAAACAATGCATTTGCTACCAGTCTGTCATATTAATTAGTCTTCAGAATGTGTCAGTCCTTTTCATTTGTATTTAACATTGCCTGAGCTTACTGCCAATTCAATACAATGTTGTTATCAACTCAGCTTGCACGTGATTGTGTTGGATTAGTGTGGTTCTTCTCTTTGATCCACAATAATTAAAAATCATAGTTATGATTTTAAACAAGTGTAAAAATATAATCAGTTTGCATATGCAGCTACCTTTTTCTTCTAATATACTTTAATAACATTCACCTCTAATTAACAGCTGTGGAAGTCCTGAGACCTGTTAAGTAGCTCAGAGGAGATTGCAGCATTTTGGAAGCCCCACACGTGCCCCTGTCCTAGCCTTCTGTCCAGCCACACTGGGCAATGTTTTTAAGCAATATCTGTGGCCCTTCAGTCCACAAATCCTCAAGGAGAGCTCATCAGATGTGAGGTGAAAGAAAATTCCGGCTTAAAACTCAATATTATTTTACACTCTGAATTTTTCAGGCTTTGGTATTTCACTGAGCTCTTGATTTTGGGACCCACCATCCAGTAGGGGTAAGGAGCAGACAGAATGCCACTGCCCAACACCCAAGGACATTGTTTCCCATCTCTACCCACTTCTCTGATGCTGACAGACAGGACTCAGACAGCAGAAAGGCTGGAGAAGGCTGCTCCTCTGCTGGAGCAGATAGAAGTAATTAGTCAAATCACTGCAGCGCGGAGAGGGATGCTGGCCCATCTCTCGTCAGGCAGCAAATGACTCATTGCATAACAACTTCAGTAAAGGGGCATTTTTTATTTCTTCTTCTACTTTGAGCAGGGAAACAGAGAGATAAATTTTTCAAAAGGCCACCACGGCTTTTGTTTGAGAGCTTTGCCTTCCAGGTCTCCTAAGGCCACTGAGAAAGTCACGACCTGAATAAATGTCATCAGCAGTCACCCTGGGAGGGATGGAAACCAAAAGCTTTGCTGCCTCTTCAAGAGTCATAACCATGGTGAGCTGGTGAGCAGCTGGTGGAAAGCTGGTGAGTTGTTGTTATTCCTCAGCCTGATTGACCCATTTATGCCACATGTGCACCAAGTGGTGCTGGGCCCTGCAGGTATAAGGCAGCCCTGCATGCCCATGACATCCACCCCCTTCCCACACCAGCCTTGGGGGTAGAGCACAGCAAAGACATGCAACCCCCACAGAAGCACTGCTGGCTGGAAGAAATTTTTCCCAACCAGCAGAAACAAATAGAAAATTGCCTCTTACTTTCTGCATCACCTCCCAGCGAGTGACGAGCAGTCAGCACGGTGTTTGCTGAAAGTTGGCCCCTTCAGCTGAGTTTTGCCCACTGCTGTGCTCCATCAGCTGCCATTGCAAAGGACTTCTGTGCTGTGAGGGGCAGAGTTTGCCTGTCCCACCGTGTGCCCTTCCTGACTCATTTCCAAAGGAGGTCAGAGATAACTAAGCTTGAATGAGTGGAAGTTAGTGAAACACAAGCCATGCCTTGCTGGCCCTTCAGTAAGTAACACACAGTGTTCTGCTGAGGTAGGGCTCTTTGTGCACATAATAAGTAATGTTCCAGTGAGATGAAACCTCAGGCTCCTGATTCAGCTGATATTTCTGGCAAATTGTTGACCTATTGCAGTTTATGCAGGATTTTTCTTGTCCTGTTATAGCAGCTCTAACAGCGACAGATTTGTCTGCTGTTTCTAACCAATATTCAGCTTTTGGGGCTCTGAAAGCTATAACATCTTGAGGCATCCCAGATAATAATTGCTTCTGTGCTCTGCAGTAGCACTCTGTGTTTATAGGCAAGGAAAATAATTAATTTAATATTAATTAATAGGATTTAATATAGCCAGTGCTAGCTTGTGTCATAGAATAACTCATAGGGACAATTTTAATTTCACCTGACATATGTGTATTGATGATTTCTCTCCTGGGCTGGAACCAGAGGACAGCATGGCTGCACCCTGTGCAGGGAGGAGGGCAACCCAGCTAATGAGAGGTGGTTGTGGGGAAAGAGTTCAGCAGAGCCATTTGCTACCTGGAAAAATTTTAAAGGAGAAAGCAGGAAAATGGCCCTTCTTTCTGTTCAACTTGGGAAGAAACAACTGCAGAAACAATCTCCTTGCCTGGGTGTGATATAGTGGTTTTGATGGAGAAAATACTGCTCTTTTAGAACAGTTTTCTCTGCTTTATTGTAGCATGAGCAAAATTGTAATCCAATTTTGGACCTGTTAAAATTTGGAGTAATTTTTAGAATTCCTAAGAAGCTAACAAAATATAAGGCCATTGCTTATGTCACTTCAAAGAGGAGATGTGTCAAATTATAAAATCATAGAATACTAGGTTGGAAGTGACCTCCGGGATCATCTGCTCCAGCTTTTCTGGCACAAGCATGGTCAGACAAGATGGTCCATTGTCCTGTCCTGCTGAATTTTAAAAGTGTCTAATTCTGGGGAATCCACAACTTCCTTGGGGAGATTATTCCCATGGCTGATTGTTCTCACTGCGAAAAATTTTCTTCTTGTGTCTGATTGGTACCTTTACCCCTCCCTTTTCCATGTGAATCCTTCTAAGAAAGGAGTCTCCGTCTTCTTTGTAGCCACCCTTTAAATACTGGAACAAGGCAATAAGGTCTTTCCTGAGGCTTAATTTCTCAAGGCTGAACAAACTCAGCCTTCCCTCACATGCCAGCCCTTCCCAGTCCTTGGATCTTCTTTGTGGCCTTTCTCTGGACTCACTCTGCCTGTCCATAACTTTATTGTATAGCAGGACTAAAACTGAACACAGTGTTCCAGATGTGGCCTGACTAGCACTGAGTAGAGTGGGATAATGACTCCTTTATCTCTACTGGTGATGCCCTTGTTGATGCCACCCGCACCCTGCTGTCTCTCTTTGCTGCAGCAGTGCACTCATCACTCATATTGAGCTTGTAATGGAGTGACAAAACCAAATGCTTCCTTGTGCTTCACCACCTATTAAACCCAGCAAGAGGCTGTGATCAAACCCCTTCTCTGAGTGTTGCTAAAAGGCTTTTATTAGCAGTGAGACTCAGCCTGTGGGGACCTGTCACACTGATGTTTCCCTGACAGGGGTCAGAGATCAGACAAACTTCCACAGCAACGTACATCCAAGTTGTCTTTCAATATCCTTTGGCTTCACATTTCATGTCACATTAAGGCTTTCAAAAAATACTGATGTTTAAGGCAAAACTCAGGCTGGTGCTTGTACAAGCCTGTAGGTGCTCGCTGGCAGTTGTTCTTCTGGTGATCTTGGGGGGGATTTCCCTGAGGTCAGGCTCATCCTTGGCTGCCATGGGGTGGATCTCCAGTGCAGCTCAGCCTGCATGAGTGAGGATGCTTGCAGACAGCCGAGGTCTTGGGAATTGCTAATGAAACCAAGTGCTCTGCCAGCAAACTACCCTGGGTCTCCCACTGGCTGTGTAATTAAAATGGGGACTGTATGGGTGTGAAGTTAATGCTGTATACATAATGTATCTGTCCCAAGGTAAGCCTTCACATCTGTTCTCTGTAAAACTATAAGTGCAGGATATAATTAAGTGATTGAGAAATAGTTTGAGCAGAAAGCAGTGTTGTCCACCAGCAGCTCAAACTGCTTCTCACTGCAGAGTGCAGGGAGTCTGACCAGCCAATTTTTAAGCCATCATAAAATCAGGCTGGAGGTGTTCCTGGTTAACAACATTCATGGGTTTGGCGTTTTTAAATTTTTCCCCTTTATTCTGTCATTGAGTACAAGGAGAAACTTCAGCCTGTAAATGCCACCGGTTCTCCATTTCACACTGACATTCCCAGGGACAGCAGAACTGCCTGTAAAGTGTCTGTCACCCAAGGAAAATTGGAAAAAAAATATCTTCCAGGTTCCTGCACGCCCTTGTCACTTGTAAGTAAGCTGTCACTTAACCCTTGCATGCCCACCTCCTTCTGCTGCAGCAGCTAAAGATGGTGACATACTCACCTCAACGCTGCCGCTCTTCTGGGTGTGGGCAGTTCTGGGAGAGGTGCTAATGAGAGGAAAAAGAGGGGGAAATACCTATCCTGGCATTTGAGGAATGTGTTTGGAAGTGCATATGTGGAGTCAGAAACGCTCCCCCAAAAGATTTGCAGCCGTAGCCAAAAACTGAACCACCCACCCAGACTTTTCTTCCCACCTTACCTACTTTTTGTTTTGCTAAATGTCAGTTTGCTTGTCAGCCTCTGGCTGGGGTTTTGATGTTATTCCCTCACTTCTTTCAGCAGGATCCCTTTGCCAGAAGAGAGAAATGCCATGGCATGACAGCTCTTCTGTCCCGGCTGGGGCTGCACATGTGGGAGGGGGGCTCTGGCAGCGCACGGTGCCTGGACAGACAGACAGCACAGCTCCTGGATGGGTGGGCAGCAGGAAAGGAAAGGTGTCAGGGCACCTGTCAGCAGCCGGTGGATTTAAAAGTAAAATGTGAAAACAGGGTGTCTGCACTTGGGTTGTTTCTCCTGGTACAAAGTGGGAGGGAGGATGCCAAATGCATCCTGGCCAATTTTTTCTCCCCTCATCACACCCCAGCCCTGACTCCTCAACACCTGGAGCTGCATGATGGTATGTGTATAATTTAATATTTTATAGTGTGTGTATATATAGTTATATTTATTATTCATAATAATTTTATGAAGTCTATTTCTAGATATGCATATTAATATAAAAATATACATACAAATCCATATGTAGCCTTCTAAATATGTTTAGATATTTATATGATATATAGAACACATATTTAATATATATAATATAATATATTATAATATTTTTAATAGAAATGTATACACATACATAATTTTTTATATATGTGTACATACATACAAACACATATGTGTATATAGAAAGCTCCTTTAAAAGGTCTTTATATGTCCATATACTACCAGCAATGTATATATATATATGTGTGTGTATATATATATATGTGCATATAAGGATACCTATATGCACACATTTTAAACATGAAAAAATATTGATGTTTAGATATATAAAGACCTTTATATATGAAGACATTTTTATATATATATCCACATCTTCATCTACATCATCTTTATCTAGTGAACATAAGTATTTTGCAGAGAGGGCTGTGGCCCTGGTGCCTGGCTCAGCTGTGCTCAGCAGTGCCCACCTCACCTGCCCAGCAGGTCTGGGGGAAGCNAATAATTTTATGAAGTCTATTTCTAGATATGCATATTAATATAAAAATATACATACAAATCCATATGTAGCCTTCTAAATATGTTTAGATATTTATATGATATATAGAACACATATTTAATATATATAATATAATATATTATAATATTTTTAATAGAAATGTATACACATACATAATTTTTTATATATGTGTACATACATACAAACACATATGTGTATATAGAAAGCTCCTTTAAAAGGTCTTTATATGTCCATATACTACCAGCAATGTATATATATATATGTGTGTGTATATATATATATGTGCATATAAGGATACCTATATGCACACATTTTAAACATGAAAAAATATTGATGTTTAGATATATAAAGACCTTTATATATGAAGACATTTTTATATATATATCCACATCTTCATCTACATCATCTTTATCTAGTGAACATCAGTATTTTGCAGAGAGGGCTGTGGCCCTGGTGCCTGGCTCAGCTGTGCTCAGCAGTGCCCACCTCACCTGCCCAGCAGGTCTGGGGGAAGCCCCCATCACTATGGGCTGTGCAGACTTGTGCTGCTGCTGCCCCTCCTGTCTGGTGAAGTGTGACTGAGTGCTCAGGGCACCTTGGGTTGAGCTTGTGCCTGAGCATTTGTATTTGTTTCTTTGTCTCTTCAGGCCACTCTATAAACAATGGGATTTCCATTCCCCCGCTGCCACCTCTCTCAGCATTTCCTGGCATCTGTCTGTGTTTAGACCTGATAAACATGAAGAGAGCTGAAGTTTGTCCTGTGGGACATGCACAGGTGTGCACACACCCAGGGCTCACTGTCTCGTGATTGTTAATTTTCCCCCTTGTTTTACTGACAACTGTTGTCTCAACCTAGTCCAAAAGTCACTGCAAAGAGCAGGTGAGGACAGTGCAGAGCCAGAGCCCTGCTGCAGGGCCAGCAGCGATAGCTGGGCATTTGGAGAGGAGACTGAGGGGTGGAAAGGCATGCTTTGCTTCTCAGCTGCTGCATTTGACTAGAAACCCTCTGTTTAGTGTCTATAGCACAAATACTGATGGTTGTTTACAATCTGCAGCCTGGTTTATGTCAGGAAAGGTTTGTGACTCAGCATTCTCTTTCCTTCTGGTTATAGGGCTCAGTGGGGCTTGCAAGTGCTGCTGGAGGAGACTGAGAATGTGGACAATACCCAGAAAACTCAGTTTATCTGGGACACACATCTGGGCAGACTCAAGGCAGTGTGACCTTCCTGCCTGTGTGCAGCTAGCTGAAACTGCTATGTTGATTTTGTGCTCCATGGAAAGACTTTATTTTATTTATTTATTTATTTTTAATATCTTTGGTTTGAAATTTATGAAGTGCTTGACCACTCATGGAGTTCTGCAACTCCACCATCTGCATCGTTACACAGCAGGCAGGTGGGGACAGGCCACCTGCTTCAGGTCTGGAAAGTGCCGCTCAGTTTAAAGGGAAAAAACGTTTCAGGAAGGAGCTGGAATCAAAAATGGATGAAAAATGTCTTCTTAAAAAGACCAAGAATTAGCAGAATCTAAGTGGTACAACAGAGGAAGCCTTGGCAACAAAGCAAGTCATGTGAATAGGTCAGGAAGGGAAAGGATGAAGGGAGACTTGCTTAGGTAGACCTAGGAAAGACTATGTAAATGCACAACTTCTCCAACCATAGGGCATTGGAAAGACCAAGGAGAGCAGACTGAAGGGCTGGTGGAAGGGAGCACAGGACAGGAGTATATGGGCAAGTAAAATGTTATGTGCCCTCTTCCTCAAAGTGGGAAAAATGCTTGGCTTTTGGATGAGTGTAGGCTAAAAAGACCATGGTAAAGAGTTTGAATGCAAAACTGGGGGTTAAGATGTGCAGAAATAAAATAGCAGATCCATCAGCTCACACCATGTTAGGTTTTTTGGCTCCTGATCATCCAGCAGGGACTTACAACAGGATGATTTTAGGTGTTTACACGTTTCATTGGGTTTGTTGGGCACTGAAGGAACTGCCTTGGGCAGAGAGTGGGCAGTCTTGCAGTTTTTGAAGGTGGGGGCTTAATCAGGGTATCAGCTCAGGGGTGGGATTGTGTACATGGAGTGTGCCAATCGTAGTGCAATTATTTAAAAAGGGCTTACTAAGTGAACAGGGTCCACTACTCAGAGCTTGGTCACGTTTTTCTGAGAAAAAGACCATTTACAGAGACATGAAGACAAATGGGATAAAATGCAACATGATTTACCAAGCAAGATTAACCTGAAATCCCTAACTGATCTTGCAGATAAAGGAAATCCAACAGTTCTCCTCCTCCAGGATTTAAGTGAATCCCTTGCCTTTGTGTTCTGAATATCTAATAGTGTAAGCCATGCTGGAGAAGATGGGGATTAATTAAATAACTCAGAAATAGGTGGGGAATTGGCTAATAGAGCCCAGTAATGGAAGGAGACGTTTTTCAGGGATTGAACTGATGCATGCATTGATCACTCTCTGTCTGCATTAAAGGCCTCAGCTGAGGAAACTTGCTGAGGGAACCTGGTGAGGAGGATGGCCCAAACACACGAGGAGCTTTGGGACAATTTAGTGGAAGGACCTGGAAGACCATGAACACACAGCAGATAAAAAACCCCACCACTGGTACAGCATGGCAAGAGGTGCCCTATTGTCCCCCAAAGCCCCATGGCAAGGGGAAGCACACCCAGTTTATCACATGTGGTGCACTGTCCTGCAGCTGTGCACCAAGGCATTGAGCTTCCTAGTGCCCTGCTCCAGCCCTGTGCCTGGAGGCATCTGCAGCTGCACACTGGATGCAGTCAGATGCAAAATAGCTATGGTATAATCAATCAATGCTGGTGGCATCATGCCTGGCTCAGCACCCCTTTGTTCACAGCTACCAGGGAAACCCGTCACAACCACGTTCTGGTTCTCTTGCTACGCTTCTCCCTGCTGTCACCCACCTCTTTGCATGCCTGATTTCTGACTAATGTAAGTAAATACACCCCCTCCCCCCTTTTTTAGCATAATGAATACTAATTCCTTAATATGTGTTCTTTTCTACTATATCTATATATATCTACTATATTTCCCTACCATCCATCTTAAGAACACCAACTTTTTTTTTTTGCTATCACTGTTTGTCTGCTGTGTGTATATAATTAGAACAGTTGGCTCAGGTAATTATTTCTTGCTTCCCTCAGTTCGTTCCTCTGCTTTGCTCTAGTCTGCCTTGTTGGGGGTTTTCTTCATTTCAGGCTCTTTGGAGGAAGTTTTCAAAGCAGGGTGTGTGGCTTTTAACCCTCCCACCCATTGAATTGGAGGCCACCAGCTGTTAAACCCTCTAAAACCTCCGAGTTTGTTAAACACTCCCCAGCAGCCGACTTTCTCTCGTTCCGGATTTCTTATCCCGAGGCTCTAAGTGTAACTTTGTAAATGATATTTCTGCAAGAGAATTGCCTGCTTGAGAAAATTGCCTGGCTGGTTTTATTCCCCCAGGGCTGCCAAGCATCCAGCACTGCTGGTGCTCAGCTCACTCCCAGTCTAAGGAAGGGAAATGCAGGAGCTGGATCTGGCCAGCCCCTCACCTTCAAGCCATTCTTGATCCAGCAGCAGGGAAGGGAAAACTCCCAGTGGCTGAGGGATTCATGCAGAGACACAAAGCAAACCCACACTGGAGACCTGGGAAACTCCTGCTCTCCGCTGTTCCCGTGTCAGAATTTGTCTTGAAAGATTTCCTTTCACTAGGATGTACCTGTTTAATTACAACTATTGCAAAGACAGTTAATAGCTGATGAATACACCAGTATATTTTAATTGAATATATCGAGCACACTGAACAAAACCACAGCTCTTGACCTTTCTTGTAAGTGAAATGTTAGAACAAGCTTCTCTACATTCTGAGCCCATGGAGAGCATGTAGAGGACCACCCATTGCTGTTAGTGGAGCCACCCATGTAAATCCCTTTATGACAGGTCAACAATATGTTGCTTAATGTGCAATTAGTTTCCTTTCACACGGTTATTGTTCATGTTGGAGAGGAAAAAAGTGGGAGGGCTGCTCTGGCTAAAGCAGAGTGTTCTTGGTTGCTCTGTTCTGGCCACTCCAGCCTCAGCCATCCCACAGTAACACTTTCATTACTTCCTGGAAAGGCCTTGGGTGATTTTACACTGGTGGCTATAATTTGTCATCACGATGGGACAGATCTGTGAACTTACCACCCTCTCCTGCCCTCCAGTATCATGACAACACAAATCCAGAGTTGTTCAGGATGCCGGGATGCCAGGGACTGCTGGCCCACTGCCCACCTGGGAGCAGGAGCTGCAGGTATGTGGGACCCACACCTCTCGCTGTCCCCTAGCCCCAGCCAGCTTCTGTCTTTATTGATTTCTAAGGAGCACGAGCTTGTGATTAAAGTTTGGTCAAGCTTAGGTACTTTTCTGAATTGGCGCTTGGGTCCTTACTCAAGCAAAAACTCGCATTGATTTGTGCTGGAGCACAGGCTGAGTAAGCCCTCGGGGACCATGATATATTTGCAGCATGGTGCTCTTCAGACACATGACAATTTCAGGGCAATTTTGTAACATTAAAACAGCATTACAGGTGTGTCTTAAACTGGCCATAAATAGAAACCTTGACTTGTCTATAGTGGTTTGATGTTCCAAGCTAGGCAGGAACATTTAGTCCTGGCTCCCAAGCCATTTTATCACCAAAAAGAAATTTTGTAGGTTAGATAAGTCAGGAGCTTACTCTTGCAAAACTTCAGCCTGTGTCAGTGAGCTGCAGTGAAGCTGCATCTAATATTCAAGTGCAGGAAGAAAAGGAAAGGCTCTTTTTAAGGCTCATTAGAGATGGCAAAAAGATACAAAAAGACCAACGTCATTTTACACTTGTAAAAATACCCCTAGTAGATTCATATATTTTAATCTTCAGTACAAAAGCTTCATAACTACAGCAAGGCATTAGTTTCCAATGACTAGCTAACCTTTTTTTCCTATAGCCTCTGGCATTAAAACTCTCAATGAAAAGACACTTTAGAGCTACTTCAGGCAGTTCATTTTCTGTCAATCAACTCTTAGGCTGGAAGTATAAAGGCAGCAACATGACAAGATTTCTATTTTAATATCTTTACTCTTGATAAGATAATCCTAGAGGAACGGTGGTGATCAAATATTTACAGGCAGTGCTCACTGACACAGCCTATTGTAAAATTAAATACATAAAATTATGTGGGGATAATGTTAATGTTGTGATAGGAGGACAAAAGGCAGTGTGCTTGAAATGAAGGTTGACTCTTCTTAATATATCCTCTGAGGCAGGGACCAGCACTGCCGGCACAGGGAATAGAAGAGCTGCTTTCATTTCACATTTTGTGACCTTTCTCCTCTTTTCAGTAGCTTGTTTGCTATTTAAACACATTTGCATGCTTAATGATCTTGATTTTTAAGTATGTATTTGTGTGTGTGTCCTGGGTTCTCTCTGAGATGCCCTACATGGCTAATGAAGCCTGGGAGAGAGCAGGATTTTGCACTGAGCTTCCCCCTTCCCCCTTGGGAGCCCCAGTTTGGTCCCAGCCCTGGTTTGGGCTCTGCAGAGCAGAGGGCACAGGCTGGGGGTACATGTGGGGTCTACATGGGTCAGAGCAAGCAGTTACCTCTGCAGAGTTCCTCCTATGCACCCTGCAGATATGCACATGCCCCAAAACAGACTGAAGTGCCTGGTTTTATTGACTGTGAGACTTACAGCAAATGCACTGAGGGAGAAACATTTGCAAATGTGGGGTTCTTGCCCCAAAGGATGGTTGGGCACTGGAACAGGCTCCCCAGGGCAGTGGTCACAGGCTGACAGAGCTCAAGAAGCATTTGGACAATGGTCTCAGGCACATGGTGTGACTCTTGGGGATGGTCCTGTGCGGTGCTAAGAGTTGGACTTGATGATCTTTGTGGGGGCCCTCCAAGTCAGCATATTCTGATTCTGTAACCTGAAGGCCCCGTCCCTGCCTCAGCTGTCCCAGAGGAGTGCTGGCAGCACACCGAGGCCCCTCCACCACCGCTCTTTAATGCTGCTTCACACAGCCAGAGCACAGGGAAAATGAAGAGCTGATTTAGGCTGAAAAACCAGTGCTAGATAATATGGGAAATTACTCCAGCAATCATCACTCTTTTCCTGTCACTATGGTGACAAAAGAAATAACAAAAGCCTGAGCAGAAAGAGATTGGGTGACACAAGAGGCGCAGAGCAAATGCTCAGCAGCTGCGGCCAGGTCGAGGCAGATCCAAGGAGGGGCCAGGTGGTGCTCAAGACCTGTGCTGGAGCCACTGCTTGCTGAGGGATTCAGTTGTGTCCCACATGCACATACAGGGGTTTGCAATGTGACAAAAGTACCACGTCACACCAAGTGCCACAGACAATGCAGCTACCACAGACCTAAAAAAAATATCATAATCCTGACCATCTAAGGCTTTCATGCCACAGCTTTAATCCTAATGGACTAACTATTGATTTTTCCATCTCCTTCCTGTGTAGTACATATGTGCCACTGTCCTAAGGACAAGGTCTGCAGCCAGTGTGGCCTCCTCCCTGCAGCATCACAGTCCTGAGCATCAGCAGAGGACACAGCGAGGAAGTCCGCTCTTCCCAGCCAAAGCAATGATCACGTGGGACTGAGAGACACATGTCCAGAATGAATGGGGAAGCACAGAGGGACATGCCTGGAGGCAACCCAGAGGAGCAGCTGATGTCAGGTGAGTGACTGGCTGCTCAGCCCCTTGTCTCCACAGCACCACTGGTTGGGTTTACCATCTTGCCATGCATAGAGACATGGTTGCCAGCTCCCAGATGCCCAAACAGCAGGTTTTTGAGCTGTTTGAGGAGAGGAGTATCTTGAAGAAACTCCAACTAAGAAACTGGGTAGTTGCAGAAAAATGTTCAGGTCCAAAGACAACTTGCTCAGGAGTCTCAGGTGACGAAGGTGCCAGTGTGTTGATGTCCATACTGCAGTGAGACTTGTGGCCCTGGGGGCCAGGAAGAGGTCACCAGCAGATCAAACAGCATCTGATGTCTTTGCCACTTTAAGCAGAATTTTTACTTTCTTGGAGTCACCTTCTAAAATACGGAGTTGGGAGGAAAAAGGGTGGGGTGCAGAGGGGAGCAGAAGAGGGTGCTGAAGGGAACAGCGGAGAAAATCTTCATCCTGAAATGCCAAGCCAAACATCCCCCCTGTCCCACCAAGTTGATTTTTTTTATTATTTCCCCAGGAAGGAAAACTGTATTTTCCAGCCAGCTCTACTCATGAGTGATTTTGCAGAGCTCTGCTAATGGGCTCTGCCAAGCTGTGGTCACCCTATGGAGCTATTGGCAGGAGAGGTGGCAAGTTGGAGAGGACTACAAGGGAACTCTGCATGATATTTTTTGATGAGCTGATTATTCAGAAATTTCACAAGAGCTGAAATATATCACTCTGTTCTGAAACTCACAGCCCTGCCAAAACACAGGACAGCTTACATGAGCAGCAGCATTTTCTCCTTCACAGCACTGCTGGCCTGTACGTCAGGAACCAGAAGCAGGAATCGGACAAGGCTTTTCAGCAGCCATCGACCACAGTGACAGCGAGAGGTGGGGAGTGGAGACGAAGACACAGAAAGCTGAGACAGAAATTATTTCGGTACTTTCATGGCTGTCACTGTGTGTGTATTAGGGCTTGAAAGTTTTTCATTAGCTCTGTGAGTACTGGGGCATTACAATTTTTATTACTTTACAGCTAGGGTGTGAGATCACCCCCAGATCCCACATGGATTCAGGTATTTCTATTTCAGGAGGTGCTCAGTCCCCGGTCACATTTCAGGGTACTCTCACATGCCAGGAACTGACCTTGAGTCCCCCCAGTGCAGCCAGGACCCTCCGTCTTAGCATCGTCCTGAGTCTGCAGCCAAGTCAGGCTCCCACAGAGACCAACAGAACACTTTCGCCTCTCTCCAACATTAATTAAAACCAAAATACTGTGTTATTTGAGCACAGAGTCAAATGAGAGCCTGATACCCGGAGGTGGGTGTATGTGTGCTGGGGGAGGTTAGAAGCAGCACAGAGCCAATTTCTGAAATACCACATGAAATCTTCAAGGAGCTGATACGGCCTGTTCCCAGCCCATTGATCTGTCAAAACACAAGCCCTTTTGAGCTACTGGGGTGGCATCAGCTGTCCCATGGAGAACCAAGAGCTGGTACATCTGCATCTGGAGCAAGAACAATGCTGAATTGCTGAAAGACAATTAGCAAACATCCTCATGCTGTACTCACAGCCTTCACTGAAAGCACTGTACAATACCTGCTGCCATAGTGCAACCAGATTCACTGCACGACCGTAAGCCACCTCAGCTGCCTTTCTGTGGTCAGATGAACACAATGGAAAACCAAGCAGGGATGTACAGCAGCTGAGTGCCTGGGACCTTGCACTGCACCAAATAGGTACTGTGTGCCAAAGCCTTTAGAGGCTATTCCTAATCTTTTTGCCCAGCTCCAGGAATGTACGTGTCTCACCAGCTGGGTGTCAGGTGGTTGTCGAATGGGACTGCGCATTTGAGCTGCCTGGCATGGCAGGGACTGGATGCCTGGGCCGATGGTGTCCTCATGAGATGTGTGCTCCCAACAACCTGTTTGTTCTTCTGTGTGTGGGAATAACTATCCCTGAGACACCTCTTCCACAATTGCTGTTTCAGGGCATGCAGGGGATAGAGGGCATGTGGAGCCACATCCTGCTCCCAGCCTGCTCCTGCAAGTAAGTGAGGAGACAGTGGCTGAATCACAGCTGGTTTGCTAATGAAAATAGAGACACACAGGCACAGCCCCTGCAGCCCTTTAGAGAACTGCTCACTTCAGCAAAATGAACTCTTAGTAATTGAAAAAGCCTGGGAAACTTGCTTGTGTGTAAGGACAGGGAATGAGGGTCTGAGCTGTGTAAATAGTGAGCACAGTTAGCTCTGTCCTACTAGGTAGCCACCCCATTGGGACCACTCTACTTGTGCCATGTTCATCTGAGTCCCTGCACAAGCAATTTTTCCCGTGTTTTGTGCTGTGGGTGGGGGAGCTCAGCACTCTGCAGCATCCCCCAGCCCAAAGGCAAGCCCTGGGCATGACCCCATGAGGGTGAGAGATTGAGGTTGGAAAGGACAAAGCTGGTTACAAAGGCCCTCAGTGCCTTCAGCACAGCATCTCCTCACATTTCCAGCAGCTGCATCTTTGCATACAGCTCTCTGCCTGTGGAAAATTAAGTCTATAGGAATTATATAAATGATCCAGACACCATCTTAAAGGCCCAGGTTTTAAAAAAAGGCGGGGGTTTACTCCACGTACTGCTGTCATGTACTTCATGATCTGCCTTTTCTAATCTCTCCTTATCTCTCACTCCAATCCTTTCGCACGCCCCTCATCTATTGCAAATTCCCTTTTTAAGCTGGAGCGAAGCACATAAATATTTTCATGCTGCATAAATAGGTTGTTTTGTGCATAATGCCACAGGAGGCTTTTTTTTAAAAAGCAGGACCTTTAGTACTGTGATAACAGCCTCCTCATTTACACAAATGAAATCTTCCATGGAGCTCAGCACTCATCTCCTCGGCAGCGCCCATGCAAAATGGTTGGCACAGAGCCCACTCATCACAGCCTACAGAACTAACACAAAATATTCCATACTTAATAGGAAGCCATTGAGAATCAGGTTTGAAAATACCTTGCAAATGTAACCGATGCTCAGGTTTTTATTTTCGAGCTCCCCAGCAGCACAACCGTTGTCTTCCTTCTGTGTGAAATCACAGCTACTTTAAATACTAAAGTGCAAAATGAACACCATTTGTGTTGGCCCGTTTGCCAGCATCTTTGACCATTCTGTCTGCTCACCTTACCTTCTCTGTCACTTCTTGCTCCCTGACCTTCATTTCCTGTTTATTCAGCCCTTGTTCAGGGTCTAAAAAGTGCAGACACTATCAAAATGGACCTCTCATTTACTCTGTACGGACAAAGAAATAGTGTTACAATCTGTACAGTTTTTAATAGGACTAATGGAAGATATTGCGGGCCACCCTGGGCCATGGTAAATCTTTGAATCAAACTGACTTTTCAGGAACAATATTTTAACAGCACCACAGTAAAAACTGGATTGTGTTCTAGTGTTTCTATTTATATTTGACTAGCATAAAGACTTCAAACCAATGGACTGAATTGCTCTGCAGTGCATAGCAGAGAAAGAGTTAAGGAAAATTATTAGAGTTCATCCACTGTGCATTTTCATAGTTCTTGGGTCAGGTTGCAACCCTCTAGGACAGAGTGTCATGGAGCACTTTAATTTGTTCTGGACCCTGACCACACTGTGCTGTCAGGCATGCAAAGCACTGCTGGGCTTTGGTTTGGACCTGACCGTGACCTCCTCAAGCCCTCGGGTAGAGTCTGCACCATATGGCTTCCCTCAGCATGGCTCTTACTGAAAGACGTGGTAGCATTTTGTTTTTCATTCTTTCTGAAAGACGACACAGAAAGCTTCAGTTGTCACTTTCCCTCAATTCCAGAGCAAGATTATGGATTCTCTTTTCATGCATATATGGCAGATTTATTTCTTCTCTCTTCCATCTGTTGTTTGACTTCTTTTCATTTACTACATGTTAGCAATCAACAACTAACCCGTGGTGGGTTTCTTCCTGTGCAGGGCTCTTGCTGAGAGTTCATTCCACGTGGGTGGCTCCCACTCATGTTGTTTGTTGCTGCAAGCAGCCATTTGTGTCAGTCTAGCCCTAATGTGATTACTATCCCATTAGCAACTTTACATATTAAGTGTTTTGCAGAAGTGTTTTGTATCACCTTAAGTCCCAGAAGCCTTATCACAATATATTAAAAGAACAGAGAAAACAAAGATCTTAGGAAACTTTACGTTTCTTGTTATAGAACTCACCTGACAAAACAGCAGCTCTTTAAGTTTATCTTGGCTGGTCTGTAACAAAGCCTTGGTTTGTATGAATTGCTAAAAGATCTAATTTTTGTATGATATAGTAGCCCACATACAATAACTGAATCGAAAAGCACAATATGGAGTAAACACTTTGTAATGTACCAAAACACAGTAGCTACCTGATTTTGCTAGCACTTTATTTCAATTTAGGCCGAGGGACAATTTAAAAAGATTCATTCCCAAGTACACAATTCAGAAAAATATGAGTTACTACTCAGAGCAATATCTGAACCAGTGCTGTTAGTTATCTTAGCTGAAATTCAACCTTGATGATATCCAAAGGTCCAATAAAATTTTTCATAGAAGAATCCCATATTTGTTGAACATAATAAAATTGTTGAGCTGCAGCTCCAGGGCCACTGAGAACAGGAGAATGAAGTCTTTCTTTCTGGGGACTTTCTTATGTCACAGGATATGTTTCAAACACTTTGTTACCTGAGAAATATCAAACATAACAGATTGTTACACATAATAGTATCTTTGATCTTTGTTAGTAAGACAAAATGTAAGGCTGTTTATTATTAAGGACTTAGGTGCTCATTAGGATGTTCCGACAGGAGACACTGACAGCAACAGGCAAAAGGAAATGTTCAGTATTAAACCCACACACGGCACATTTCAGCTCCTATTACAGCCTGTCTGACAGAGAAAGGGGGAAATCCTTGCACACAACTATTTTAAAATTATTTACCAGAGCAATAAAGAGGAGTATTTGTTTGATTTTTTATCTGCTTTTACAATAAAGTTCACTTCCAAGTAATACTAATGCCTGCCTTTCACATTATGCTTTTCATTCCTAACTCACAAAACACCCTCCAACAGAGGTCAGGATCATTTTACAAAAAACAAACATGAAGTGAGGCAACCTCTCTGATGTCCCTGAGTAAGACAGCACAGCCCCAGCTCTGTTGACTGCTGCTCATAGGAACAAAGGATTATAAAGGGCATCCTGTGTCATCAAATCCAGCTTCTTACTCTTCAAATCTATTTTGCTATAATAACCTCATGCAAGACTCTTTGGGGCTCATGATCTCTTACATAAGCTCCTCCAAATACTCTTTCAAGACCATCATCTCTTGTATATCCTCATCCACCTTGATCCTGTGGGGGGACTCTGCATAATGTCAAGGTATTACCCAACAGTGACTTGGGGCCATCACCATGAAAATGCCCTCAGTCTCACATGCTGGACAATGAGTGGGGTATTTCTTGCCATGTCTTGCATGTCTGCTCCAAATTTGTGCCCCTCTTGGTGGTCCATCCTAATAAGAGACCTGTAATAGGTGCCATGGCAGACCTAGAAGGTGTTCCTGAAGCAGAGAAATAGAAATGCTGAGAGCCTGACAACTGTAGCCGATTGCAGCTGTGAAAGCTGCATGTGAAATCCCTGCCCATGGCACAATTCCTATTGCAGCATTAACTGGAGGCTTGCAAGAGCCCCAGGTGCTGACACAAACAGGGCATTTGGGTTTACCCCTGCAATACCTGTGTTTTTGTGTAGAGACTGACATCCTGGCAAACAACAGAGCCTCAAGTACGCTCAATCCAACACATTTCCAGCATCCATCACCCCCTTCCTTTCTCAAATAACTACTTACTGGAGGAGTTATTAATGCCTTTCCACCTACACAGCCTAGATACTGACACTCACACAAAGGCAGGTTTCAAGCTTTGAGGTCACATTTGAGTTGCTGGTTAGAATGTCTCTCTGGGCAGTTCTATTAAGCAGCAGCTACAGCAATAGGATACCACGATACAAACCTTTGCTAATAATTGAGCATGAAATAGGCTTTTGGCTTGGTACCTTCAGTTTTGTACCTTCACTTCAGAACATGTTTAGAGCTGGCTTCAATACTGGGGAAATTATTTCAGCTTATTAAACACAAAGCTGTTACCCAACTGTTAGACGAGGGCACAGCCCCCGAACTCTCTGCCCGGGGCTGTGTGTGAGGCTCGGATCCTTGCTGCTGTTGTGGCTACAATTCCCCAGCCACCCACTTCTTTGTTTGATTGTCTTTTCTCACTGAAACATATGTTTCCGATTCCGATGGCATTTTGAGCAACAGTTTCCATTGTGTGCCCCTCCTGACTGACAGTTTGATGGCAGCCTGTGAATCACTTGGCACGTGTTTTGTGAATCTGCTTCAAGGAGGGTCTGGCTGCTCAGTAAATGCATCCTTTGGCAGCTTTAGGGGCAAGAGATTAGCACCATTTTAGCAGAGGTTTGGGTATAAAAGTACTTAACCACAGTTGATATCATCCCTATTTGAAGCTCAGCATCGGCCTCTACCTCAGCTACTTTATCCCAGGTCCTGGGACACAATGTCCACCAGTTTTGCTTGGCTTTCCCCATTTTCCTCTCACACAACGTGACACACAAAGCCTAATGATGAATCAGACTGAACTGATCAGACTGAAAATATTTGGTATTTGATAGACAGCGCAGTAGGCACTCGGGCTGCTGGACATGAAGGTTAAGAGAACATTAAGAGAACATTTGGCTCTCTGTCAGCTTTCTTTGCCACCAGTAACCATTTGCTGCTTTGCCTTTGTGCTGTACATTTTTGCCTGTGTCTCTGGCCCTGACGCTTCTGCTGGAGCTATAATTACAGGATCCAAGCAGTGCTGTACAGAATTCATGTACTCGACAGCTGAATTAAATGGCCACCTATAGGGAAATGAAAGTCCAGAGAATGAGATGTATAACTTTCAGCACAGTACTACTTACAGCCTCAAAACAGAGCCCTGGAATAGGTGTGAGGGGGACATTATGTCTATGCTGGCCTCCTACAAGAGGAAGATATTTCATTTATAACTCTGGCTAACTCTTTTGTAGCTTTGTTTTCATAAGAAATAATGATATGCTTCGACCAGAAAGATAATCAACCTCCACACTGAGGTGGCTGTGCATTAGCAAGCACACCACATTTATTTGGGGAAGCCTTTGCCCTGAGCCTTCCAGCATGGGTTTCACTGCTGTACACAGTTGCTGCATCACTTTTGGCTGTTTCTATCTTCCTTTGAAGAGATGAAGTAATTCCTGTGCATAAACCTCCTTACTGCAGAGGTGGAGGGTCTGGATGTTTTACACTTCAAAAATACCAGCAAGGGCCAGATTATGTTTATCTGTGGATTTCTGTTGATATTAACTTTCCTTGCATCCCATTGAAATGACAAAGAGATTACTTTATATGTACTTACTGCAGAAAAAAGAGAATTTTGGGTGAAAAAGCATAGACCCTATGATCTGATCCATCTTCTCTTTGCTATTTCCAACTACTCAAAGCATAATGTCACACTGAAATGAACACTCAAAGTGCTGCATTCTCTTCTCCTGACAGATTGTTATGATGTTTTCCAAGGTGACCTTCATAAAACACGTTTCTTTTGAAGCTTATACTTCACTCTTGGGTCGTAATAGTTTCACACAGACAAGCAAACTGCCATCTCCTGCTTTCTAATTAATGCTTCTTGGAGGCTTCTTAGTAGGGGATATAATTAATAACACTTAAGTCTGGAGTACAGAGAAATCTATAGCCGATTACTAGGATGTGTATTTAATCCTGGATTATAGACAAACAGCTCCTGAGCGCAGCCACGAACAGCCTAGACTGTGCTCTCTGGGAATTCCCCAGGACCAGGAACCACCTTGATTCTAATCCAGTGTAAGCACTCAAAAATTTATCCTGCTTAAAACGTGAGGCTCTGAAATTACTGAGTGGCCTCTGCTTGCTGCACCCCTTCTCCCTGCTCTCATTCCCCACACCACAGCACGTTGTGTTTTTCATGACTGCATGGCAGCTCTGCTTGCCAACAAGCAGCATCTATCACAGAAAATACCTCTGGCTGTGCCTGTGTTGTCACTGTGGTGCCCACTCAGGGGACAACCTGCCCTGTGGTCCACACTGCAGGTACAGCATCTTCTAGGGCAGAGTGTGTTCTCACTGCACACCATGTGTCCCAGATCCATTCCAAGGTAAAGTCATTACATTTGTGGCTTTATGCAGTTTTAAGTACCAGAAATAATAGGAGGGTTTTTCTTAAAACAAGCAAAGAAGGGTGTTGCAGGTCATCTTGTCATACTTGCCGAAATTTAAGGAAAGTGATGGGATTTCTCTGGTGTTCACTCTCATGCATGCAGCATGGATTGTCATGCAGCAGAGGCGCTGGAGCAAAATCAGATGCAAATCAAATTGCCAGTTCCAATTCCCTCTGGTCAGCTGCTACTAACAGTGGTAATTCCCCTGCTGAAGTCAACAGAAAAGCATCTTTCCACACATGCCGAGATCTTACTGCAGAACAGGCAGCTGGGAGGCAGGATGAGTGCTCTCAAAGAATGAGTGTGGGGAAAAAAGAATAAAATTTGTACTCTCTTGAAAAGCCAAAATGGCTGTATTACTCAGAAACACTGCCAGACTGGGGAAAAGGGGAAGAACTAACATCAGAAATCCTGTAAGAATGTGCAGGACACATTATTTGGAGAGATTTTTACATGAGTTTGGCATGTTGAATTACACAAAATATTCAGATGGTTAAGCAATTAAAAGCTATAGAATACTTGTAACTACAAAAACACTTGGCAACAGAATATCACTGTCAACCTCTTTATGCAAAGGGACATTTTGACACTGTACTTAAGACTGACTGTTTTTCTAATGACATGAAAGTATTACTTCAGTTATGCATAAAATAGGAAAACTTCCACTGAAACTTGTGCAGCCTGGTTCTTCCTTCAGAAACAACAACACAGAGTGAAACTGCCTTTGAAGAGATACATTTTTCACATACTATCTGAAGGTTAGTAACTCTTTTAATCTTTAGCCTTTTTGCTGGCGTGTGCAATTTAAAATGCACAAAACAGACTATCAAAACACCCAGCTATAGATAGTTAGAGAATTCAAAAGGCGCATCTGAAAATAGGCTTGGAAATTAGGATGCTGCATCAAATCCTACTCTTTGAGGAAGGACTTTTTCCCTGTGGATCCACCTCAAAGGGCAATCAGTTATCAAACACAGCTGACCGTATGACAGCCAACACTGAAGGAGAAACAGCTAGTAAAGAGATCTAAAGAGGTCAAATCTGACTGACCAACCAGGGCCATTCTCTATTAAATATCCTCTCCCCAGAAAGGTTTTTCTCTAGGGGTGTTCAAGAAGTGACAAGTCCTTCTAATGAGACAGGGGGTAATAATAGTAAATTTATTTACTATTCACAATAATAAAGTGGCAGGGGGACACACAGTGAAAGACCAGAAACACATGTAAAACACCAATTCACTCACTGACTTCAGTTGCATCCACTCTAAGCAATTGCACACACGATTAAATTATTTAGAGATAAGCATTTTCTAAAGGGTGTAAACTTAGCAAGGCTAAGTGGGTTCACTTCTTTAAGCAAGTGGGTGGATATTTTGGATGGTCTCGGGACTGATGTAGAAGCACTCAGCTGTAGATAGTCAACCAGCCAAGAGGGATCAGCACCAGCAAATGCAGTAGGGAGAGAATCAGGAGCTTCTTGCCTTGTTCAAGTATTTCTTTGGAAAAAGAAAAGGCATCTGCAAGTCCTTCTTGATCAGACAGTCTATAAATACAGATAAAAGGTGCTACTGTGCCTAGTCAAGTCCTATAGGAGTTGTGACAGGTGGTGAAGGACTCCTGTCTGAAAGACAGCTCAGTCTGTCCAGGCTAATCTAGCTGAGCTGGGCTACTTTGAACAAAAGAAAATATAATAATGCATGAGACCTTAAAAATTGCTATTTGTTGGCTCCAGAACACCCACATTCAGCTCTTTCTGACTTTCCCTGTGCTGCCTGAAAAAAAACTCAAGTCAAGTGGCATTTGGATAAACCTATAAATGGCTAAATAAATCCTTTGTAGGTGAAATACAAAAATAGCTTTGAAGAAGGATGCATATAACCTTGTTAATTTGCCAAAAGCTCTCAATCTTCATCACTTTAGAAGCAAGGATAAGAGAGGAGACAAAGGTCGAGAAATGCAGAAGGTGCTCAGATATACCTTTACCTCAGGTTCAGAGCCTTAAACCTCAGGAGCAAAACAATGTCAGGGAGAAGAGATTGACAGTGATGCCTTGTGTTGGGAATCAAGGGGTGGAAGGACTGCCTGTACTAGGCACAATACTCTCATGATAATGATGCCAGAAAGATTTAATTTCCCAGTTTGTTCTAGGAAAAGTAAGAACATTTTATCGATATGTGGGGATTTAATTGCAACCCCTTTAAGAATCTCCAGAAAAAAAGCATTTCAATCTCATTTCTAACCAGACCCCCTCCCCCCCAAAAAAAAATCCCCCAAAACTTCCAAATAAATAATGGGAAACAATATCACATTGGAACAGGGATGTGCCATTTTATCCTAAGTACTGTTCATTTGTTGCTGTGCCATAGATGAAGCACTTCATAATGCCTCTGTTAGTAGAGAAGAGTGCTTACAGATGCATTACCTAAGGATATGCTCTTTCTGGCTGAGTAATTCATTTTTGAGGAGCATATTTCTGAGAAGGTGAAAAGTGTGTGTCTAAATGCAACTCCAGCAGCCACTGGAGAAGAAACCTGACTGTGTAGTCCAAACCCTGCTGCTCCAAACCCTGGAGGTCCCTAGGTCCCAGCTGCTGAGGACAAATTTCCTTCGTAGATGGGAATTACATGTGTTACACAGCTTTTTCCACGCCAGTCCGCAGAAGGGTTGGCACAGCCAGTTTGGCTGGAGGAGACAAGAGCATGATCATCATGCAAGAAAAAATGGAAAGGGAAGTCTGATGAACTCCAAACGGAGTCATCCAAAATGTCATCCAAACGGAGATGGCAGAATGGGACAGGAGATGGGAGCTGCCACGTAAGTGTGCCACGCGCACAACGTGTAGCTCAGCTCAAGATTTCTCAAGCTGGGCTCCGAGCGGTGAGTCACAGGCAGAAAGGAGAGATATTTATGGGATTTTGGTTCTTGAGAGGGAAAAAACATGAAACAGTCAGAAATGACAGAGAAATGAGAGTGCTGGATGATGGCAAACAACATATGGGGAACAGGGGAGAGGGAGCTTTTGGCATCTCTGCTGCACTGCACATCCCAGCGTAACTCATATTGATCTCCGGGGGCCAGTTCATTTCTGCTGCAAGAATCTGGCTTCTGGGACTCCAAGTACAAAATGAAAAACTCTCAATTTCTAGAGCATCAATGTTAGTGTTTGCCAAGTGTTTTTTTCTTTTCTAATCCTCCCCGCAAATCTTTTTTTCTTCTAGGGCCAGTGGCAGATTTAGCAGAACAGGCAGTTTTCCAGCAGGCCTAATTTTGAAAGTTGAACTGATCAGATGATTTAAGATTTGACAGATTAAGTTAGTATTTGCTTAACACACTCTATAGTATGGATTCTGCTGGGATTTTTTATGTATAGGTGCATATATGTGTCTGGTTATACACAGACACACCAGTTTTTAGCTCTTCATAGAGGTACTAGGCCTATTTTCTATTCTAAAACCAGAGGGAGGACATGTTAGGTTAGACACTCCTCTTGAGTAAATACTGATAATTATAATTTCCAGACACACTTTTTTTTTTGTTTTGCTGTCTGGAAACAAAATGCTCTCGGATGGTGCTGATTTGTTCAAGAAGGAGCATGTCATTTCACCCACTGTTGGAATGCTGTGTCCTTTTGGAAAGAACACAACCTAAGAGCTTTGCTTTCCTTTGTTCCATTCTACATATTCCCTCTCTGTCCTCAAGATGCCTATGGAGGCTTGAGCAGAGTTTTGGGTGTTGCAGGAGTAAGTCAATGTATAAATCATTACCTCTAATTTTCCTGAAAATACTTCTTCAGAATTGCTGCTTCAGCTGCCATTTCTTCTTCTGTCCTCCACTTGTCAGGGGAATCCTCTTTGTCATGTCGTTGCAACTTTTTGAGGGAGAAAGAAGAAAAAAAATCTGTTAATATTTGTTTTCCAGTTTTAATGTCAAATCCAGGGCATGTCTGTACACATCCATTCTAACTATTCCATGTGTCTGCAGGACCTGGTGATGAAGGGGTGGAGGGTGAAGGTTACTGCCTGAGAGTGGTGACAGTTTCCCATCAGCAGTTTACATCAGTAGTTTTCAGAAGAGACAGACTTCCTCTCTGCATGCAAGTTATTAGTTCTTCCTTGCCTTTGCTGAAAGTGAGACACAGCCCTTTAGAAAAAAACCAACCTGTTATTTTAAGCATATTTATATTAAATTGGTGATTTACTGGGGAAAAAAAAAAAAAAAAGAGACCAAAAATAAGTGAAACATATAATTTTTGCATCTAATTTGCACAATATACCCACAAAAAATGGTTCTATCCCATGTGCAGTAAGTATTAAGTGATATTGCCCCAGACACGATAATTTTTTCCTTTGCCACTCATGAAGAAGGAAGCTGATGGCTTTGCTGCTTTCCTGAGAAAGAGAGTTCTATTTATAGCAAATACTGGCACTTGAGTGATTATTTGTACACATGTCCATTCAAAGAACGCCTGACACTTGTCAAGTGAACACTGCATTTACAACAGACAGCAGAAACATTTGTTTAACAGCTTAAGTGTTGAGATCTCCAGTGTGTCTCTATGTACAGAGCAGAGCACAGAATGTATTAACAGCACCAGCTTCTGAGGAACTTTATAATATCCACTTCTTGGTAATGTCACAAACAAAGTTGGAAACCAATGGATTTACACCTTTTATTCCAGGACAAATTTTAGTATAGAAGATGAAGTGGTGAAAAAAACAAAGACAAAGCAATCATGAACCTGCCAAGCAAATCGCATAACTGCATATGGCATGTTTAGCAAAAAACTAGGATTGTCAGCATACCTCCAACTCACAAACCCTTTTATTTGTGCTGTGTTTCTCCTGTTTTGAATCTTGCTGCCAGCTGTAGTCCTATGTACAGATTTCTCTCTGCTCAGCAGATGCAGCTGCATGAGAAAGCTATTTCCTTTCATGCCAATACAATACAGTAGCTGTACGCCATTAAAATGTATTACTGTTTGACTAGTAAAGGACTAATCTTCATTGTTACATTAGCACCAGGTGTGTTATAAATCCATCTTGTACAGAATTAGAGAGAAAGATTTAACAGCCAGGAACTGGAACAGTGTACACACTGTCAACAGGCACCCTCTGTGTCCGTGTCCTGCTCTCACCCAGTGGACACACACATGGTGTGTGGGTACCACAGCTGACCTGGCAATGAGAGGGAGATATCAGGAAGAGCATACATCATCCTGTACTTCCCATGGACTGTGAATGCTCACACTTCACAAGAGGATGCACCAGGACAAGGTGAGTGGTGGTAAATCAATTGTCTGACTGAGGTGTGAGCTGTTTTCTGAGAAAAGCAGTGTCTTGCTCATTTGACCCAGCACCAGCAGGAGATACAGCAGCAACAGCCAGAAGGCAAGGGAGGGCAGCCCCTGTTCCTCAAGGTCTTCTTGTTTAACCTGCAAAATTGCTTTTAGTGACATGATTTGGCTGCTGTTCCCCCTCGCTATCCTTTTTCTGCACAGCTCAAGTGAGAGCTGACTCCAGTAGGAGACCAGTAAAGTGAGGGTGTGACTCAGAGACTGTGGGCTTTTTTCCTGTTCAAAGAAACTGAAGTGAGTAGTAATAAGGAGGCTTAACCTACAACGGCTGTTGTTGTTGTCTAAATTAAAACTGTGAAGCTGCAGACCACAGTGACTTCTCAGAGTTGGCAAAGGCGAGGGTTTCTTTTGCTACATAACAGCTAACCTTTAAAAATAATCAATCTTTGACTAAAGGTTAAAACAGATATATGGGGAGCAGCAATGACTCCTCGAACTTGCCTGGAAACCCAGCCTATTTCAGCAGCCCTGGCTCCCCAGCCTCAGCCTGCTCTCCATGCAGGCGTCACACACCTCTTGTACTGAAAAGGTGCACCCAGATCTTGTGGACACACTGAGAATGTCAAACAGACTGTGGTGTTAAATCACTGCCACAGCCAACATACTCATTGTTCAAATGACTTACAGATGAATACTATTTCCATATAAAAGACCTTCATCTACCCAGACAGGATTTCAGGACTATTCTGTGTTCAAACCTCTTATCGTGTCAGTCATTTCTGAAGTGCAACAATTAATTTTCACCCCAACACCACTTAGTTTGTGATACTACCTAACATTGTAGATATTTGGAAAAGCATCTCTAGTGGCTGCCTGCCCTTCTTGGCATCACCACCCTGCAGCTCCAGTACAAGCCAAACCACCTAGCTGGCCACTTCGACACATAATAGTTAAATTATGGGTAGCCTGGCTAGATGAGGAGTTCAGAGGAGGGCCATGAAGTTGATAAGAGGACTGGAGCACCTCTCCTACAAAGACAGGCTGAGAAAATCTGGGCTGTTCAACCTGGATAAGGTTGTGTGGAGACTACAGAGCAACCTTCCAGTACCTGAAGGGGCCTACAGGGAAGCTGGAGAGGGACTCCTCATCAGGAACTGTAGTGATAGGACAAGGAGTAATGGGTACAAATTGAAATAGGGAAACCTAGAAAATAGGTTAGAAATCAGGAAGAAATTTTTCGCTATGGGGGTGCTGAAACACTGAAACAGGTTGCCCCAGGAGGTTGTGGGTCTTCCAACCCTGTAAGTGTTCAGAGCTGGGTTGGATAAGGCCTTAAGCAGCCTGCTCTTGTGGGAAGTGCATGGCAGGGGGATTTGGGACTAGATGACCTTTAAGGTCCATTCCAACCCCTTAACATTCTATGCTTCTATGATGTTCTGGATGCTAAACATTATGCAGCTTCAGAATGAACAGTATCAACAAACAGAAGTCATATAAATTAAAAGTTGCTGATACCAACTCCAGCTCAGAGATTCTACATGCTACAAATCACTGGAGGCTGAAAAGCACAATGGAGACCCACCTGTGCACCTGCCTGATTCTTCAGATCTTCTCTTGGCATCTGCTGGGGGTCCTCAGTGGTGACAAGATATTGCGATCATGGATGGGTTTGTGTTCTCATGTAATGTACTTTTCAACCTGTGAGGATCTCTGTAAGCAAAAGCTACTTTATGTAAACTGTTCTTGTTTGTTTTAATAAAAGAAGGCTAAGAGAGTCTCCATAGTATTTTGGCCAAGTTGGAAAGATACTTTAAGGAAAGAAGAACATACATATTTCCGTTCTAAATTGTACTGACTTAGAATTCAGGTGGGAAACAAACATACCAGTTGATACTTGCTTCTAAGGGACTTCTGTGCCTTGCAGTTGTTCATATCCACATGCACATCCAAGTCCCAGCTGTGAATCTTTACAAACATCTGACTTGCTACTGAAAGTTTGGATTAAACAGGGAAAGCAATGCTCTCTTGTACCTAGAGAACATCCTGAGGTTCTGCTGAAACTAGTGGGAGAAAGACTGCCTCTATTTGCCAGACATCCATCTGTAAAAACTAGTGACACCCCCTTGTTTTCTACCCCTGTCAGGCAATAGAAGCTGGACTATTTGAGCCTACTCAGATATATCTAAACATAAATTGGCTTGAAGTTTGTGATACTTTCTGTAGAACAATTTTACTTCTGCAGACTCTGAAAAGAAAAAGAAGATTATCCAGAGCCTCATACTATCTGCCTGACATGATTGTCTGAGGCTTTGCCAAGATTTTTCTGGACAATCTGAATAGAGGAGATTAACAGACCTACATCCTCTAAAACCCTTTGGTTACCTTCTCTATGGTTCCTGGGACAAGGCTTGCAGATTACCCAAAGAACCCTAAACACAGCCAGTGCCCTTCTTGCAATGACCACTTCTAGAAGAACCCACTCACCCTTCAGAGTCCCTTCCCAGGCAACTGTGTGTGTGCATTTCCAGTTGTGGTAAGTAGTTGCTATTTCAAGTGAGATGAAAATAGCACATGATGAGGTTGCAAGAGATGCAAAATATGTTTTCTGTGCAAAACCCTGAAGGAAAGCGGACAGTTTTTGCTCAGGGTCTTTCAGGGACATTGATAGGGTGATGGGGTCACCACAAGGGCCTGTTGCAGAGCTTTGCAGGCACATCTGGCTCGTCTGACAAGAACTTTTTGGTGGGTAACAGGAGACCCCTTGTCTTCCCTGAAGCTCAGCTCCCCTTACACATGGAGCAGAACTGCAAGGAAGCACAGCAGTGTTATGGTACTGTTGGTCATAGTTGGCCAAACACAGACTAAAATTGACAACTCCTACACTAAATGGAAGAAAGAAGAATTAGGAAGCTATAATGATTGAAAGAAAAAAAAAAAAAGTTATAATCCTGGCAGGAACAGAGACAACGAATACTAAACTGAACTACAAGGGATGGACCTCCATGATGTTTTGTATTGACATGAACTTAATATTTTCACTCTAACCAAATCCTTGCTTTCCAGGCTGCACTCCAGGAAAGAAGCAGGATTCCTGTTATCTGGACTCAACCTAGAGGCTGAGAGGGGAGTCTGCAGCCTTGCATTGCTGCAGGGCAGTGCACACCAAGTGCACACGAAGGCAAGGTGAATCAGTGCTTTCTTTGCTGTAGGGCTCAAAGCTAGTTATCACTTATAACAAATAGTACTTGTCCTGTTTTCATAAGAGAAAGGTGATGCAAAAGCATCAAAACAGATGGACAAGATGTTTTACTGCAACACTCAGTAAGCCCCAAATTCTGTGAAGCCAAACCTGTTGCATTACAGGAGTGTCTTAGAATCATTAACATTAACAAAAGGGTAAACAACCAGATCAGTGTAGCTCAGATAACTCCAAAAGGAGAGACCAGGATGAGAGAGCATGAACAGCTCTTTTAGACAATATCCATTATGCTAACTTTTTCTTTTAATATTCTGAACAAGCACCAAGACACACATTAGTCAGTTCTCTAATCGCAGTTGCCCAGCAAATTACACACTGTATCTGCTCAATATTCTTCAAGCACTAAGACTCTTGTTTATAACTTAGAACATCTTCTTGCCTTGCAGTACAAATAAATGCGCTATTTCTAAGATATGCCCTTCTTCAAGCAGATCATTACTGATGTCTGACTTCTTGGGCTTCCTGATAAATTATCCTCTTCTTTCACCTCAAGCAGAAAATGCTCTTCCACCGATAATCTATGACTGTCAGTCTTGATTACATGTAAACAGTGGAGCTCTTTGAATATTTCTGCTTGTGAAAAGTGTTCATTTTCTCACTCATGTCTCCCAGTGTGAGATGCTGGCAGACCTGACAGCTGTGCTTTATGTTATTTTATTAAAGTTGCTACTGCTGCAGAATGGTCTATGTTTTTATCACTGCAATTCTTAAGGGAAACACAATATTGTTTTATAGCACATTCACATTGGGGAACCTCTCCTTCTCGCCCTTTGTGGAAGAGCCCAGAATTCTCAACACAGCAGACTACAGGGGACCTGGATCTACAACTGGCTGTTGCTTGAAGTAATATGTATATTATGATTTGTTCTACTTATGCCATAACACCACCAGAAAAACAACCTGTGTAAATATACAGCACTAGCCAAAAGTACTGGGAAAAAGCTTTTATGGTAGTTAGAACTATTCTCACCGCCCATGAATATTTATAGTTGATAGTTAACAGTTTATAACCTTCAATGCATTTAACTAAAAGAAAAATTACAGTGATGGAGAGTAATTACACCAAACTGCAGCAACATAACAAAACTCAGCTGCTTCAGCTATTATAAAATATAATATTATCAAAACCAGCAGCTAACAACAAAAAAAGAGAATGAATATTTGCCAGCAGCTTGAATCAGAGATTAGGCATTACCCAGCTGCTGGTGTTCATTATTACCAATACACCTTGGGATACACAATCATCTTTTCCATACTTAAATCCTATATTTGGGTGAAATTTCAGCATCAGATTAACACATGAACCATGAGGAGGCTCAAACTCTCATCTCTCCAGTAGCAACCCTTTTCCAGAGACTGAAGACAAAAATTGGACCCAGGGCTGCTACATGTACCTCCTCCTCCAACTCCGTTATGGCCCCAGAGCCACAATCACACACACAGAGCACATCCCTGCCCCTCTTCTTGCACTGCAGATGTGGTGGAGCTCCACCCCAAGTATCCCACCATGTGGAAGAAAACTCAAGGGTTGGGCTGGTTATACCTCCTAAGGCCTCCTGGTCCTGGTGATGAGTAATGACTTCCAGCTATCTAAGCCTCCTCTTGTACTGTTTTTACATCAACTTAACCCCTGCATTGCTTGCTTTGCCCTCTTCTCCCTGGTCTTGTCCTCCTTGCTCTTTTCCCCCAGTGCTTTCTTTCCTTTCACTTATCACTGGGTTTAGCTTATAACCTCCTAGGATGACTTTGTTTCCACCTCTCCCCACAATGTAATTAAATATGACATTTACTGCCATTATCTGTACCTCGTGCTGTGCTCCAGCCTTTCCTGACTCTACTGTCTTGGTGAATGGAGTGTGAGCTTTTTTGTGGGCAGCTCCTCTGCCAGTCCAAGCCTCCTGGCTCCATCCCAGTTGCCTTTAGTTGTGGCTCAAGTCTTGACTTGACCAGCAATGTAAAATGAAAGATTAATGGATGAGACACAGCAGTTTCTCAAAGCAACTTCTCAGGGATTCTGCAGTCACATGGCCTTATATATCCTGGTTTATCTCCCTGGGGGAAATCACAGCAGGGGCTCCCAACCCAGGGCATGTGCCAGCTGGGCATCCCCTCACAGTTGTTCTGGTCAGGGCCCCCAGAAAGGCAAAAACACGGGCAGTGAACAAGTGTGGCAGGTTCCCCCTTGACCACACAACAGGCCACTTACGAGCTGTGGTGATGCAGTGCTAGAGGTCTGTCTGACCCCCATCAGCTGCTGTGGGATCAGGATCCCTTTCCAAGCCTGTTTCACCATTGCTGCCACTTGCAGCCTGAGCAGCTCTGGCAGTTCAGTGCTTTCCACATCCCTGGGCCCATCTCTACATTTAATTACAGCTACAAAACTGCTGTAATTTGATTGCTCTAATTTACAGTGAACACTGCAGAAAAAACCCACATCCTATAATTTTCTCATCTGCTGACTTTGCTTATGATTCTATATCATACAGATATAGATATCTGCATTTGCATGAATCAGAAATCCCTGATTTTGGTGTGGTTTTTACTTGCTGCATTAAATCTGAATTATTTAAAGAGATGAAAAAGAAGCCTAAATTGTCTGCCTTCTATATGACACAATTTTTTAACTATCTACTGTAAAGTCCTTCTCCAATTGTTTTACTGCTTCTGCATGAAATATACTTCTACCTCACAGCTGCTGATATTATTGCTGCAAAGCATATATTCCATTGGAAACCTCAGTTTATCAAAGCTGTGTTTTAGAGAGTGGTGGGGTTTTTTCCCTCCTGTTTACTCTTTGTCATAGTGACTGCAAATATTTTTTTCAGTTTTATTGTTGTGCTTTGGGGAAAGACTTGAACCTCACACTTCACATGGACATATGAATAACTGCATCCCTTTTTAGCAAAGCACTCAGATGAAGAGAATTTTGTGAAAACACACATAAAGGTTAAGTAAAACCCTTAAGGGTATGTGTTTAAGTGCTTTGCTAAAATAAACTCTGCAAACACTAGCTTCTAATAATTCTGCATACAAAAATGGGAAGAAAAAAGAATAAATATAAAAGGCATCTTAAGAAATTTGCTTTTGAAAGTATAAAAGACAAGTAAGCCCACAAGCAGAACGACAGTTGTGTATAAAGCACATTTGCCATTCGGTGAAATATGTAGATTTCACTCTGAAGAGCTCAGATGTTGACAGACTTCCAGTTTGGCTCCAACCAAGATAAAATTCTTGGAAAGTGAGCACTTTACAAAGGAGATACTTGAAGGAATACTCACTGGGATAAGAAGTCCTGCCAAAGGCTTGGGGAACTGCTATTTACAACCTGATATGAATCCAGGCAAGAATATATATAAGTGTTTAGACACATTTTCACCATGCTCATTATCCTCCTAGTTAGCAGACAATGTTAGAAACACCTCTGTAATCTTCCTCATCTGGGGAAAAAAAGGTAGATTATTATGGGGAGGTTCCTAATGGCATTGGCTACAGAGGGTTGTCTGCACAAGAGAAACGTGTCGCATAAAGACCTGGGTAAGAAATGGCAATGTCATCAATGTGATAATGTTGGAGGAAACCTTATCCTGCGTTCACAGCCTGCCATGCAACATTACTCATTTGGAAAAAGGCTATTTTTAATCAAGGAAAAGCACTTTAATCAAGGATAGAGTCAGTGATTCAGAAATTTCATGCAGGTGCATGTATTACTTGACTGAAAGCCTCTTCCCTAAAGGTCAGAGCTGCAGAGATGTGCATGTCCCACTCCAAGAGCAGAGATAACCTCAAGGTGCCTATATCAGGCTGATGTATTCTGGCTCCTGCTGCAGGGAGTTTCAAAGTCAGAACTTCCTTTACTAATCTTCTTAACTTTAGACAAATATTTACCATACCCCGAAAACACTCAATATGATCCATGACATGCCAAGGAAGACATGTGTGTTAGGGAGGTTGATTTGGTTTATTTGCTTTCTTTGCCTTTTTCTGACAGCACAAAGGATATCAGCTGCAGGTCCTACAGCATCAGCACAGAGCAAGTTCTCTACACAGGGGAATATGAGCATGACCCCATCTCCTGGGGGATGTTTCTCTGTCCTCACCACATCTCTGGGTCTTGCAAGAAGAGCCCACAGGGATCAGAGAATACCACTTCTTCTCTGGGAAAGTAGCTTGTTCCTATTAAAAAAAAAAAAATCCTCACCCTCACCAACACTTCCTGAAATTAAGATGAAAACATTCCATCAATGTGTTGTGGAGTAACTCATCCTCTGAGTCACTCCACTGATTGTAGGAGGATTTCAAGGAGACTTCAGATGCCTAAAATGACACATACCACGTATTTGAGGCAAACCACTGGGGTTTCAAAGCCTGCTTTTGTCCGTGCTTCTCAGGAGACCCCTCACCCGCCAACAGACCTTCCCAGGATCATCCTGTGCTTTCCCTGTAGTGCTCAGGATCACGGCACTCCTGGATAAAGCTACATTCCCCAGACAGGCTTTCCCCCCAGGCATCCCTCAAATACTTCTTTAGCTTTCAGCCTTGCTCATGCAAGGCTACCTCTCCTCCGAGATTGCCTCCCAGGGATTTAGGCAGCCAATACTCTCTAGTAAGTAGGTACTAAAAGAGGTTGAGGAATAAATTGCTCTCATTTAACATTCTCTCAAAAAAATACGGCTGCATTTATTATGCAGCATATTGTTTTATATACTGTTTTGTTATAATAAGTCATGTTTAAAATGTCATGACATTTAAATCCACAGCAGTAAGAGGGAAATGCTGAAAAAGAGCAAGATGATCAAAAAGGATTTGAAAAATCCTGGTGAAACTTTATGGGCCAAATACCCTCATTATAGTAAAAATAAAGTCACAAAAGAGCTTAAAACTCATTTATGAGAAACACATTGCAGAGAAGCTCACCCTGCCCCTGCAGGTCTCTGTGTCACTGTGGTGTCCCCAGGTCTGTGGCAAGGCAGCGAGTGCCACCACCAGCTGGGGGGTGGGGTCTGCTTGTGGCCAAGGGACTCAGGCACCTCCAGAAAAGCCCTCTGGGTGCTCTGCATCCCCTTGCAGGTTTAGACTTTCTCTGTGCTGCCCTTTGCCACTGAGCCACCACAATACTCTGGAAAACTCTACTGCATACACCCCTGGAACCTGTTAATGCCATTTGTCTCAGTGAGGAGCTGGATTTCAATGTCTGCGCTAAGTCATGCAAATGAACTTTACATATAATATAAAAGCCTACTTTAATGTGGCTTCATAGCCTTTGAGAAGACACAGAGCCTACCACATCTACCACTGATGATTCACATGCATAATGGCAGATTTTCACTAGAAAGTCTTTTGACGTTAAAAAGAAAATAGTGCAGATAAAAGGAGCTACTCTGTTCCTGCAGATTCAGTGCTCTTCTTTTCCATCAGGTCTGGACTCATATGCCAGCAACCCTCACTGCTGCTTCCACACTCCCTCACCCCCCTCTAAGGGAAAAAAACAACAACAACTGCAACAACAAAACAGATGGCAATGCAACGAAACATTAAACCCGATCCCACTACCTGAGCCGTACCATGAATATTTCACTGAGGCATGGGGTAGAAAAGACAACAAAATGACCTTTTCTACCATCTTAAGGGATATTTAACCTTGTAATTGCTATAGACACACTGAAGACACATAGAGAGAGACAACAGCTATTTAAAAGAAACTGTGTATATTTTTAAAAACTAGTGTCTCAATGTTCCCATTACAACCTGCCAATATGAATGACATTTACTTTTGCTCTGAGAAATGAAAGAAACTCTAAAAGACAGACTGCATTAAGAATCTATTGATATTCCACTGACCTAGTGATATAAGAACCAAACAAGTTTTGTGAAGGGCAAATGGCCCAGTGTCTGTAAATTTATCTCCCAAAGTAGAAGCAGTAAAAGAAAAAACAAAATCTTCAATGTCTAGAATATTTTAAAAACTCCGTGGAGGCTCACACTTCTTGCTGTTCTGGTGGCAGTGGATGGCACCAGACCCATATATGGCAGCAGAATTGGAGATTTCAGACAATCACCTCTTCCAGTTTTTCCAGCTGGTTAATATTGCTGGAAAACTCATGTAGGAAGTTCCCTTAAGAGACACCATATGAAGTTTCACCCAAGTTATTTTTTTCCATATTGCACAAACGTCACAAAGATATGTCACCCAATATACGGTCCCAGACTGTGTTTGGGATAGCTGGACACAGAGGTGTAAGCTCTGCAAGAGGTCCCTGCATTGCCCTCACAGCATTAGTGGAAAGACAGGACAAGAGGAGGGAAAGTGAGGAACAGTTTGGTAATGTGCAAGCAGACTCCTTATCCCTCAGATGAATCTCTGAACTCATACACTAAATCAAATTAGAGCAAAAAGTCACAGATATGGGGCCCAATACAGGAGCCCTTATTTACTCACAGAAACCCAGACAGTGGTTTTTCAGAGAGTGGAGGGGCACAGGCTGCCTTCACCTTGAGGGAGAGGAATCTATTTGTTCCTCTTCCAAGCTGCAGTGTTGGTCTTCTGTTGAAATTCTTTTCCTGGGGAATAAGACCACAGTTGTATCCACATAATGCCCATGTAGAAGGGCAAGGATGGCATAATAGCCTGGGAATATAATATTCTGCAACTAATTAAAGTGAAGGAGCTGTGAATTTGGAGAGAATTAATTTTAGCTGGATATATGTTGCAATTAATTAATAGCTTCTTCTAGTAGAAAGGTGGTTTTGATGAAAATACATTGAAAATCTTACTAAACTGCCTAGGAAAAAGCAGTTGCCACTGCCCATGCTACAACATCCTAGACATCCCATGTTTCTCTATAGAAATCATGAATTGATAGCATTTGCATAACAATTATTATTTAATATGTAGACTTTAGCATCATTGCTTTTGGACAGAACTAGTATTAAAGCTTTGAGCACAAATATTTTAGAAATATTAATCTTAAAAAGTAACAGGAACTTTCTTAGTTTGCAATATTTTTGCAAGTTCTGTTCTGGTGATGATACCCTGGCAGCAGAGCACCACCTTCTCTTACCATAATCCAGAGAACATGATTCAGAGCTACAGAAAACCCCACACTATATGAGTGGGTTGAACACATGACCACAGGGGATGAAGGGTAAAAAAAAAAAAAAGGTGTGAAGATAGGAAAAGTAACCCAAACATTCCCAATTTTCAGAGACAAAAAGTAATTTTGTTTGCTTTCAGTTCAATCAGTTCGTTCATGCCTTAAGAAACAATGAGATCAACGGAAATGAAAGCAATTTCCAGCAGATATGAATAAAACACGGGGCTCAGCTGAGAAGAGGTTGTACACTGCTCCAGAAGCACAGCCAAATACTTGTGGATTAAATGCTGTGAGAATGGATCACGCATGGACTTGCTTTATCTCAATATGCCAGACCAGGAATTTGCAGGTTTCCTGCTCCTCCTTCAAGAGGGAGTTGATTGGGAAATTGGTTGTATAGTCACATACATTGTGGAAGACTTGAAAAATAATGTTGTTTATTTAGACACATTTTTAAGTCAGAGCAGGGCATCTTGCAATCAGTACTCCTTCCACAGGTCTGCTGCTACATTTCTCTCCTTTCTTTAGGTCTTTTTCTTTTAAACTATTCTTCAAGCAAAAGTCACAAAAATTATCAGGTTCTCAGTCTGTCTCAGGGTTTTCCTGTGCACACACTGAGGTGTACGAAGGCACAGAAGCTCTCCTCATTCGTCCTGACCCATAATCACTATTACATTTAATTGCAGAAGACACTGTCTTCACAGCTTTATTTCTCATATGACATCTTGTGAATTGCTTTTAAGAAAAGCCATTTACACAGCTTCTATATATATGTAAACTAGTACTCTAATGTCACACTCTTGTTTTCACATACCCTTGTATTCACGTCAGCTAGTCCTACTGCAAAAGCAAATGGCCCTTCATGTATTTCAGTTAGGAAACAGTAGCACGGATTTTCATAAAACAAAAGTTTGACTGATACTGTGCAAAATCTGTTCCACTGAAAAATTGGCATCTCGTCCATCATATTCCACAAAGTTCAGTATCTTTGTCGGTGCTCATCTACTTGACTTCTTAATTGTCTGTGTTCACTGGCTGTATCAAATGGAGTTTTCTTTTTGCTTTTGCTCAGTGCGCATTACATCTTTTAATCGGTATATATAATTACTTACCACAATCTGCCATGCCAGATTTTCTAAGCATTAGTCTAATTAACTTAAGCTTGATAATTATGTTTCAGATATCATAACAGTATGCACAGAACTTGCAGATTATGCTGTTGGCTTAGCTGTTTTCCTGATAACATTTGTCTCCTATTCTTACTTTTCAGTTTTTCCTTTTGCTTTTTCTCTTTCCGTACAGGGTGGGAGCACAAGCAGAAAGAGGGTTTGCTGTTCTCTTTAAATGACTCTAAGGTTCTCCAAAAGCAAAAGCTGGCAGTTTTTAATAACAAGTCAACACAAATGAGAATAGACCCATAATACAAGGATTTCCTCTTTTTATAAGAATAAAAGATAAATATGTCGCTGAAGAAAGAAACTTGAGCTTCCAATGGTAGAAATCATAAAGGATTCAAGCACAAACCTACCACATTTACTGGCCAATTATGAAAGTACTCAGACTTTCCACAGGACTCCAGCCTGAGCCATTCTAATTACACGCCTGTTGGCGACAGGCTGCCGCCAGGGAGGCAATAAATAAGTGATAACATGCATGGGACCTGGCACATGTACCTTTTCAGCACAGAGAGATCATCCTTCACAAAGTGATGCAGGCCATCTGGGCAAATAAAATATGCAAGCTTGAGACCCCAGGTAAGAGTAAATAGATGCAGAGGACACTTATGTCACAGTAATAAATAAAGAAAGGGAACAATAAATAAATCAGTGACAGACTTGTGTTTGGCTTTCTGATGTAAAGCAGCATTTCTGTTCACTTTTGTCCAACTCGCTTTGGTATCCTACATTATTTGATTTTCTTTCCTCCTGGAGGAGGGAATGGATGTTGTGTCCCACCACATCTAATGGCCTCTGTCTGGTGGGAGATAGGGTAAAGCCAGAAAGAGCAGACCTCCTCTCCCTGCTTCCAGAGACCACAGATTTGTCTTGTTGACTGGAGTGCAACAAGCCACATTCAGGTTGCAAAGGCACCCAGACCACAATTTGGGTACTTGGCTGCAAACCCACTCATGTTACCTCTATGCCAAGAGCCCATTTGTTAGAATTTTGGGTGCAATGGTGCACAAGTGTTTTCAAGCCCACACTGTGAACCACACCAAAGACTTTGCATTTACTCTATGGTTATTGGTGAGGATTTAATCAGCTATAAGTCACTGAAAGACTGCTCAACTGCTCCCGTATTTTAACAGACTTCATGGATAGAGATGGGGACAGGCAGTTCTTGCTGAAGTTCCCCTCATTTCAGCACTTATTTTCAGATAACTGAAGGGCTGTCACCCTTGACAGAAAACATTATCAGCAGTGAAGGAAGTAATCAGGGTGGCAAGTACATAAATAAGCATAGCATAAATCTGAATATTGGTAATTAGCATTTGATTCAATCAGACTAAAAGTGTTAGACCACTGTAGCAGTGATTCCTTATAGAAAACTATTTAACATTCCAATTATCTTTAATGAATTAACCTCAAAGTATGGCTGAGGTGCAACATTCTAAGAATCCCTTTGCTCATCTACAGTCCACTTGCAACTAATTTCACTTCACAAGCCTACCTCAATTAACATTTTTCTGTATTTCGCACATCAGTAACTACAGTATTGAAATATGCACTCCTTTCCCAAATTTAATAGCTGAGATACTTTCATTTTTTTTGATTCTACAAATGAAGGAAAATCATTTCATGCTACTATCTCAAACCAATTAAAATTCTTTTTATATTGGCTTTGCATCTTTCTGATATATATATGAACCAAAAAGTCCTACATTTTTCACATAATAATTACTTGGAATTGATCTGCTATTCAGCACTCCAAAGACAGAGGAGTTTACAATTAGCAAATTCTAATGTTTGCTTTACATTTTCCATTGCTAGAATTTTTAAAGAATGTTTTTTTGGTTGAAGGTTTTGTATTAGGAAAGAAAACTCAATCAGTACAGCTAAACTACTTGAGAATTTAAAAAAAAATATAGGAAGAAGTGTAGATTTATTTTTAGGCCTAGAAGGAGAACACAGTGCCTTTTCTGGCAACTATGCAGCTATAATTACCAAATAACTATTGTAAAATAAAGAAAACTTTTGTATCATACACCTTGTGCATTTTGTAGCACTGGGAGAAGGACAGATATCTAACTGCATGGTCTCACAGAGCTACCAAAAGCCTCTAAGGTAGCTTGAGACCGGTCAGTGGCCTCCTTATCTGCATAGCAGGGCAACTGCTGGGCCTCATGTCTCTTTCCTTCTGCTTTCCTTGCTTTTCTCTGTGAATTGTATAAAAAGACACAGTGCCATTTAATAGCATTTCCACTTTAACAGGGGAAACACGGAGAGGAATCTCTTGCTTTGCACTGTGGTTGCGGTAAAAGGAGCAACATTCTTGAACAGATTATAAATCTGACATTATTTTCCTTTTCACTCCATGTTTGCAGCATTATTTTAGCATTAAGAAAAATGAACACACATGTAAGATAACAGCATCCACGCAGCAATATGGCATAGCTGTTATTCTTCTTACAAGCATCCAATTTAATTTTATCATCAAATACCACACAGTATCAATTCCTGTGTTCTATTCTGTACTGATTTTAACCTCAGTGTAGAGCTACGCATTTTGGGCTGTGCATATCATCTAGAGCTCCCTGTGAAGAGCATTCCAGTAGAGAAACATGTGGGGATACAGTACATGACTCCTTCTTGTATCAGGACTGTAGGATTTTCCTCCTCCAGCTGGAGCACCCACGTGATGCCACAGAGCTCCACTGTCATTCCTTCTCTGAGCTACTGAGTACTGTTATAATGAAGTTATGCAGATATGGACACAGACATAAAAATTCTTGCCCATATAGATACACAAATAGGATTTGCTTTGTATATTAATTTTTATAATAAATAGGGATATGCATGGCCTATTTGGTTACATGAGCAAATCCGTGCCCTGAGAGACGATGTTCTCATTAAGTGAAGCTGCAAGCTCCAATCTTATCTAAAGTGCTGTTTACTCTGCTGGCAGAACAGCCAGCATGCTACAGAGCATATACATTTCAGTATTGCCACTCAAATTAAGAGCACCCCATAATAAATTCTAAAAGTCTAAAAAGAATTTTTAAATAAGCCAGTTAGAGAAGAACATATATTAAAAATCAATAACTGCTTGATTTAGCTAACATTATAAACTAACATTTAAGATGGAATAAGTCTTATCACAACATTTCTCTCTGGTATTTTATCTACTCTTGGAGAATACTGAGTGTTGTAACATTTTGCCCTTATCTGAATTTTTACCAGGCCTTGGATTTTTTATCACATGCAACACTTTGGAAAGTCTAAATAGTAGTTAAAAATAAACTCTCTGCTAACATCCTATTTCCATTACTTCTATTTATAACCTATACCACACTGCATTTAGGCATGAATCTGTCCTTATGTCAAAACCTGTCTCAAGTCTGATTTTACTCATACTCTTTGCAAAATGTCACTGGGCTCCTGGACTGGCTCTGGCCCCTTCAGCCAAGCTGGGGAGAAATACTTTACATAAAAGACTTTTATCTCTGAGGAAGTGTCCAAGAACCAAACCTTTGCATGGTGCTCCACCTGAGCCAATGCACCCTTCAGACTTCTCCCCACAGTTTCTCACGACATCAGTGCCCAAGCAGGGCCATCCTGATTCCAGGATGGAAAGCACTGGTGGGACCATCAGCTGCCTTAGGGCCAGAGCAAGCCTGCAGGGTAGTAATTCACTGCCTCCTATCACAGCTCACTGACACTGCTACCTGAACTGATAATTTCATGTTTATTTCTTTAAAAGTTTGCTTTAGATGACAACACCCAGCAACTCGAGACATGTCAGGAGAACTTGCCTTGAGAACATCAGAAAAGCTGTACCTCTGTTAGTGATTATTTCTGTGGCACAGATCAAGTCAAGAGTTTCCATCCTTTCAACTCATCTCTGGGGTTTTGGAGCATCAGTAAAAATTTGAATAAATCTGCTACTAAAAAAAACCACAGAAAACAAGGCAAAAAAACCCCCCCCAAAACTTTCCCAGTTCACAACTAAAAAGCCTCCTGAAAATTATCATTGTGAAGCATCTCATGTTCATTTTTTAATAAAGGGAGAGGGAAAGGCTAAAGATAAGCTAAAGAAAGCAAAATAGCGTGTGCCAATTTGCTGCATACCACGTGAAGACAGATCTTGTGCTGATTTTGGCACCAGTAGGAAAAGGCTATTATCTCCAATTCCTCTAATAAGATCCTAGGAAGGAAGGACATTCTCTCTAGATAACAAATTTGTCAGTAAATCAGAAGCTGATTCATGTCCCCATTCAGCAGTGCATTTAAGTTCCCAGTGCTGAGCATGGGCTTAAGAGCTGCTTGAACTCACTTAAGCTGATCACTTGCTTAAATGCTAAAGCAGGATTGCACTGAATACCTGTAGGCACATCTATAATTAAAAAACCCTTCTGAGCCTAACAAGTATAGCTGGCTGTGTTGCTCATTGTCCACATTTGAGGGTAAGGACTCCTGTTTTAATTAAAGTGATGGAATGAAGATGTCTGAATGCTCACATATTACGGCAATGAGCACAGCATAGAGCAAGAAATTAAGTCATAGTGTGAGTCAGAAAGCTGCATTAAAAAAAAAAAGCTAGATTAAAACTAGGGAAAAAATATGAGAAATTAAATTCTTCATGAAAATGTTATTTGCTAGTTCAAACCCAAACATTCTGACAAATTGTAGAAAACCAACATTTCCTTTATTCTTAGTGTCTTTTCTTGCATCTTCAGGAACTTCTCCTGTTATCACAGACTTTGCACTGTCCTGTTGCAGTTGTTGCTAATGAGCACCTGATATTATCTAAAAAATATAAAAACATGCATGGTGCTTAAGGGGTAAAAGGACACCCAGCATGAAAGGATCACATCCTGCAGTGTTTACTCATAAGCATTTCACTAGCATGTCCCTTGGCCCAGAGTGATAATTGGGGTCTGCAGGTCTTCCATAATTGCACAGGAAAACGTGAGGTTTAACACAACAGTCTGGAAAACATGCATCAATCACTGTTTATAAAAACAGCACATAAATAGAGGAGCCTGCATTCATCCAAACACAACAGCTTTGTATATAAAGTCAGAATTGTGATTATCACAGGATAAATTAGAAGAACATAATTGTCACATCCACAATTACACAGAATTTGTGAAAAAATAAGCTGAATAATACCAACTCTAATATCTCCATTTCACTTTGGAACTTCAAAGAGGCAGTGTGAGAACAAAAGGGGTGGAATAGGCTCCAGCAGAAGTGGGGAGAGTGCTCCTTTCTGCTGCAGATACTCAGTGTCAGTCCCAACTGAGGCCAGCATACTTGTCAGGACCATAACTTGCTGCTCTTGAAGGAGACTGACCACTATCCTGGCCATATTTCCCTTCCTCTGTGTATTTTTCCCATCCTCCATCATGTTCTTCTTTTTTCTCCCTTTCAACTTCATCTGATGCCCAAGCAGATGCTGTGCAGTGCCCAGTATGACTGAAAAAGGTACCTCATCCAACAAAGGAAAGAGGACAACCATGAGGGAATCTGGGATTTTCAATTCTGGAAGCAGGAACTGAGAAACACCAATTCCCAATGAAGTTATGATGTTCACAGCATTGCTTCTTCTAAAAGACTGTTTCAAGAATATATTCAAATTAAAACCCATACACCATTTAACACTGATTTCAGAATGGCACGTGGAGCTAATTTGATGCATTTGTCTGGGAGAAAAGGTGCATTGCTTCCATTTCTATCTGCCACTGTAAAGCTGCCTTGCAAACTGAAATGAAAAATTCCTGCTGTTCCCACATGCCTACAAAGTACCCCACCTCCATAGGTCTTTTCTTTAAGGACACATTTTTTAGCACAGACTCAATGAAAAAAATGACACATTTACATATTTCCCCCAGCAAGTACTTCTGCATTAGATCAGCCCTTGGCTGCCTTGGCAAGGAGTGAAATCATAATGGGCTGAGATAAAGCAAACAAACCCCATCCTGCCAGGCAGCTGCTGCTGCTCACATCTGAGCCGCTGGTAAGGGGAGACTGGGGCACGTCTTGCTGCTGGTTATTCTGCATTATCCAGGATAAGCCCTGGAGCCAGCACAGTAACTCTGGATTTGCAGGCTCTAATGGGGCTCTGACCTAATGTCACAACAGGCACAGGCAGTGAGTCAGGCCCCATAGGCAGCAGGATTTGACCCAGCCGGGGTCTGCTGCAGTCAGTGCAAAAACACCCATTGGCTTCACTGGAAGCTCGTTCAGCATTTCAGTGCCAGCAGGGAAACAAAGCTCAAAAGGTCACACAGAGAAAACATAAAGGGGAAATTGTTCCAAGGTACAAGGAGTTTTTTTTTTGTTTTTGTTCAAGTTGGTCTATCAGTTTGATTTTCAGCAGAGCACTGTATCTTACCATGCAGACTCCCCCAACTAACTAGGCATGAACATGATCAGTTTTAAAGAAAATCATGGGTTTGTCTGCAGACAACTCAATATTTCTTTGCATCAGGCCCTGTTCTCATACCATTTTTTATTGATCAGAATACCTCAGGCTATTAAGTTTATTAATTAAATGATAATTTTTTTTTTCTTCCTGGTGAGTATACAAGGAGATAAATGTCTCACAAATAAACTCAGAGCTTGCAGGCTGAGTCATGTGGTGATTTAGAAGTCATTTATCTTTTTTCTCTCCCCCTCAGCAAAAAAGTAATCATTGCCACAATACTCTGCAAGTCTAATGTGGCTGTGAAATGTGCAACATAAAGAGATATTTTTCATTTTCAGCACAATTATACCAAGCTTTTATGTTATACTAATTTGTAATTGCAATGCTAACAAGAGGATATGGATAACTGCTAATCTATTTAAGCACAAGCTACCACCCTTGTGAAGTAGGGAGTGATCTGACCCCTTTAGCTGAACCCAGCATCTATAGAGGCTGAATTTAGATTCAAATGCCTCTGTTTTTCAAAACCATAGCTGTTTGTATGTGCCTGAATTTTCACTGCTGTTCTGAACCAGGCCAGGGTTAGCAGGTGGCGCTTTAAAGATGAGACACAGTAGCTCCCTGAAGAACTTTCCCCAGAGATGTTCTTCCCTGGCTGAACCACTGGAGAGCACTTGGATGGGGAACAAGTGCCTTTCCCCCAGTCACCTGCCCCACAGCAAGCAGAGAAGGAGCCTGGTAAGCATCAAGGGAAAATATCACATTTCTTTCATCAAGGCCAAATCAAACTGTGGTTGCAAGTACAAAGGTCAAATATGAGCAGAAACTCAAAGCAAGTGTCCAGCTGAACAGAATGTAGCTCTGACCTGGAAGGGAGAGGAGGGTTGCTGGGAACACATGAGGACATGTGGATGTAGTTCAACAATTTTTCTTCGACCTAAACAAAGCCTCTAGACTGTAAAAGGCTGCACAAAGCTCCCATTTAAAAGTGGTTTTAATTCATGGAAGCATAGCTATTGCTGCAAGTGTTTGTAACACCAAATGCACAGTGAATTCTAACCCCTTCATTTTCTTCTTGCTTCATTAACAGCACTTTGATATGTAAGGATCATCACCAGCAGAACATTGGAAGTGGGGAAAACACTGTGAACTGAGAGCAGCCTAAATAATTAACCTGAAACTGGACTTGTCAAATGCTGCTGGTTTGTTTTGTTGCAGAACACACTGTCTATATGTAACTACATTAACTCCAGCAGTCCACAGGGCTTTTAGACCACAGAATGATAGGAGACCTGGGGGGATGACATGGGTTTGTCCTGTGCTGAAGTCCAAATATGTACTTTGTTATTCTCAGTCAAAGTAGGTGAAAACACAAATAATGCACCTTAATTTTTGAGCTTTTTGTTTTCAAAATGGAAGCTTTTTGTTTATTCTAGAAGAATATGTTATGATACTCTTAGAAAGTGAGGTGTATTGTACAGCACAGTGAGAGACAAAGCAGCATATGGAAAAGAATGGTAACCTCTTGACTAAAAAACAGACTCCAGTCTGGATCATTTTTCCTCTGATATGGTTTTGCCCAGGTAAGGACAGACTAAAAATCCCTCAAGATTTAGCCCATACATTTGAATACAAACCACCAAACATTAGTTTCTTTTCCTTAGCATTTACTAGTCTGAAAAATCCCAGCATTATTTGCTGTTGATGGTACCCATGGTTTAGGGCAGACTGAACTAATTTGGTCTAAGGTTGATTTGCAATGTCACATTCAAAACTAACACAACAAGAGCCACATTCTCCTGTTTGCAGTGTTGCTCTACCAGTTTGAAATGGGAAGAGGTGCTTAGCAGAAAGAGGCAGTGGTAGCAAAGGCAGTGTTCAGAGAAACATATTTTAAAATAAACGGCACATCAATATAGGGACAGGCCTCTAATTTTTCATCCTCCTTTCTGTGAGCAAGCAGCTGCCACAGTACCACCCCCAGGTGGTTAATAGTGAAAGCCAATTCCTTGGGGTGGACCATGGATGCTGTTCCAGTAACAGTAAGCTCAAGAGACCTTACTGACATTTTCCATCTAGAAAGTAGTGTTAGAACCATACACATGTACACCACATACAAGTCCCTTGGCCTTAAGCACAGAGACCACATTCTCCTCTAATCCACAGCCATCACACAGGTCAGACTGCTCCACGCACTCCAAACCAGGCTGCTTCCATCCAAGCACCTCAGGGGTGTTTGTGCAACATCCCATCCTGCTCTCCAGAGCTGTTTACTTAGTGTTCCAAGTCAACATCTGATACAGATTAAAAGACCCACAAAGTGTTTAAAGAAATCAAGACCATGCACGTCCTGTGACAGCTTCACTGAGAAGCAGCGATGCTGCACTGAGTGATAGTTTGTCAACCTTTGCTACTTACACAATTCACAGCCAATTTAATTAAAAATATAACAGATCTGAAAGCTGCTAAAATGCTTGCCATGACTATCAGTCATTTGATAATGGTATGAAAGCGCCATTAGAAGTGAATTGTAAGTAAACTTTTTCAAGATTGAATAACAAGGGCATTACAGTTCCAGCCATTAATGTCATTGTTTTTAAAAAATTAGCTGTCCATCTTGCCCTAAAAACTAAGCATTTTTATCTCACACACACATTTACAATCAAAATATGGTTATAAAAGGTACAGTAAATTTCATGATTATGAGCTGCACATTTTGCATTCTGAACACTAAAACAGACTTCGCCAACTGACTTCGTTTAGTTGATTTAATACAAAACTTTTTTCCTCCCCTTTTCTGCTTGTTGCTAAGATGAATACTCTGTATTCATTAGTAATCAAATACAATGGCAAATGTAATATTGTTGTGCAGATGAACTCTTTTTATTACCAACACTCTCATGTTTAAATTATTTCCTTTAAATAGTTGTCTCTTGTTATTCTAGCTCAGCTCATGAAGGAAGCTCTGATTGCAACGGCTTAGACAAAGGATACAAAATTAAATAAGTGAAGAAAGCCCAGAATCAATGGATATACTGGTTACATTATGAAAAAAAAAACATTTTTAGCCATACCCCCAAGTCTTTGGGATTGCCACTGTGGGATAGTACTGGGAGGACCAGGGGTAGGATTCTCTCAGCACAAACCATGCTCAACTGTTTTTGTCACTTCAACACTCAACTGTTGATTGCCTCAACTCTAGGTTATGGATTGGACCCAGACAACCTGCTCAGCCCTGCAGGTCCCTCTGCTAGCAGAAAGTACTCACCAGATCAAAGTCAAGCATTCACAGGTTGTGCAATCCTGTGGGTATTGGAAGAACTCTGAGCTTTCAGAGGTTTGAACAGGTGGAGACTTTCAGTCCCAGGAATGTATAACTGGGAGGTCAGAACATTACTACTGGTGTTATTTGACTGATGAGATTTCCGAAAATCAAATTTGGAATTTAATTCTCACTTGAATAACAGAGCCACTGGTACTTATTTTATGACACACATTTCTCAAATCTGAGTTCTAACTTGAGGACTTTAGATTACGTGCAAAGAGAGGCAACCAGCTTCAGTTCAGAGTAGCTCAGATGCTGTGCCGACAGCAAACTGCCAGCACACAACTGCAGATGTAAAAAGAACTCCTGTAAACCAGGACAGTCAGACACAGAGCACCCCTAGTGAAAGCTCAAATCTTCAAAATTGGCCAAAGCATGAACCAAAGGAAGAAAGAAGAAAGCAGTGGCTTCCTTTGATCCCATAGCTCCAAGAACAGAGATTTTTAACAATCTGCATTACATATAAAATATATATGTCAACACAAAAACACATGCAAAAATATATATTTAAAAATACATTTTAAATCTATATTATATAAAATATAATATTAGCATATTATATATATGAAAAACAAAATAAATCTTGTGCTTGACCCTATTCATAAAGGTCTCAAGCTCTGTTTTTTAAGAACTAGACTAAATTATTTGCTTTGTTGAAGTACTACAAAGTTAGAATATTTATATGCATAGCAGCAGATGCTGCTGTCTCTCTTACAATATAATACAACTTTATAACATATACTGCCTTCCATACCAACTGCATTCCCAGATGGACAGCATTAAATACAACGAAGAAGTGAAAGCAGGCAATACACACTAGATGTGTGTATTGTGATACAGCAATGTAAAGTGATATAAAGACACTGCATGATGAATAAATTAAGGCATTGAGCAACAAGGCCAATAAAAGATGGAGGGAAAAAAAAATGAGACATATGCAGATGAAAAAAATCTACTTTAAAAAAAAAAAAAAGACAAAATCAAAGAGATGGAGAGTTGATGAGGCAGAAAGATACACAGAGGCTGCTCCAGATGGTAGAAACAATAGCAAAGGTTCCTAAACTAGAATGGCAAGACTATGTACAAAGAAGCACAGGGTGTTTGCAGAATCTGCAAAAAGACAAGCAAAAATAAGGGCTGAATGCATCGCTGAGATGAGTCACTGTTTTCAGAAATAAGCAGGACCCTGAAAAAAAATGAAGGTTTTGTTCTCAGCATGGCCATATTGCTTAAATATGAAGGCACCTGAAACTATGGCTGTGAAAGGATCCTTTAGCTTGAGGAGGCTCTATTGCCCTGCTAGGGCAGTTTGATGAAGACACAAGGGTTCAAAGGGAACATGCAATCATGTAGTCTGATAACCACTGATTAATGACTGGGACTGACAATCATCCACATGCACCACACAGTGAGCACACATGCACACAAGCAATCACATACCTACGTCACAAACACTGTACCAAAAGTTTGCCCAACTGTACAGCTGACCTGACATCTCCACAGGACAGACTAGGAACATGCTACTGTCTGAATGTTAGATTCTCCTTATGGGTTCCACCTATTCTACACACAGTGTAGAGAAGTCAATCCCTAAAAATACCCTGCTACCTGAGGAGTTCTTAGCACAGACTGAAATGATGCACTGGTAGCACCATATTGTTTGATATTTTGAAAAGTCAAACATGACTGCGCTACACCACACTGTTTTAAAAATATTAATAAACAAACACCAAACAATCTCAAATTTAGCTTTTAGGCCTGAAGCTACGATACATGAGTGGCAAAGTGGCATAGATGTGTTGGCCAGAAATTACTCAGCTCTGAGTGGCAATAGTGCTACTTGAAATCACCAAACATACGCATTCATGGATCCCTTTCACTCTCAAGTTGTCAGTGTGAAAACAGTGCTGAAAATAAACATCCCTCCGTCGACCTCCACCAACAAGTCTCCACAACCTTTAGGCTTTCAGACTAGCAAGGTCTAGTGCTCACACATAGCTTCCACAGTGGCATTTTCAAGTACAGAATGACAGCAGTGACACATTTAAACCTTGCTCTTTTCCATATCCAGCTTTATTTCCTTGCCCATCATTTGTAGTCTCTGCCAGCCCACTCCCGAGAAGATCCTGGTATATCAAAACAGGATTTAGCTACAGTGCTCACCTCAGAACACTCAAATGTACAAATGCCACGCTTAACATTCATCAGACAGATCCAATAAAGCTGTAAATGAAAAGAAACTGAAGGGTCTATGTGCCCAGGAACAAAACTAAATTAAGTAGCAAGTGTTTAAGAGATCAAGACCTAAACCACTAGTTCCTACAACATGGAATCAGTCACTCTGGCACATCTGGGCATTCAGTGCCTAGAAATGAGCTTGATTCTTATGCAGAGAGCCAGTAAATAACCTAGAGGTAATTTAAGAGCCCTCAAGAGGGCACTCAGAAAAAGCCCAAGTCACTTACTGAATTACTGGTGGGCCTTTGTACGGTGGCTAAACATCCATCTCTCTGGTGTCAGCTATAGAAGGCAGTCTATGTAAGCTATCCAGTGTGCCCAAACCAAACAGCATGCAAAGAACAGGTAGCAACATATATTCACTTTTCTGGCTACCTCTTATTTTATGCTCATTACAAAGAGCTTGAACTACATAAATGCTCTATGATATGCTACTGGTTCATACTCATATAAATATGACAGTCCAGAACATGAAATGTCATATGAATAGATGCACTGAAAAACAACAAATCAAACAAATAATCAGTCTTCATGTTGAAGACAGTGCTGTTTTATATGAAATAGCCCATGGAAAATAGTTACATTGTTCATCTATAACCTAACTTGGCATGTAAATAAACTTCAGTTAACACTCAGATATCATTAATTTGTTTTGCTTTTACTTTTCAAATAAAATTCTCATTAGTGGACCACTGGATTGACTATATAGTGGCAGAGTGCTTTAGAGAGCAGGCAAATGTCACGTGTATCCAATGCCTGTACATAATATATAAATACAGAAATCTCCATGACCAGAAGAATTGTATGTTTTCATAATGAATTTAGGATACTGTCAGTCATGATCCTTTGCTTAGAACATCATGCTGAGATGCCAGCTGAGATTCCCAGACAGAGCAGGAGCTTGGGCTGTCAAAGCAGACCAGGTCTGAACTCCTGGAAAAGGATTAGGTCTTCCTCAGAGTCATGGGCAGGAACACAATGCTGTTTGTTATGAAACCAGAGCAACCTCTGTCCAGAACTACAGAAAAAACCCCAATGTCTATCAAAAATAGAAGCAAGATGCAAACAACCATGGCTAAGAGCATGCACAGTTTCATTAAAAGAAATCACCCACCACAAGTAATCCACTGCAGGTAACCCAGCTGCATTTATTGAATCTGATTGAGCAGAAAAAGCATTATTAAAAGAATTAACACATCCCATCCTGAGATTTATTTGTATGGAACCAACTTGTGGGTGAGATCATGTAAGAATTGATTTTTTTTCTGCCTTACTTAAAAAAATAAGGTTATGGAGAGACAAAAAATCATTATGAGGTGTCCAGAAAGCCTTAAGCAAAACTAAATCATATCTAAAATTCACACAGCGTATGTATAAGTGTTGTGAAAGAGGGGTAAAAGTTGTTGCAATGGATAAATTACTAAATTTTTAAAAACTTTATTTTTTAAAGTATATCATATACTTTGAAGACACTAGGACTAACATTAATTCATTTACTAACTAGGTCAATAAAAATTGCTGTAGCCAAGAGCTCTATTAAAAGTCCATAATGTTATCTTAATAGAGGAAAACTAATAGAGTTCTTTTGGAAGTTTTCCATAATATTAATATTGTAGAATTTCAGTGGATGTATGTCTTAAATAGTTCAAATAGGCATTTTTATTAACAGACCTAATAACAGAATTAAAACAAATTAAAATCATTACTTTCTCTAAGAGGAAGTATTTGCATTCCAAGCATCTTAATGGAATTTATTCTTGAAAGAATTTAGAAACAATGCTCATTATTCAACATTGTGAAGTGGGAATTGGCTATTTGGCATCCACACACAGAGGATCTGCCAATTTGCAACTACTGTAGCACTTACTCGGAGCCTCTCTGTCTAAACCACTTTGCATGGCAGCCATCCAGAACCTCGACCTGCAGCACAAGCCACCTCTTTGTCAAGAGCCTTTCTTGTTGGAAAGCATTAAACTCACCCAGCAACCAAGCAACAACAACAAAAAAACCCTTAAAAAGAAAAAAGTATTGTATCAATTATCTGCTCATATCCTGTTTTCCTTGGGCTTTTCACCACACACAATTATCCCTTTGGTTTATCCCAGGTTACCTCACCTGCTTACTATAGTCTCTGCACATCAGCTGAATGAAATCTTTGTATTTTGATTGCACTTACTACCTGCTTCTAGTGCTAAAACATGCACCAGTCAATGCAGGTGAGCTGTGTGAGCCTTAGATGATTGTTGTGGTTTAAGACAAAAGCTCAGCATCCAAGGGGCTGCAAATGACACATCCTGCAAAACCAAGCACAGCACTGAAGGGAAGTTTTTGGCAAAGGTATGGTGCAGGAAGTGCTGTGCACCTTATACAGCTGGAGGCAACCCAGACTCAGGAGCAAAGTTGATCTGGTCCTCCTACTTCACTCCTGTTGGTGGGCAGAAAGCAAATTACAATATAGCTACTTTGGCCAAAAGCAGCCATGGAGTCCATGCCTGGAACTAAACCCCACAGAACTATAGATTAACTGCTTTTTGCTCAAGCAAGCATTTCTCAGGGGGTTCATGGAGAAAAGGGAAGCCCCAACCTGACAGAAGGGCACTGAAGCAAGTTGACCTTCCTATTGAACCCGGTAAGATTCCAGCTCTTTTCCTAAATGAACAAGCTCATGAATTTCTGATGAAATCACAGTATTTAATATCCAAATACTGCACATGAGCAAATGAAATTAATGCTTTTGGAGTCCTATTCACCTATGAACATTATCGCTTAGGTTAGAAAAGTCCATTTTCCTGACGTGCCAGAGTTGATTATAAAAGCCATTACCAGCACTGGTTTTGGACACCAGGGTAATACATGCACATGCCTTCCCATGTGATCAAAAATTCCTGTCACACCCAACATTCCTCACCCTTCCCATCACACAAGGGCCAGGGGAAGGTCACCATGATAACGGTGTCTGTGCAAACAGAGCCTGCATGAGACCCAGCACAGCTCCCAAACTGGGCACCTTCATCAGAAGTTTTTACCAAGAGCACATCTGCCTTGTGCAAGTCGTGTCACCTGAACACTGACTTACTGCCATGAAAAGAGTAGATTGTGCAAAAGTTATTTGTCATCATGTAATCGTCGGAGATAACCAGATTTTGCTTCTCGGTTTTGAGGTTGGAATAGATGTGGGTAGAGGTATAACATCACAGTGTAATTGCTGCCAACACTGGAACATTTCCTCCCCACCTCCCGAAATGACCTGCCAGAGATTTAAAGTCCTTCCACAGAAATTGGCAGCATTGTGACATTCAGAGAACAGATCAGAGCACTGAAGCTATTTCAACCATTACCTTACTGGGCACATTAAAGGACCAGATCCAAAGGCCATGAAAGTTCCAGGAAACTTTTTGTAGTCTATAATGAGGTTTGTATCAGGCTCCAGGTCCCAATCAGCCATCCCTAGTTTTGGTATTCATGTTTGCTAAAATTACAAAATGCCCTTTCATTCCAGAGAATCTTATCAGAAAATTGATCTCTTTATATATAAAGTCTTCAGCCAAGGTAAAGTCCTTTCAAGAGTTTTATGGTTTCCTATCATTCTTTTCAAAACCCTCTGGAAACTGGAAAATATGCTGATACTGTTTCTATATTAAAAGAATGGTTAAATAAAAGAAAAATATAATTCTCAAGTGTTTGCAAATATCCAGCATTTTCTAATTTCTTTGGCAAAAATGGCAAAGGTTAACAGCAAAGAGGTAAAACAACAATTCAGAACTAATTCAGAATGACACAATTATTTACAGAAGCACCTATCTGAACATTATCTCATTTTCTTATTTATAAGACCTACAACTGTGGTCTATGTATTTAAATTAAATTATCTAATGCAAATGTTATATATGAACAGCTCAGCAAGACACTATTGTATCAACACACCTTATTCCATGTAAAAGCAGATGGCTAGTTCTGGGATTGTAAATGTGTCAGACAATAATTTTATTGCTTTGCAGGTAGCAGAACACCCAATTTTCTTGTTCCCAAATGGTGATTGAGTGATAGCTTTTAATATTGTCTAATGATCACAAACATGTGGAGTCTTGCGTTAACATCTGGTTTATGGGTAAAGTCACACACAGAAACTACTCACAAAACAAATAACCCCCTGCCCTCCAAAAGCTAGAATTAATAGAGCAAGCACATGCTATTTTATTACAGAAGTAGCAAGGCATGCTGCAAACATTTATAGGTCTGGTTTATGTAGTGCAACTAACTGAACAAATCACTTTGTTCAAAAAAATCCTTAGAAGTCACAAACTCTAAGGAGGAGAAAACAGTTTGTCAGGTATATTGGAGGAAGAAACAACCACAGAACCAAATCTCATAATTCTGAGCATGGCAAAGCTTTCACTGCATGCAAGGAGAGCTTTGCCCAAGGACAGCCTTAGCCAGTAACTTGTGATGTCCAGGTATGCTCAAGAACTCCTGGAGGTAAAAATAAAAACACCTTGTCAGTTGTTCTGTCCTTATGGCTCATTCTTTCATCAATGAGTATCACATAACAAATAAAGCCTCAAGGACTATTTGAAATTGCCTCACTTGGTCACAGCTACAATTTTATTCACAGATCTCCTTCTACAAAACTGTATTAAACAGGTTCCACTGTGGACTTTGCAGCCTTTTCACATTTAGTCCAGTATCTCAGAATATAGCATATGTTTTTTCCTTAAATCGTTTTACTTTGCTCTATCCCAATTTTTTTGTTGGGCTGGACTTTCTCCTAGATACCTAGATCTTTCCAGATGCATGTTCACAGCCCAGAGCCCTGCTTCTGGCATGGCTTCCACACAAGGCTCTGTGTTTGCAAGGCAGGGCAGCAGCTCTGCTCAGGGCTGAGAGTGCATGAAAACAAGTCCCCCACACCTCCAGCATATCCTTTCACAAACCTCAGCCCATCTCGCACCTCTTGCTGGGCTGTTCTGGAAGGGGCAGGAAATGGGCACTGCAGAGATGCAGAGGACTTTTTTGCAGTTGTTTTAATGGCACCATGGTCATTTTGCAGGCATTTAGAGGGAACCTTGTTGCATTCAGGAAGCTTCTGAAATCCAGACTGCAAATCTACTGCTCTATAGCCCTGAGATAGAGATAAGTGCTGCCTCTGAGCAGAGGGTTTTAATGAACAAAGCCTGTTTATTACACGTATCCCATATGCACCAAAGCAACACTCTTGCACCTGGGCCACAGGTGCATTATAAGGACCCACCAAGGCAAGTTTAAGCACCCCAGTGCAGACTTGGCTAAGCACTGCAGAAACCTACAGGCTCTCCCAGTCCTCAAAGCATCTCTTTTAGACAGGTTTCAGAAGGAAAACCAAAGTGATATTAATGCTATGAATAATACAGAGAACAATCTCCAGCATCACAGAAACTCTCATAAGTTCTACCTCTTGACCTGGAGCAGTAGGATCCAACGGCTCTTCTACCCCAGCAGAAAACAGCCCTTGCTGCCCTCCTGTTTTCCATGGAGGGCAGATTTTTCAACATGCCAAAATTCCATAGCTGAGATTTGGATGAGACTCAGCATCTCTGTCCTCCAGACCTTAACATATGCATATATTCCCTTTTACATGCTCACCCCTGCAATTAATTGCAGAGTCATATATTTTAACAAACCGGTTAATTGAACACAGCTAAGCAGCGAAATTTAAGAAATTTGCCACATTTATATACATAGTAATGAGATCAATTACTTTCAGCTCATGTAGACATATTGAGAACTAATGAGGTACTTAAAACGTGTATGGAGAAAGTCTACTTTCTATTTCCATGCTCTAACTTAGAGCTTGTTAGGGATTTAGCTCTTTATCAGTTTGAGCTATGGCACTTACATTGATAGAAGGCCTGTTAGCTGTGGCTCCTGACTGCATTAAAAAGTCCTTTAATGCAGTTTTGTAGTGGCATACATCTCATTACAGTGCAAAAATGGGCAAACACTGAAGACCACGTTGTTGGAAAATACTTTGAGAACACAGCAAGCAGAAAGCTTATCCTTTGAAGGATAACATCCACCTCACTCATAATTTAGATAAGTAATCCAGAGACCCTCATAATAAGAAAACCTTTATCGCTTTTTAAATCTATTAAAAAAGACACACAAAGGTAAAGTGCCAAATTCTAGAACCGTTATCTTTATGGGTCACTTATAACAACAAAACACTCTTTCTCACAACACAAAACACAGTTGTAATTTATTTCTTCAAAGAAATTGCACCAAGAGAACGTCTACACCACAGTACACTTCATACACTGAGCTCTAGGTTATTACCTAGGAAGCCAATTTTCAGACAGTGGTTTCAACATCTGAGCACAGCCTTGGATACAGCTCCAGGCACATCCGAAGTTTCTCATTAAGTTAGACATGCAATGAAAACGTTGGAAGTTGTTTAAGGGTGAGGAGAAAATGGATACAGATATTGTAAAAGTACAAGAAAGAACAGAAAGAAGCAGAGAAACCTTTGACTCAGGCATGGGGAGTTACAGGTGAAGTCAGCCCAAGAGAGTCTCACCACACAGCAGGTCCCTGTGGTTACTGTCTGCACAAGCATGCTGACCAACCCACAGCAAAGATTTAAAACTTGCTATCCCACAGATAAAACCAGCTTATTTTTAACCATAGTTCTGACCATGTCTTCTGCCCATCACACCCTCTAAGTGTTTTATTTCCCTGGCCCAGATATTAAATGACACCCTCTGTATGCAACTGCTCTCAGCCACTAGGGCTGAGGTCAAAGCAATGCCTTTCCCTGAGGGAATGCTACTGCATAGGTATCTCAGCTTGGTTCCCTGGGGTCATGCAGGTTATCAGGGGCACCTCTGCAACATGGCTGTAAGCTTCAGGTTTCCAAGAGAAGAGATGCACAAAATACCTTTTTGCAGCTCTATCAGTCTGAAGTCTCCCTTTCCTTCCTTCAGTTAAAATGTCTCAACAACTTGATTTTACTCCTGCATTTGTTGTTCTCTTTTGAAATGCCCATTTACAATATGGCAACATCCATCAGGACAGCACCCCATCAAATACCAACTCAATCCCAGATGTGAGGCTCAGGACAGAAGCCATAGGACCCACCTGCACTTGGAGCAGAGACTTTCAGATCTGACCTTCAGCTGCTAAGGGGAGGGAAGGAAAGAAACCACTTACCCAGCATGGCCAAGTGAAACAGTCCCCAGATAGCAGGAGAGTAGCAGCAAAACCTGAAGCTGCCAAAGGAGGAGTTAAACAGATGGCTCTGGACCCAGCTGTTATCCTGATGGGTTCATCTGCCTCCAGCATAAACTTCATCACCCAGCCTGAGTGGAAACATGACCCTATACTACCCAGGTCTGTTGTTATGAGGCAGCAAAGGAGTTTATCCCTCAATTCACTCCAGCTGTGGGTGCATCCCAGGGCTGATGCTCCCCAGCTGTGCCACAACTGCCCTTGGGTTTCACCACTCATGTGGAAGAGGAACAGCCTCTGCCCTGAACTATCAGGCCAAATCAGCTCTGTGGGGTTCTGTGGGCTGCGAGCTGAGCATCAGTCAGGAGTCCCAGTTTACAGTTAGAACTGGGAGCAGGTGTGTGGGTCCAGCAGCTCCTCCTCCTCACAGGAGAAGACAGCCTGCAGAGTGGGGGAGAAGGAGACAGCTCTGGGCTACGTCTGGCTGTGGTTTTCCCTACCCTGACTGTGCATGTGCTCATGTGAAGTATGTTCAGCCTGGATATACTGCTTTCTGCAGCACTGATCGTACATTTACTTGTCATTACAGTGTCTATAAGTAAATACAGAGAAATAAATAAGAATACTTAGCACTTTAAGCCCATTAAAGCATTGGCAAAGTTTCACATGAGATGGTCATTAAAGCTTGATGTATGGCAATAAAATTAGTTCAGAAAGAGACAGCTGCATAAAAACAATGTATGCCTTCACATAAAACCGTGGAAAATATTTTGACTGGCATAGATTTTAAGGTAGGCTTATTTATTGGAGCTATGCTTCAGTAATTTACAAAATACAGAATCTGAACAAGAGGAGCATCAGATGCTCGCAGAGGGGTAGTCTGGTGAGCACTCTTTGCAGCTTATCAGTCTGAAATCACACTAGGATGATATCAAAGATTTGTACCCGAAGTTGGGGAATGATCACACTTTACAGAAACTGAAAGCTAACGAAATAAAATTAAAAATAAGCAGAGTAGTGGGCTGAGAAGATTATCTAAAAATATAATATGAAATGGATATCTGATAACTAAAGACTAACTATTTTTAAAAAAATCTAAGAGCATCAAGTTTGAATTAAAACTAATACATATTTTTTTAAATTGTGCTTCTGGACTGCATGTGTCAGGAAAAAACATCCAATCTGTGTCTTTGATCCAGTTACCAGTAATAGAAAACATTTTCCCAGAGAGATGCAAGAGAAAAACAGATTCATGAGAGCTTCTACTTCTTATTTATAGCTTTATGCAATTTTTATCTTGTATCCTTCTTCCTGTCCTTTAATTGAAAAGCAAAATTTATACCTAAAAGCAACAGTGCAATGAGAGATGGTGCCTGTAGATTGGATTTGAGTCTCTAAAGTGAACAGAGACACATGAATGATGCAGTGTTCTAGTTTTGGTGTGCTCTTTGCTATCTGTTAATGATATCATGAGACAAAGACACAGGACCAGCAGCAGTGGGCTTAGATAGTTCATTCTTACCCTGTTTTAAAGCAGGGACTGTAGCAGACTCAGTTCACACAGTCCAAAGAAAAATAGGACATCTTACTCTCTGGAAATTGTAAAATGAGACAGAACATTCCTATTTTTAAACAAATATTAAAGGTTTATTTCTTTTGACAAGACCTTGGGCTTAAGAAAATAGATTGCTTTACCTTTTCATATCAGATAAAAAGTTTCAAGTGATAAGTGACAATTTTTCCTGGTTCTCCATTTATGCCTGGACTACCACCGAGGCTGTCTCACACAAGCAAGGTCCTATTCATGTATTCTTTTAGTTGTCATATAATGAATTCTCATTACCAGTTCAAGCCTGTGCAGTCACATTAAAGTCCATTTATGTTCTGATATGTACATACGCCTTAATTCGGATTATATTCCTCTAATTGCACAAATTAATTGCTCTCTGATGAATTTTACAACACCTCGTTTCTAAGAATTTCTCCTGAAAGTACACTGGAAAGGTCAGCACCACGATCAAATGCTACCCTGTTCAACATGCTTTGAAGATTATAATTATATCTAATTAGAAGGTTTTGCAATTAGCATATATTGTAAGTTTTATAGTCTATGAATTAATAAAATTCCTTTGTATTTATTTACCCTGCCAAACAGGAGTGCACATCCCACCCAACTGCTATTATTAATAGACTGTTTCATCTCAGTGAGGACAACAGGGTGTCACTGTTATTTGGTATTTTTCTCAGGCAAAAGTCTTCTGCCTGAAAGTTTACCCCCAGTGTCTGCAGACTGACCAGGACTCTTGGGACAGAAAAAGAATACAAATGAGCTGATATTTCTGTCACAGATATTAGTAGTAATCTACGCCTGTGAGCAATTTTTTTCATGAAAAAATGCTAATGTGAGGAGAAACTGCTGAAGTAACGGGGACTCCATGGTGACCACTCTGCACAGCCAGTGAGGAAAGAGAGGCACAAAACCAATGCATTTCTCAGTCTGCCAGAAGGCACATTTTTCTCATTCAGAAGGGTACAGATAACAGATTAGTATTCCAGGTATTGGTTGATTTTCAGCTCTTCTCGGAAAGCTACACATGCACTTGTACCCCAGAGAGCAATATAAGAGCAAGACTGTCAAACTTCATCTTTGCTGCAGACTAATTACAAAACCTAGGAGCCTAGTTTGCAAAACTGGGCTTCCTTTGCTGCCTATCCATGCTATTTTATGTATCTTAACAGTATGGGGGTTATTTTATTACGGTAACAGACACACTCAGTTTCTGTGTCTCTTTGAAACAGCAAAAACAAGACAGTGCCAGCAGCACCATCAGGAGGAAAAGCTGGCAGTGTGCTAAGCTTTCCTCAAATTAATTATCTGCTGGAATCACAACAAAAATTAGTTTGTTGATGTGAATTCTACCCACAATACAAACATAAAAAGACGAAAAGATTAAAAAAGCAAAAAGCAGAAATGGTGAAATTGAGGTTCAGTTGTCATCTCTTGAGGGGGGATCTCTCTCTGACACTCCAACACAAACACACCTGGCTGTGATTGAAAGCCCATTGCTCTCAGGAAGATTTGATTGTTTTCCAAACACAAGAAGGAAGCATCATTCCTCAAAAATCTGTCTTCCAGAGTATACCTGGGGCTTTCACATCACCATTCATTTAGGGTAGCAACTCACAACCTAGCCCGCTCCATGGCAACTTCATATCAAACTTCATTTAGAGAATGGCTCCTCTGTAAGTTTGTCTGCTGCCTGAGTATGCCCAACACTGCCCTGAGAGCTAATGATGAGTTTAATGATCAGAGTTTAATACTCCTGAGTTGCCACCACATAGACCTTTTCACTGGATTGGATTCACATGTACCCTACAGAGCCATTTGTATATCTGCTTGTACATCCCCAGGCAAGTTCTGTGCTCACTGTCTTGGATGTAGTATCTCTTTGGAACATAAGAACCTAATTATAACTATAAATAACAATAAAAAGCCTTTTCTCTCTCAAGGCAAATTTTCTTTGAACCTACATACATTTAGCATATGTGTGGCTTCCATATCTCAGCTTGAAGAATTACAAATGTATTACTGAGTGCTGGTAAACTCTTTAGGTTTGTTCATATTCCTTCTATGCACATCCAGTGGAATGAAATCTCCTTTTGTGGGATCTAACTTCCTCCATCAGTGATGTCAATCTAACAATCTCACCATCAAGGGAAAGATGAGTCAGGTCTCTCATTAGATTTGTTTCATTAAATTCTACCTTATTCTTCCAGAAAATTCAGGAAAATGTGAAATTTCATCCATCACTCAGCTGCAGCCAGCTGTGGCACAACTTCTAATTGACCTTGACACCTGAGGACTTCATAAGATGGTAAATTACCAAGAGGACCTCTAAGTCAGCCAGGTTAAGAGAAGTGGAATAGTGAATAGCAGGAAGGGCAACAGATCCAACAGTATGTAAATTAGGAATTGTATTTAAGCCAACATATTGCATTATGCATGAAAAGGTGAGTAATAGCAAATAGTTTAAGAAATCCATCTACAATTAATGAATCCTAAATAGCTTTATTAATGTAGGTCAAATTCCATCTTCTTGGGGGAATTTGACATTTACTAATATGCTCCTGTATGAATTATTCTAATACATATTTTATATATATATACAAAATTGTATTGAGTATTCCCTTCACAAAGGCTGCATTACACTGGCATTACAAAACCTATAGAGACTACTTAATTTCTAATCCAGTAATCATCAATTAAATAATATTTAAATCATACTCTAGTATATCTAAATCCAAATGTTATGCCAAAGTCTGCAAAATATTTCTTTATTTGTAACCTGTAGCAGAATGTCATCACCCATCACAGAGCAGGTATTCAAAATCTCTCTTTGTTCTTGTAAAATACAAACGTAGTATCAATTCCCATTGTGAAGAAAAACTGTGATTAGTAATTAAATTATAGTACATTAAACTTACTTAACTTAAGTTCACCAGCTGGGAAAATTCTATGCCTCTGGGCTTAACAATAACTCCTAATCTTGCTGTTGCCTGTACCTATTTTTTTAAGTTGTCTTATAATTTCAGTTATTGGAATTTCATTAAAAATGGTAATGTCACTACTCCTGTTAATGCTTAAAACCAACACCATAATCCTGAATTTTAATTAGTAATTATAATTAATCATTATTCATTAATTAAATGTTTAGTTGCTAATTGTCTTTGATCACCCCAGTCCCTAGGCTTATATGCATTTCACAACATTTAATTTCTCACAGTTTCTGTTTAAGTGGAACCATCAACCTTATTCACTTTTAACACTTTCATGGGGTGCAGTACTTCGGGTCTTTTATCCACTACTTAAACAGCTCAAATGGATGGCTTCATGCCTTGATTAGTGTTTCATTAGTGGAGAGACAGATGCCTCAGGTATGCAGCACACAAGACAAAGATACCTGGGAGGTAAAATTAGTTCCTTCAGGGCTCTTGCCACTCACTTTGCTGTAACTGTGGCTGTAGATCTTAATTTTCCACCCTCTCGACATCAACCAGGTCTGGGTTCATCCACCTGACATTTGGCAGCACAAGCAATGGCCAAAATTAGCACCTGTGCTGCCTGCAGAGGGGGGGTAAGTGCTGAGAGTCCCATGGTCTTCATGGGCATGAGCAACTGCATCCCTGACTACAACTGGGGTGTCTGGAATAAGGTAGGGTGATCGTGGGCCAGTCTGGTCAGATGCAGAGCCATGCAGACACAGTGAAGATGTAATCTGCTCTTAAAAACCCTGGCTCAACCCTAGGACTGTGAGGAGAAATGTGCCAGTGTGACATCTGGGATTCACACACCGTGGATATGGTGAGATCAAATGCAAAGTGCAAAATTTTCGAGTATGTGACTTATTGAACTACTCTACCATGAACTATTCGACCATTCTAAAAGGTCTACCAGCTCCCTCTTGGGATTAATTAAAAACAGACACTGGCTAGCTAATGGCTGGAATAACAAACTGCTTTTTGATGTTGTCAGGGCGTTGGAGGGTACAAGAACCAAAGGATTCAAATGAAATTACTTAGTTTATATCTGTGTGCTCTAAGAAATGTAACCTTTCACTGGTTGCACCAAATTTGGGCAAAGCCATAGGGGAATGGCTTCAACTACAAGACCCTCTCGCCCAGGACTCATCTCCAGTGAGTGGTGCTGGGTTCCAAGGAAAGCATAAAAGAACAGGTTCATCATATATTGATACTTCCTCAACTCTTCTCCCACCCTGGATTTCCTGCATCAGGGTGCCTTTAAAAGTGACTCATAAAAGTCTGAAAATGGTTAATAGTTATTATATGCATACTTCAGACATGAATATAATGCATTTGACATGGTCCTAAATACGACAAAGAAAGCCTTGGAGATGATTGCAAGTCACGGTGATAATTGTTTTTTGAAGCTGTGGGGCTGTATGACAATTGGCTCCGTGACGAACAGATATATCACTGCTAACACTAATATATTAACCTTTAATTTATAAATGGAGCTCCGTATGGAGTGTAGCCAATTTGATCTGCAAAAGGGGCTGTGAATCTTACAAGGAATGACTGATATTCTGTGTCATCAGTTCCTGAGTAAAGGTTCACAGGTTACTGACAGCCCGTGCAGACCTTGCTGGAAACCTTATCTGGTCCAAAGAGATATAATGCCCTTTGGGCATTTTAAATTTAATGCTTCTTGATAAGGCTGCATGCTATCCCTAAGAAATTATGAGGACTGACAAATGGGTGCTGGAAAGACAGAGTTTTGGGGTTTATGCTGGCATTGCAGTTATGCCACGCCAACATTCAAATCCAACACCTTGCAAATACAAAATGAGAATTAACCTGAAGTTACGGTGAAAAGCTGATGTTTTCATTTCTGCACAGATCTTATTCCAGGAGAAGTTAAACAACAGAAATAAATACGTGGCATGATTAAACCCATGTGTTTTACAACAATGAAATACAATCCCCGTAAATTAAAGAAGTTAAGTGTCTACTTAGCTTGCAAATACACACACAGAGCATTCTTGGTTGGGAGAGATTCTTCTGTAAATTATTTCCTTCTTATTTTACACTGAAATTCTTTAATATGTTTAATTATATGCAGTCTGTCACAATGAAGTAAAAAGGACATATTCTCTCCTTTTCAGAACATGATTCTAGATATCTGATGGCCACCCATGAGAGGGTCAGCGAAAGTGTCTAGAAATATGGTGGGATTTACATAAAAAGAAGGGCTAGATTTTTAAAGAGGTACATCGTGCTCAGAGAGGCACCTCCCTCAGTCAGTCTGGCAAATACCACTGGCAAAAGTCGAAGTTGGAGTATTTGTCTTAAGTCTAAATCAGGTTTAGAACACAAATCTCAGCCCCAATGCACTCAGGGACAAGAACTGCATGAAATACAGTAACAAAAAATAGACTTCCTAGTGGTTCACCATCTGATCATATCTAATTATTAATTAGGAGACAGAAGACACGAAGAAAATTAACTGTCTGTAAGGTGTGGTCTACCCCCAGGAATATCTGACAACACACATATCCAAACCCATGATATTAGCAGACAAGGGCATTTACTTGAGATTTACACCATATTTTCTTGGCTGCACAGAAAATAAACATGCAGAAAGCCAAGAGCCTGTTTCTGTTTTCTGGTGGCTGAAGGATGATAGAAGAACATTTCTAACTTGCTGCACCTCTAAGAGAACTGGGAAGCTGAGCACTCTATAATGTTATGTTACTAATGTAGTACTTGATTCAGTGAGAGAAATTCTTAAAAGATCATTTTGAAGCAGATGGGGGATCAATAGTTTCCTGTACAGTCTGTACTCTCTATAGACCAAATAGTATTCATACATCTGAAGTTTAGCAGATGGTGTTTTTGCATTAATTTTCTAAACTACCAACTGTAGGATACTCTGTTTTCAGAAAACCAGTTGCCTTAAGGCTTGAATTTTTTAAAGTATTTCGAATGTTTTCATGTGTTGTAAGCACACCTCTTTCTCAGGTTCTCTCTCCCAAAGGTGCCGTTCTGGTTTTGGATCCCAACAACACAGACTGGCAGCAGGATCAGACGTGCAGGTTCACACTGTGTTTGTAACAGGAGGCAGAAGACGGCGGCAGCATTTCACTGGAGGGCATTTGCTCCACTCTGTCAGGCCACAGAGCCATCCCCTCACCATTGCACTGCTTTGCTGCTTAGAAGGAAGGAAACCAAACTGGTGGGTGGAAAGTACAATAAAACCATTCAACATACTCACAAGGTGCCAAGGACCATTTGCTTCTGTTTCGAATCAGTCTCCAAAGCCCACTCAACACTTGGAGCACCTGTTTTCATCTATCTGCATTTCCTTTCTGATTAAATTATTTATGTAAACAAAAGAAAAGTTGAGGAATTATGAGAAGGTGTAGTGCCTCTGAATATTTTAAAGAGACTGGATTCTTCCCTTTTGGCCAGCTATCACAAGCAACACTTTTGAAAATTTGACTATAGGTGTATATATATTCCAGGGCAGAAAAAGTTGCATGAAGGTCACTGTGTCATGGATTTTGAGTTCCTAAAGAACCCCCCCCACCAAAACTGAGATACCTTTGATCCACACCAAAGGGGGAGAAAATGAAAACTTCAAAGAAGAATAAAAATCCTCCTACTTTGCACCTGCTTTAACTGCAGCTAGTGTGTATTATTTATCATCCTCACCTCACTTCTGCATTGCTCTGAGCATGCTGAAGTCATTCAATTTAGCTTTCCAGTTTGGTCAGCCTGCCAGGAAGGAGTAATCTTGCCTTCACCTTCCCCAGCCCTCTTCTGAACGCAAATATAGTGTGACTGCTAATTTGTTGATTTATACAAGCCTTAATCCACCAGAGTCATAAAATATTAAAGGGATCTTTCTTCAGTAAATTTACAGCTAAATAAAATTGTAGCTTTCAAGACTTGCTAGAAACTAGAGTGACATTTTATTTGCTTGAAATCCATTTTCTGATTCAGTGAGGTGGACTGACATGGGCAGCTTGCTTATTTAAACCACAGCATACACAGTGGGCTTGGGAGGTATCTTTCTCAGAGAGAAAATGTGTTTCCTTATTTCAAAGAGTAATGCAGCTAATGCCTTCATCTCATCTTTTACTGTAACAATTAAATAATTGTGATGGAAGGGAGCTAATTTCTGATACAATAGATACAAAATAATTAAGAGAAGACCCTGAATTAGTGCAAGATGGAAGCTTGGATGACTTTGGTTGAAAAGAGATCCCCAACCACGCTGGAAAACCATGAAGTAAGATCTCTCCCTTCTCTTCCCAATTAACAATTAACAATTTCTACTGCAAAGTGAAGACAATGATGTAAATACTCAAAAGACTAGATAAAGGAGATTAAGTTTCCTACAGCACATCTCCAAACATTATTTCTATCATTTTGCAACCACCAACAGTCTGGCAGCACATCACGAAGAAAGAAAGAAAAAACATTCCCCTCTGTATATTTCAGATAGGAGGGATGTCAGACAAGGCATAGGAAAAATAATTTTATTTTAAAACCATAAATTTAATTCCAAGTGTGATCCTGTCCATTTTTATTTCCATGCTTTCAGGCTATTCCATTTTGCTTTCTTGAGTGTGTTACAGAGGGTCAAACAGAGCATTTTCAGCTGTGAATACCTAGCACTGGATTTCCATTACACAGGGTTATACACAGCCCCTGTTTAAAGAGAAAGAAAATAAATAAATATAGGGCTACTTTTTTTTTTTTCCCCCTAAGAAAGAGAGGATGGGGAAATGGCCTATAGATTTTAACTTCCCAATAATAAGCTGGACCATAGGATGTCATTTGAGAATTCTAGAAATTCCCCTATATAAGTGCTCTGCACAGTTTGCAATTTTTCTACCAGAAACATTTTCTTAGACACTTGGTGTGAATTCTTTAAGGCAACAGAAGTTCTGGGTAATCGATATTTATGAAGATTCAGACCTGCACTGAAATGCCTAAAAATAAGATTAAAAATAGAATCAAGTACCTACATTATGTTTGTTGCAACAGATTATTCAAATGTATCAGAAAAAATTTAACTGCATTAAAATATGCAGACCAATAATTGTAAAAATAAGAGTTTCCATTTTAAAATATATTTAAGAGTCTACTTTTTGATTTTTTTTCCCAATAAAATATGCTATTCATATTAGGATAAAATCTTTTTACAACTATCATGTTTTAGTTTGAAATCAAAATTGATCCCTAGCATGTCTCAGAGGCCCTTATAGGTAGAATTAGAAAATTATTAAAGATTTTAAATCTCTGTGTGTGATAGCATGGCCTTGCTGATTTCCAGCCTACAAAGCAGAACACCCAGTTCTTGAAGAAAACCAATTAACAACCAATCCCAAAAATCCTGTATTTTCTATGGAATTTTCAAAATCTGTCAGTTTCTGAATCCCCAAACTTTGCAGTATTGCAGCAGATCTATTCAAAGAAAGTCTGCTCTAGATAATCTCTTTGATGTAACAATACCAAATCACAGAACAAAACAAAACAAAACAAAAGGTCTGCTTTCTCTGAGGTTTCTTTAAAAAGGGATTAAAAAATTACCATCTTTGGCTGCTCTTCTAATAGCAAGCCTGCATCAGAAGGAATAATTCCCTTGCCTCTTCATCACAGAAACAAGAGTGTTTCCTTAAGGATACAGCACTGTGGGTATAATCTGATTTACAGATGAGATCACTTGAAACTTTACTGTAAGCTTTCCAAACTTGCCTCAGGTGGAGATAAAGTGCATTGCCACCCTTCTGCAGGCACTGAGAGCACTGTCCCTGTACAGCTCAACTTCAGCACCCCCAGGAGTGCCCCAGCCATGAGACCCACGGCCCCACTGACCACACTCTTGGCCACACCTGCTGGGGCACACGGACACTTCCCAAAACGTCAGGCACTGGGGAAATATTTAAGGACTTTCTCATCTCTTAGGCAGAATGGGAATTACCTAATGAAAATCTACCTTAATTCACAATTCCTTTTTTTTTTTTTTTAATATTTATTTCATTACTGATCTTAGAGATCATTGTTTCAACTCCCCCTGCCATGGGCAGGGGCACCTTCCACTCGAGCAGGTTTCTCAAAGCCCCATCCAACCTGGCCTTTAACACTTTTAGGGATGGGGCATTCACAGCTTCTCTGGGCAACTTGTTCCAGTGCCTCACCACCCTCAGAGTAAAGAATTTCTTCCTTACATCTATTCTAATCCTACTCTCTGGCAGTTTAAGGCTGTTCCCCCCTGTCCCATCACTCCATGCCCTTATAAAAAGTCTCCAGTTCTCTTGTAGCCCCTTTAGATACCAGAAGGCTGCTACAAGGTCTCCTCAGAGCCTTCTCTTCTCCAGGCTCAACAGCCCCAACTCTCTCAGCCGGGTATCTGGGGTTTATAAAAATGTTTACATACAATATTTAAAGCTCCTTGTTTCCTTGCATCTCAATATTTTTCTGTTCTCTTCCTACACTCTGATGCTTCTGTACCCATTGCATAGGAAGCAGTGTGTCAGCTGGTAAGTCAGCTGCAGCACTTCTTAAAACTGAGTTTCTCACTACATTTTCTTTTGGTTTATCTTTAAAAATCTACACTGTTCAGCAGTATTCCTTCATCCCTGGTTCAGTTACCACCATTCACTTCCCTCTCAGACCTTGCCTCTCCATAACAAATGTTCCTATAATCTCTTTTAATTCATTCTCCTAAACCTGCACAGGAATTTTTCACAGTCTTTGCAAACTATGGCATTAGGCGTAGCTTTGTGTTCAGCTGCTGGCTAAACTCTGTCTTTTTGCACCAAAAGCCCTGGGCCAGTGCACCTCTACTCTGGCCTTGATGAATAATTCCAGCCTGCTGCAACACCAAGTAACCACAATTCCACCCTTACATGATCCCCTACTACTCCCAAATTTAATTCTTTCACTAACCCTAAACTCATCTTCCTTTAACAAAGTGCTGAATCCTACCCTGGGAGACTCCAGCCATAGGTCTACATAAAAGGGATGCTAACTTGTTATATCAGACACTTCACATCTCCACACCTCAGACACATGGCAACGAACTTGCCAATACATATTTTACAATCCTGAAGAATCCTGAAACTCTTTGAAAATTTCAGGAATTCAGTTGCAAATTGATGTGCCCTCCAAACACTGCTTCTGCTATCAGTGCTTTCATTGGGCTTTTCACACAAAGAGTGATTTATTTTTTCTCTCAAAGCCTTCCTTTCCTACCATTGGAGTCACAGCTTGGTCTGACACCATTTCCATCATGTTGCCCATCATCTATTTACAGACAATATTGCACCAAGGATGGTTGGAATGTTCAGCATTTGGGTGTTCTTGCAATTGGATTTATCCACCAAGAGAAAAACTCGATTTATATGTTACAGACTTTACACCTTCAACTCTGTTTTGGCATTGCCCTCATACATTTAATATTCATTCCCTTCACACTTATCCTTGCAGTTATTGAGTTTATAAATCCTAATCAGTCTCTCTGGGAGGGTGAGGTTGTATTTTGCCTTGTGTGATTCTCTGGCTCTCTTGAGATTTGTACCATTTATTAACTGTTCGCAAAAACATGAGATTTAAGAAAAGCTTTAATGCAGGTCCAAGGATTAATCATAGTTATCAAAGCTCCTTTTTAAAATGGATAGCAACAAAGCATTACACCCAGACTGCACTTAAAATTGAAACTGCATTACGAAATTACTTTTTCCATTTATATATAAATTATGCATCTAAATAGAAGTGTTAATAATTTAAGTTATTAAGTTGCTCAGCTAACATCAGATCTTAATTAGTTTTTCAGATATCTGTAAAGTAAAAATACATTGATTAGAACATGTAAATTTATTATTTGCTCTTTCAGCTCTTAGTACAAAGTGAAAATTTGGCATTTGTTTGCTTGGGGAGTTTAGGTCTCCCAGTCACCATGTATACTGGACGTTTTGTTGTTATTTTCTCTTTCAGGAAACAAACAGGAAAGAACAGAAAGAAATATTTAAACAAATTCAGAATTTTACCAGTAGCAGGGTAAAATGGACACGCTTGAGACTTTCACTGTAAAACTCACTCTGAGTGAATGAAGTAAAGATTTACTGCCATGGAACCATCTGAGAGGAAATGGTCTGGGGCAAAATATCACAGCTGAATCAGAAGAAGGACCCCAGGTTCAACAACACTGGAGAAATAATGATGATGGGAAAAAAGGCACTGATCTAAAAACTAGAAAAGCGTTTTGAAAGTTTCTTCCTTTGTCTTCATGACCACAGTTAACCCAATAGTCACACACTCCTTCTCTGCTTCCTGACCAACAAGAAATGACACCTGCTTGGCTGCTTGTAATGAACCTTCTTTTGTATTTAGTATCACATATTTCTAACTGGTCCTTATTCAGCTTTGAAATTTCTTTGAGGGTGGAGAGAGCATTGATTTAAATACAAATGCATGAATATTATGCTTTGAGAGAACCACAGGCATGGTTCAATAAGAAAAGTAGAGAGTAGACCTGCTCTTCTTATGGTTAGAAGGTTGAACTGTGAGGCTTCTATCTGAGTATGTTGGTCCCTGTGTCACTGCAGTGCCCACCTTGGTACCTCCAGCCACAGTCCCTGCAGAAGAGTCATCTGGCAACCAAAGGGACCAGGGAGGTCTGGAGACACCTGAAAATGATGAAGCACCTCAGCAGTGCCATGGATGGCCACAGCTGGTCCTGCCATCCTCCAGAAGACCACCCGGTGCAGGGAAGGAACCCCCTAAGCTGTGACAATGGTGAGGCTGAATGTCTCCAGTGTTAATGGCTCAGTGAGATGAGGCACTTGAGCCTGATTCTGCATCCCTGCAGACACAGCACAGTCCTGGATTCATTTGCATTTTTGTTTGTTCAGCTAGACCAGTTCCTTTCCACTCCCCCTCCAGGAAGGAATGTGGCTCTGGGAGTCTCAAGTCCATTTTCTGTATTCCTCTTTTCAGTCAGTTGTGCAGGTTTTGCCCCCTTGGAAGCACCTTCTCTCACAGCATCCAGAAATATATGTGGTTTTTTTTTACTTTGTACATCTAAGGCATTTCTGTGGACTTGTGAGTTGTGTTCTTCAGTACAAAGTCCTTCTCAGTAAGAAGCATTTGTCACCCAGCCCTACTTCACCCACTACTGGTACTGCTGCATTTTCAGAGATTAATTTTTCATCCTCTGCGTTCAGTACTTTTTTTTTCCAGCAGTTTTGAAAAGACATGACTGTGGAAGGTTTCTAGATACTGCTCTGTCAGTTTAAAAGTATATTTCATCTCTTTAGTGCCTGATTTTCTTCCCAAGATGTAAAAATTATACAAACACCCCCTCCTTCCCCCACCCAGATAACCAACTGTGTTCCTCTGTTGAAGAATATGCATGTGTACACACAAAAATACATCTGTAAGTGAGGAAATGAGCTGCACTCGTAGTGTGTGAGGATGAAGTTTTCTAAACTAAATTCTCTTTGACAGAAGAAGTCCAGCTTCAGGGGATAAAAAAGCAACAGTAACTGTTAACACAAGGCTGTCAGCATTTCCATGCGAATTATGAAGAGGAAGAGAGACTATTAGCATCCAAATGAGAGAAAACTGCCAGCCTTCATCATCTGGAGACAAACATTTTAATTTGAAGATTTTGCCAGGAAGTTTACAAACAACAAATATGCCCCTTTACTAATGCCCACCTTTGGCATTTCATAATGTCCAGCTTCATAAACTTTCTAAAGCCACGCAATACCAACCATCCAGTGAGCAGAGTCCTGTGGCTTTGCTGAGCTCCCACATTAGAGTGAAATTCAGATGCAGTCTAACACTAGAGGACCTCAGCCCTCTGGGGGAAAAAAAAAAATATACATAACTCCTCCTAAATTACAGGAAAGATGTGGTATCTGCCTCATCAAACAGTGTGGAGTTCTTAGAGGCTGAGCTATTGCAGTTAATGAGGCAGTCTCAGAGCAAGTGCCCTAACCTAAGAGGTCACAAATTGAAAATGTGTCCATAATTTGCAAAGTTTTTAACTTAATGTTTCAATTAAAAACCCTCCCTTGCAGATCTCGTGCAGACCAGGGCACTTTGATCCACTCAGGGGACATGCCCATGGTGTCTCTGTCGTACATGAGCAGGTCCCTCACTCAGTGTTGGCCGTGCCAGCCTGGCTCACTGTGGCAGTGCTGGAGCAATGAGCAGTGTGGAAGTTGGATCTGGGAAAAACTCAACTGCAAACGTGCTCTTGAAAAAACTAGTGACTCTGTCCTTCCCAGTGTTGACAAATGTCTGACTGACATGTTCCGTTGGGAAACTGCTTTGCTTCTTGTCGCAGGTGTAATGGAGATTATTAACAAAAAGTGCTTCCTGTTGCTTTTGTCCCGATTTAACCCTCTGCTTCCCGGACAGCACTCATTATCCTAGAGTCAGGAATTCTCCCCCAAGTCCAGTCACAAAGTCTCTGCTACTGAACAATCCTAAACCAGCAGACAGCAATTTAGGCACCAGTCTGTAATTCAGGAGAGGCCATTTTCTCACTCTCCAAAGCTGAAGGACAGTGAGACCCCAGCGTGGCCACCTCCAGCTCTCTGCCAAAGCTGCTCAGCTCCACAGGGCAAGAAATGTGAGCCCTCACCAACATGTGAGTCACAGCCATCCACCACTGCCCCTTGCAAAGGCCAGGAGACCCAGCACATCTCCAAAGCCGCTCCCAACCTCCACAGTTCAATTATGTGTCACTGAATTACATCGTTTGTCTCAAATACTTTGCTTCATAATTTCACTGCATGTCCCCTTATGCCTTATCTCTGGAGCAACAGCAAATAACTGTCTTCTATTCACCCTTTCCACATTATCCTATGATTTTTAGAGATTTATTTCCTCATTTGTCTCATTTCAACATTAAAGATACCAAAAATGTTTCTGGTATTTCTGCAATTTCCTGTCTTTGTTGTGTGTCCCAACCACAACACAGTAATTTTCAGTTCTTCTACAGTTCAAATGCACATCTCCACAGGCCTTTTTTAATTAGCAAGAATATTTTTTCAAAAACTCTTACATCTAAGAAAGTTACAGTGAACTTAACACTCATGCGACTGTATCATCTCACCAAAATAAATGCTCTGACCAGAAACTATGCTTTAGGTAAAGACAGATTCTCATTTGCAATCCTGATTTGGGCCAGAGCAGTTATATTTTAAACCACTTCTGATTAAAAGTTCTTGCTAGCCTTAGATTATGAGAAAATCATACATTTTTAAAATTAATTTGGAGGGATGGAAACAGCTCAAAGATTAAAATTCAGGGTTAGACAGCAGACACCTACCCATGACTGATTCTAATTTACACCACCAAATTGTTTTAATAAATATGTAATGCTAAAAGAGAGCTACTGTTGCCAGGCATTTAATTTTTTTATATATTGAATAAGTTATTTATATTATCTACTTAAATTGCCAGCAACTGAGCTATGTCTTGTTCACACATGCTTTCAAAACCCAATCTTTTGCAAGGAAAACTGGGTCTAAAGACCATGGAGACTTCCACATAAGAATGGGAGGTAGGGAGTGGAGGAGGTCTGAGGACAGCAAGTGAGACATCTGCTTTTAGGCATCTAATTCAAGTGACGTGGCTTAGGACTCCTCCCCCTGCAATCAGTACAAGCTGAGGTTGCTGTGATTGAGGAGGGCACTTACCCACCTTGAACAGATTTTCATGGGGTAATATCAGTATAACATATCACTGAGCCCCGTGAAACACTCAGAGACAGATAAATTAGAAACAAGTATTAGGATGAACCTGAGCCCCTTGCTTATTTGTCCCTCATTTTGTTCATTAATCTTTTGCTTTGCAGTCATCCTGGCTCTCTCTCCCCACCAAAAGTGGGGGAGCTTGGTGTGATGGTGAGCACATCCCACACCCTGCTCCAGCGAAACCGGAGCGAGTAAACCTTGGAGCCTGATCCTCCAGGCAGGTCCCTTTACCCCCTGCCACAGGAATTACTGCAGCTTCAAAACAATTTCAGAAGTGCATTAAGAGAGCTCATTTTACCTTGGAGCACTATTAGGAGGTTACCACGCCATTGACTTCGTTTGCTGGGGAGAGTGGATTAATTGCCTTTGTTAAGTTATCATTACTGAGGAAAAAAAAAATTACTCTCACTGGGAAAATATCTCCCCCAGGCACCACCAAGTTCTCTTATAATCTCCTAACTTGTTCATTTACTGGTAGAAACTTCATAATTTCCCCCTAATTCATATACACTCATATATATTATATATGTTCCAGACCAGTAACAGATACCTTGTCCTCTTGCAGCCCATCAGGGTTAGTAACAGGAGCTTTAAGCCATGGAAAACTACAAATCTCATTTTCTCAGGGGAATATGGCTTTATTTCTAGCCTTGAAAGGCCATGAAATGATAGGCTATAAATTGCATGTTTTAATATCTATTTATAGGCACTTCTATGGTGCACATCTATGTATAAAAAATACTTTCTGATCTCTGAAGTTCTAAAATATATTACTCTCCTCTACTTTCAAGGTCTTTTTGGAGGAAGTCACAGATCTAAAGGAGCCAGGGTTTGCAAATGGCAGGGATCTGTAAAACATGGATAAATTAATGCCAAAGTACCAAACTGCTTCCTCTCAAGACACTACACTTTGTTACAGACACCAGCATCATTTTCAGAATACTTATCCCATTAACATTTCATGAAAAGCAAGCAAAGCAGGTGATCAGGACATGGGATGCAGTAAGTGTGTGGAGAAATTAGTTGCCTTGTGCTCCCTGTCTACTGTGGCTGCACCACACTTATGTATGATCTGTCACTCGTGATTAATGGGATGAACAGCAAAGTGTTTCCTGCCACCACTTTCTCCCACACAAGAGCACAAGGGTGAGAACAAGTGTGAAGGATAGTTATACTGAACACTATTTGCAGGAAGCACTTCCTGGCAGGTTTTGCCTCTGCATCTCCAGCAAACCCTGTTTGCTCCAGCTTTGCACACACAGCACTGACCCTTGGTGGGGAAAGCTCTAGATGTCTAACGAAACACTGAGCAAACCTTCCTGAAATCAATGCTTGTGGCAAGTGTCAGGAGTTTCTCTTGGATTGGGCATCAGGCAAGCCAAAGTGGAACTGGAAAGGCAGAAATTGTGTGGATACTGTTAGAGCTGTTAGGAGCAGGATAAGCAATGTTGAGCCATTGTGCCAGAGTCTGAAGTCTCAGCCCAGCTGGGCTGTACCTTTCCACCTCCATTCCCTCATGCAGCACCACCAAAAGCAATCCTGCAACAGAAACCATTGCATTTCCCAGAGGCAGGGGGTTCAATGGGCCACTTCAGCTTTCGCAGGAAGTCTAAAAGGCATCAAAAATGAGACAGCCTCTAATATCAGCTAACGACAGCGGAGGACTGGGCTTATCCCTCTTTACCTCACCAGGGAAATTGTTCCAGACCTGTGTTAGTACACCAAAGCAAGGGGTGAGTGGCAGTGCTGCCTGGCAGGGCCATGCACAGAAGACAACAACAGATGCAGAGTTGATTTGAGAACTTCAGATGACATTTTCCCCCTCTTTTTTTTTATGTTGACACAGGCCTGAGCAGAATGCTTAATGCCGCTGCACACAGCAACCACAGCATAAGATTTATGATTATTTTCATAACATAGGCCTTGTCAGAGATTTCTGATTTGATTTCAGTTGGATTATCTATTGCAATGCCAATAACGTTTCACAGTTTTTTAGGATGCAATGCAGTCAAGGCTGGTGGAAAGCAGGGACAGACCCACTTAAATGCAATTTGTTAGCGTCCTCAATTCTAGGAGCTACTCCCTAGGGGCAGCAAAGTTTGCAATGCTCTACAAAGGAATTTCTTAATATCTTTTTTTTTTTCATAGACAACTACTTCCATTAATTATTTGAATAAGATTTAAGTGAGATGAAAGGCTCTGCTCTGCCTTTGATGTGAACACATAACTATCATTAACATTTTATTATTAATGGGAGCTGGGCACACATAGTGGGAAGAATAGATCCCTTCTTATTTTAAGCTAAAGCTTTGCCTCTTTTCTCCCCTGTTCCTTCTACTTCCAATAACTAAACCAAGGGATGAACAGCTGGCCACATGCCTTAGCCATGTTAACAGCCCACAATGCACCCTTGCAGTGGTGGGAAGCATTTGCCAGCCACCAATACAGAGGTGGCAGAGTGACTTTTGGCTCTTGAGTAACATCCTCATGCTTACTGTGGGGATCCCATTTTGCCTGGCTGAGCCCTGCCCCACTATATACCTTTTGCTGGAAAGTTTAGGTATTAATTTGGCTGTTACTTTTGCATTCCAGAACCACAAAAAAACTCCCAGGCTTTTCCCCTTGGAGACCTCTTTATTAGAGTTAGGTACCATATGCCATCCAACCCTTAGAAAGCATTTATCCCCTTGTAAGATCTTACCCACAGAAGGAAATTGGACTATAAATATGACAGGGAAATTTGCTGCATGAAAAAACAACTTCAGAAAAGAAATTCAGTCTAGGAAGAGCTACATTATAATGGTACAACTATAGCAATGCAAGTATTTTCCTACACAGCTGTTGACTGACCTACAGGTGTGGACAGGTTTAGTATCTAAGATATGCATGAAGCTTTAGGGAAAAATTAAAGGGCATAAACACTGGAAAAATTATACTGTTGCATAAGTAGGGCTGACAACTCAGGAGTTTGCTCAAGCCTTAAGCAAGATCCAGCTTCTGCTTAACAAAAAACAAATTTTTTCATTGCATATCTATTTTCCTGGTTTAGATAAGGAGATTGTGCTCCTTTCACAGAAATACCATGTGAGCAAATTAATGAAGCTACCAGAAACTTAACTTTTTCATTTCCAGACTATATCATTTTAACTGTCCTGATTTTATGGTGCATTAATGTTGTTGTTGGCATTTATATGGCATATTAATTACATTGCACTCAGTTATTTTCTCTGCTAAACTTAAAAGGTCATATCCTTTGTGTACACTTTTCTATATGGAAATTTGATTTCTTTAGCATATCAAATAGAAGCTAAATCAACAAAATAATGTATTTTCTATGAACCAAGTAAATAGTATTCAGTGAAAGGACAGTTAATCCACAGGCTTGTTGTGAATATTTGAGAATTAATGTTTTATTCTATTTCCTGCAGCAGAGGAGCTGTGCCTCTTCTGTATACCACACATGTTCTGCCAGTGCCAAGAATGTTTATACCTGAGACAGAAAAAAATGAGGGACTGTATACAGCTTTCTATGTGCATAGCTTTATGCACAGTATAGAAATACTTTCCACAAGAAGATGGCAGCATAGAAGACATCTGATATACTACAAGCTATTAAGTTGTCACTAAGTCTACACTGTACATCTTCCCTTGAGTACAATTCTTGGATGTTTACCTTTCTTTAAAAAATTGGTTATATTTTACCCCCAAAAAATTTCCTGCAAAAATTGAGATCAATGGGGTGAATGGAGAAGTGTAAATATTGTCTAGTGAAAAAGCAGTCAATGCATAAAAGTTTTTGACAACAGCTTGGGCAATACAATGATTTTGCTCAGAGATGAGGCCATTTCATCATGAAAACATTTTATACCAGGAAAATACTCATTGTGCTAGGGACCTGCTATACAGTATTTTTCACAGATTTCCTTTGTACCACAGGCTGACATGCAGGCCACCAGCATGAATTGCAATGATAATGTGCTTTTTGATTCTTAAATTTCAGAAGTATGCGTAATCAACAGTGCTCCTGTACTTGGGTTTATGTAGGGAGCTCCCAAGAGAGCAGAGGCCCTGTGGTCCTTGGAAGAATGACCCCCTGAAATCCACACAAATTCCCAGGGAAGCAGCAGGATGCAGGCTGCCAGCAGCTACCAGCAGCTCCTATGAGACATCAGACACTCTGTCCAGGGTCAGGGGATGTGTGTGTGTCCCCATTTTTGTAGCTAGAGAAATTGTTCTGATCTAACTCAGGGAGACATTACATCTCAGCCATAAAACGGAGAAGAACATGTGAGAAGTGCACAGGACAGCAGCAGCACAGCCAGGGGGCTGCATGCAGAGACATGATGGGACAGTGCCAGCACCTCCTGCGGAGCCAGGCTGCCTCTGCCTCCTGGCTCTTCATATACACACCGACATTCCCATTCCCTCCAGGATCTAGGAGCTGCCCTACCACAAATAACAATAATGCAACATGTACTAATTACATTACAGTGCAATAACACTCTTGATTCTTTAGTGCAAACCAGGCTTAAGAGCTAAATAAGTAACTTAGAGACCTGATCTGCCAACTGCAACAAGGGTTTGTGCCATTTAGGTGTCTGACTTGAGGCATCATCTGAAAAACATTCATTTTGGATTTTCAGTGGCTGAATTTCCACCGGCCATAAAATACTACAATAGTGCCTGGTGCTTTGTAAAAGGCACTATGCAGCTGCAGAATACAAGTGCCATTACACTCTGGTCAGTTGTCCAATGCAGCTGCTGGGTCTCACTGGGATGTGCTCCAAAAGCCATGAAGAGAAGGTGCACCAGGGTTATTTGTCTGATGGCCATTTCCCACCATATGCTAATTTTCAGGCAGTTTCAGCTCACAGCCCCCAGCCCCATTGCACTGTGTGGGGCAGATACACATGGAAGGGTGTCTAAGGTAGTTGTCACTGTAGCTCTTAAGTACCTGAATTTCCCTTAAGCAAAGCAAATCACACCTAAGGGTTCTTCAGCTCAGGACAAAGGGCTGGTGAATTAAGATCTTCAAGTTTTAGCATTTTAATGCTTGTTTGCTTGTTTGAGAACACATTCCTGTCAAAATAGCACCTATCCTGCAAGGCAGCAAGTCGCCTCTTTTCAGCGCAAAAGGTGGGGAAGTCAGCAAAAACAGATGGACATAACAACCATGTGGTTTCCTCAGGTCATACCTGTTTTCCTTCTTATGACAGCCTGAATGATTTTTTTTCTGTCTCTGCTAAAGTGCAGAGTGAGTTAAGGCTGCAATTAAAAACTGAATATGAATTAGAAAAGCAAATAGAAAATAATGACATACATACAAAAAACTCAGCAAGCACACTGAGCTACCACATTCCTTCAGCAATTCAGGCTTTTTAAATATATATCCTTTGGAGAGGGTGTTTCCCTACTATCACAACAAATATTTTGAATGTGGGAAACTGCCAGCAGTGGCAACAGAAATATATGAAATTGCTTCTGAATTCTTCATATCTCCAGTATGACAGCAACTGTAAATCTAGCAATGTAAAAGCAGTCTGGACCCACTGGGCTCTGGTTGTGCTTATTGTAGTGTAGAATGGCTGGAAACTAGAAATGAATATATAACCCAGTGGCCATGCTTGTACCAGGCTCCTTCAGCCCAAGTAATTGGTGCTCTCAAAAAAAATTCCTGAAAAGATGACTGCCTCTAATGGATCCATTTGCTCCATTTCATTTACTTTGCATTAGGAATTCATGCTTTGTTGTGAGGCTGTCCATTCCTTCCTGATGAAGTGATGGTGAAAGAGAGGTCCAGAGCCTCCTGATGCTAAGGACATGGGTGATGGCACTTTTCAGGAGGCAGGACTCCCTTTGGGAAATGCCCTTCATGTTATTGGGTTGGCTTCATTTTTACCCCATGTTTTTGCCATGGGGCAGGAACCCATCTGATGCATGAGAGCAACCACCAGAAGTACCTCCCCTTCTTTTCCAATTCAGTCGTCATCCTCTGAGGATAGACAGCAGAAGAGGACAGGGAGGAGAGATATTTCTCCTGCCTGCTAAAATAGGGCTGTGATATTTAGGGGAGATGGAAGACGGGAATAAGTCAGGAAGCAGGAACTCTCCCAGCCTACAGAGCTCCCTCCTCCTGGTGCACTGCAGGGGTGCAGCCCATCTTCAGGAGCTGTGAGCTTGACTGGGGATGAACACCCTGCCCTGCCTGGAGCAAGTGAGGCTGAGCTCTAAGCACACAGGGACTGACCAGGTCACCAAGGCACACTCTCATACTTCCTCACACAGATTTAGGAATGGCAAGGCTGAGTGTAGGGGTCTTGCCAAGGAACCCACTCTGTCCCTAGGCCATTCTGTCCAGAGCCACCAAACACATCATTCCCTTCTCTGAACCCAGCCAGCTGATACCACATAACAGACTTTCAGAATTTCAACTTAAAGAAATAGAGAAGGGATGATGAAATTAGAAAGAACGTTTCACATTTCTGGTGGCTTATCAACATTAGAAACTTAAATTAATAATACTAGATTAGTACTACAATGGAAAAATTAATTTAATCTTTATTTTTTTGAAGCAAAATTCCTTTCATACTGTTGGTGTCACTGTGGTATGAACAGTGCTGAAGCATAAATCCTTCCTTCCATAAAGGCAGCATAATTGTGCGCTGCGTGCTAGCTATTCTATTCACATCGGAAATGCATCCTTAAAACATTTCAGCTTAAGCCTTGTCAGTACTAATCCTAATGCCTGATGCTGAGATGTGTATTTTATTACTGTGTATAAATGAAAACGGAAAACCTTCATGGAGGATTACAGGGTGCAGTAATAACCTCCACAGCATTACGGCGTGAAGATGTTCCCAGGCGCCAAATGGGATTCTGGGATACAAGTGACATGTGTCTATATAACCTTGGCACACGCTCCTGGTACACATGTACCTACCAGCTGTGGGATTGTAAACATATGGCCTTTCTAGGGAACTGAATTTTCATTTACGAGGAGGCTAAAGACAAGGAGCTACATGGGAGATGGATTTTGGCTGAGGCAGCTGATGGGCTCCAGCTTCCCCCTAGCTGGGGAAAAGACCACTGCTGTTCTGTGCTGTCATGGGAGTGTGGACTGAGCAAAGGCAGAGAAGTGGCAGCAGAATGAAGAAAACAGAGGAGAACAAAGCTGGAGGGGTAGGATAGAGGAGGGGGGGGAAGGAAGTAAAGGAGGAGAGGAGGCAGCAGAGGGAGCAAAGTTCTGGGGATGAAGGATGCATCTCCCTGCCTTCATGTCCCACCTCGTCAAGAGGATTGTCCCTTCTCTGCATTTTCAGGGATGCTTTGGAGAGGAGCTGTGACTGATCCAACCTGCACTGAGTTCCTCCAGCCTAGGGATGGCTGTGCTTGGAATTATTCCAAAAGTAGAGGAGGAAGCACATGTGGGGAAAGGGAGAGAGGGAAGCAGGGAAAAAGGCAAGGTTTCTGTTATCTGTGCTCCCTAAAAACAGCCCTTGCTGCCTTTTCCAGTAGTAGTGAAATGGAAGAGAGAGGCTTTGAAGCCTCATTTTACTTGGCCCAGTTTTACTCTAATCTACCCTGGGGCCAGGAACACAGCTTTTCAATCTGCCAGAAAGTTGTTCTGCTGACCCTGAAATGTCAAACTGTTATAGGGGGCTGAATCCAAAATTGATTACTTCAGAGATCAGACAATAGCTGGTTTTATAGTGATTTTTTTTTCAGTCTTTCCTATGAACTTTGGGGGGGGGAGTGGGGGAAAGAGAAAGAGCCACTTTTGAAATAAGAGCAAATAACCACGAGCACAGAGTTTTCCGAGACACCCGCAGTGGCTCTTTGCAGAGGAGGGAAAGGGAGCAGAGAGTGACACTGGATGTGGTGTTTGCTGCCACAGGGCAGGAGCGAGATCCCAGGGCTACAGCACGTGGGGCATGTGTTCAGCCCAGTGCTGGGACACAAACACAGATCTGGGGCATTGGCTGTCCTGACTGACTCCCAGTCTGTTTCCATCATGAGCTTATCCCTTGCAGAGACACATGTGCCTTTTCCCTTCACCCCACAACAATCCCCAGCAGCTTCGGGATTCAACCTGCAAGATCCACTGAGCTCACCGGGGGCAGCCCCATCCACCTGCATCCAACACAACTCTCTCTGCCAAAGCCCTTATTCAAGCTCCCCTTGAGCAACAAGAAATGCCCTCAGGAACCATTTGGATTCCTGTCTCCAGCTATTAGACCACCACAAATACTGTAATCTATATGTTTATACTGTAGTAAATAAGTGCATTTGCTAAATTTCAGCAATTACAAGTGCTTCATCCTTTTCTTTAGCCAGCCAGAAATATAAATACATTTAATTAGTTAACACCCCTTGCCAATTACAACATCTGAGCAAAGTATTGCCGAGATTGTTGGTCCTAATTATTTTAATATTCAGGAGAACCACTTTAACATAACAAGATAATTACTTGTGGATAAGGGTTTATGAGAGCTGCAATCCTTTTCTTTATTTTCTACAATGCAAGCCTGGGCCTAGTTAAATTTCTGGACACATTTTCAATTTAAGATTAAAAATCATAATTTGTGAGAAATCATCAAAGCACCACATGTTAGAAGAAAAATAACTACATGCAATCTCTGTTAATACTATAGCAAAATAAGTTCACTGTGTATTACATGCAATTAAAAGTCAAATCTAAGGGAATTCGTCTGTTTCTGTTAAAAAAAGATCTTTTTACATGTACTGAATTGATCAGTTATAACAAAACCCTTGACTGTTCCTCATTTTGGACAAAATGTGAGTTGCCCTTTACTAATCCAGCCTGTATCCTTTTGTAACTATGTGAATCCTCCTCGCCTGTAACAGTCAATGGGAAACCTGAGCTACCTTCTCTGCTGCACATCTGAGGAATCCTTCACTCACATTTCTGTTGTTTGCAGCAACAACAGAGGAGTTGTTCAGCTGAGAAAAGGTTGGTCTTGGTACCCGTTATATGTTATTGCTATAGCACAGCCAAAGAGAGATCCCACAAGGGTTTTTGACATGCCAAATTCCAGAAATACATGCATGTATCCATCTAAAAAGAGTTTGGCTGGGGCTGTTGAACAATAAACTGTGTGCTGTTCCCTTCATGCACGTTCAGAAATAAGCCTTCTTCCACGTCCCTAAAGACAGCTTTAATATATATCGAGTAAAATATTTCAATGTTTCTGTTTCTGTGTTTGCACTCATGAAAGTACAGCCTGTTCACAGCGAAAGGCCATTTTCAAAGGAAATTTTCCTTTAAAAAAGTAATTTGCCTATAACTCCCACATTATGTATTTGCTTGGTCTCTGCACAATGCACTGGTGGGGAAAATGGGAAGATGAGAGATCAGCACCACCATTAAATGTCTCCATTTACTCTGTGTGTAAAGAACACCTGATGACACAGCTCTTTCTCGTGAGGACAGACTGTACTGGTTTTTGGGTTATTCCCTTCCCAACTATTTGAATTTAGACTCAAGAGATAAACAGGCTGGGCACCAACTAAAAATATGAACTAATCATGAGTTCTACTTCTTTCAATACTGCCACCCCCAAACATCAAAGCTAACCTTAGGTGAAAGACGTTAGCTGCTAATTAGGTGTTTAAATATTGAGGAATATTTTAGAATTTAAAAAATAAAAAACAACCTAAAAAAATGCCAGCATTACCCATTAGTTTTACTCTATGATCAAGATAACTTGAATTTATTTACCAGAATATTTGCCATTTTTACAGCCAACTACCAGAGCACACACAAAAATCCCTGTCTGAGTAAACATATAGGAACAGAGAGGGGAAAGAAACCCGCTTGATTTAGTGAAGCGAACTTTGCCTTTAGCCCAAGAAGTGTGCTTTAATTCAGTTGCAAGGGTTATAAAAACAATGCATATCTAAACAGTAGTGATAAATTAGTGGAATTAATCCAAATAATAGGCAAATGTTAAGAGCAACATATGTAGAATGATTGCAAAGTTAGATTAATTTAAAATAAAACCCTGGAGTTATGTAACCAATTACAAAAATTGCATTTAGCAGTGAAAGAGCAATTAAAACAAAAATAATGCCCTAACACCAGACATTATGTGCTGGGGACAGGACAGGGCTCATAGAGAACTTGGAGATGAGCTGCAAAAGCAATTGAACAGAAAGTTTGTCTGGTTTTACTCTGTTATGGAATCAAAGTGCTTGGATATGGCCTCATAATACACAGATGAAAGGCTCATTTCTCCCCAGATGGGGCTCAGTAATCAGATATAGAAACAGCTATTTTTAATGAAGACCTGCAAAATCATAAAGGCTTAGATGTTGCTGGCTGGAATAAAGCAATGGGAGGCAGACGAGGCAATTCACTAATCTGCCTGGTGGCACAAAATCAAGCCCGATCAACACATTTTTCATAGCAAATCACATTCCTTCAGCAGGGCTGGCCCAGAAAGGCAGCTATGCCAAGCCAGAGGGGAGCCTTGTGCCAACTGGCATGAATGTCCCTCAGGTGGGAGAGCCCAACTGCATTACACAGCCTTATACATTAAAAGACAGAAAATACCTGCTGTATTTTCAGTCCATCATCCTGACAAAATGTTCCCATCAGTTCATCTTTTTTTTTTTCTCATGTATCTAGTCCAGTCTATTTAAAATCTTTCCAATTGGGGGTATTCATTTGGTATGCAGGCAGCTATCCCAGTAATTGCAGCAAGAGCGAACATCTCTGACTTAACCCTTTATTTTCCACTGCACGCACTGCATATACTTTGAATTCAATGTGCTCTGATGTGCAAAGCCCACACCACTTTTTAAAAATGGAGTACTGTCTTCTAGTGGCAAATATTTTGAAAAATGGTGACAGAGAAGATTTACTTCTCTTTGTAGCACACAAGAATGCCAACCAAAGGCCACCACATCAAAGGAGCAAGCACCAAATCCCTACTAAAAATCTTAGTGGAATAAACACAGTCTCAAACAAGTCAAATAAATAATTTCTAATGGGACAAATTTATGTATTTCCACAGTAAGCAAATACCTGCTTAAACTGGTGTCCAAACTAAGCTGAAGTTTTACATGGAAGGACCTGCAACGCTCAGGTTCAGTGTGGTACCCACAGACACAGTTTATGCACTGGGCACCCGAGATTCATCAGAGTTCCCCACCTGCTGTAAAACAGTCTTAGATAATAGCTCTGCAATAAGGAAGTGCTGTCAGATTTCTGGCAAAACAAAGTCAGGTTGGCCCTGCCAGGACAGAAATGAAAGCAAGAGATTCTGGTAAAGCAAAGATAGTAGTAGACTCCCAGTCTGAGTAAATAAAAAACCAACCAACCAACCAACCAAAAAAAAAACCAAAAAAAACCCAGAAAAACCCCAAACCAACCACACCAACAAACAAAGCAAAAAGAAGTTTACACAATTCTTGGCAATGAAAATACACTGTGATGGTTTGATTTCCTGACAAGACAATCTAGCATTTGCAGACAAATAATACCACACACACACAGGCAACCACTCAGCTCATGCTGCTGAGTGGCCAGCCCACCACAAAGCAAAAAAGGAAACATAAAACCCACAGTAGTTCTGTAAACCCGTTTTCAGTTCTTGGTGGATCCTGACAAAGTTATATGTTTCATGCCCACCACAAAGTCCATCTCTCCCCTGCAAAGGTTTTCTCAGCAGTAGAATATTGGTGTGTGGGGAATGCATAACATCCTCATTTCAGCAGTGCCATGACTGTAATGTTCCCACAACAAAGAAATGAAGAAACACAACTAAGTTTCATAGAAATGTTAAGCACTATTAGCAAGAAGTCAATGCGTGGACTTCTCAGCCACAGCAACCTCAAATCCATTAAAAACTGAAGTCATGGCTATGAGAGATACAGGACATTACCATCCATTAGCTAGGGCCATGAACTGCACTAAGTGGGCTGTCAAGCTTGCAATGAACAAAACTCAATATTTGTCTATAACCTCATTTGAGTTCAGAGTTCTCCTGACTCACCTGGGTCTGGCTTTCAGAGACCATGCTCAGGCTTTTTCCATTTCAGATTAAACCCTTCCTACTGATACTCGATGCCAGAAATTAAAAATAAAAACACCCATACAAAAACATTGTTTTGATGATGGCCTATCTTACTGTTGGCAAGATGTACTGTTTTAACACCTGCTGTTGCTTCCTTGTTAGGTATCTATGAAATAAAGGCTCAGGATGTGTGAAGGAGGAGAAATCACAGAAATCTAGCAACTTTCAGTTCTGTACTTAAATTATATTTATCTTTCAATTTTTGTTAAAACAAATAAATTATAAAGGAAGCAATAGCATTCCTGACATAGTGATGATTCAATGAAATCAGCCTTTACTGTGAAATAAATGTTTAAGTAGCCAAAGCAGAGAGGGAGTGCTGTCAGACAGGGACCCCAGCACTGAGAGCTGAATTCAAGGAACTCTGTCGTGGTTGCCTTGACCAAGCCAGCAGGGCTGCCCTGCTAGAGCCCCCAGCTCACTCTCCTTTGTATCTGGTACACACCCTCAAGGTGGCAGGGGGAGGGGAAACACCAGCACTGCAGACATGGATTGGAACTGAGAAACTGGAGGCACCCAACTGGATTTCTTATAAGAGAAATGCAGATGCAGAGGCCTCTGTAAGGAGCCTCCTTACTGGTTCTTTTGTCTCTAAGGTTTTGATCTCTGCCATCCCAGGTGCAGTGGACTGCAGCTCAGCTTTATGCACATCAAAACTGAGAGTCAATACAACGGCTATTTTGGGTCATCACAGGATCAAGCCCTCACTGCAAGTCTGTTGCTGTGTTTTCCAGCCCATTGGCAATCAGTTATCCAAAGCCACCAGAAGCCACAGATGTTCACTAAACAACACCTTCTTTGTTGGTGGGTCAGTGGTGCTGGTTTGGTTTGGAGGTGTGTGTGGAGTTTCTTGTTTTTATGGTAGTGAAACTTGCAAATGCAAGCGCAGTGAAAGCCTTCCTTAATGGAAATTGGGAGCTTGCTCCTTACAAACCCAAACAAGCTTGGCTGACTAAAAACTGTATTTTAGGACTCAACGAAATTCCTAAGAGAGTCAGAAGGTACAACTTGCCAGCTCACAACACACAGTCTGATAATACACTCTTCTGCCAAGAACTAGCAAACCCCATGATCTGATAAACAGGGTGTACAAGAGGGTCCTCAGGCCCATGAAATTCCTGTGTCAATGACAGCAAAAGAGAGATGCCAATAGCCCAAGAGGAGGAGCTCCATCACTTACATAAAGTGGAAAGAGAGGGTTCAGCTATGTTATGTGTACTCACTGGAGAATTTTTAATTCAAGAGCCCAGTTTAATGCTAATCAAGCTTAATATATCTTAACACTAACTTAAATAGGAATGGGATTGGACTCCAAGTAGCCTGTGTGAGCACATATGCCCTCAGCTTTCAATCTGAACAGAAGCTGGTGGTCTGCATTCCCACCATCAGGCACCAACCGCCCCCATATGCTATCTCAGTCAAAAGTGTTAACCACCTTCAGAGTTCAACAGTAACTCCTGATACAGCCATAAATGAGTTCCCAGCAATAATCTGCTCTGCTTTTTTTTTTTTTGCTTTTGCTTTTTTTTTTTTTAATCTTGCTCTAATTATTAAGAAGCAAAACACTGATGAACAACACTGATTGCATATTCTAAAAAAAAAAGTACCACCCTCCAGCTGCTCTGCTGGTGAATCCCCTTCTTGCTGCTTGTTGGGATTTACTTTCAGCCCTTTGCATCTGAAACTAATTACTGCAACACCATCCTCGACATTAATTCCCTTCTCCTCTCTGGAATCGGAAGCAATATGGTACATTCAGAAGATAATTTTTCATCTCTCTTCCTAAAGGGAAGATCTCAGCTGTTCAATAGAGATAATGGTAAATGAGTCACCAATTTCAGAAGGTGAAGCTTTCCAATGTCCCTTTATCAGAAACCATTGTCCGAAATTTCAGCCGGTGATTTAGGAAACTTTTTTTTATAAGAATGTCACCAAGACCTAGCAAAATCTGTCAGCTCTCTATGTGATCTTAAAGACAAATTGCAGCAATATCTTGTCAACCAGCTCTCTTAAACTTACTTCACTGTGTATTCTCATTGCACCTGTTTCACTATTAGTTTGTCTCCAAGAAAATGTTTTGTCCAAGTTCCTTCAGCAATACTTGCTGGAAATTTGGTATTTTTATTCCTTTTTAATTAAATCCCTTTGTTTTCAGTGAGAAGAAGCACTTTTTAAGTGGCCAGAGTTATCAGGCAATTGCATTTATGGTGTGGCAATGTTAAATAGAAAGATTGTGCCGTGAGGCCCAATATATCTGTCAGGTGCCCTGCCACAGTTGGTTACAAAAAGTAGAGCCACCCCTTGTCCCCCTCCTGTCTCCCATCACCTCATCAGCACTATTCCTGCATCTGTCTGATCTCTGCAGTCTGGTGCAGCTGCATCTCTGATGCACCTCAATGTCTCCCTGTTAAAGGTCCTCAGCTCACAACTCAGCAAGCACCAAATGTGCTGCTGCCCCGCTGCTCCCTTGGGCCAGGGACCTGAAGAGTGGCTTTGTAAGAGGCACAGCCTTATTCCAAGAGATATTGCTATAGCAAATATGTACTCATACATTTTCTGCTGTTCAACAGGATGCTAACGATAAAAGAAAATGAAAAATCAGTAATTCATTCAATTCAGCAAGCAGATGTAAATTGTGCCCTTTCACATAGACTTTCCTATGCTAAATATTAATCATAACAATTAGACTTTCTAGTAGATGACACTGTGCTTTCTCGAATTGCTGCAGAGCACTAAGACTCACTGCTTTAGTTCTCTGGTGCCTGAACTACTGCATTGGTATGCATAACATTAGAAGAATTAAACAATTCAAAGCTATGCTGTTATGACCGAAGTGACACAACTAAAACAGTGTTTGGTTTCCCTGTGCGTTCTCTGAATACAATCTGAGCCTATCTAATAATATGTTCACAGCATTTACATCCTGACATTGCACTATAAAGTTAGGAAAACAGCAACAAGATAAAACCAAACTCAGCTGAGTATCAGATCTCCCCAATCATTTAGGTGAAGATAAGAAAGAAAAGCTGTATCATTTCAGTTAAACTCCCATCCAAGTACTCTCAAGATTTACCTAGTCTGGTTTTTTTAAATCTATCAGGTTAAAATGAAGAACTGTTTGGCTCCTGTTTTCTTTCCATCATATTGACTGAGAGACATTTGGCACTTGCCATTTGTGCCTCACTAATATTTGAAATAAAGCAGGCAAGTTTTCAATGGATAAAACTGAAAAAGAATAATTGAATGAAAACAACTTTCATGCAAGTCCTGGAAGAAGGGCTGTTTCTGTTGGGTTTAGTCTGTTTTGGTCCTGAACTGAAGATTGAGTCATACACACATCCTCTGTCCAGGCTTATTTAGATTGGATTTTAGGAAAAACTCCACTGAAAGGGTTGTCAAGCCCTGGAACAGGATGACCAGGGAAGTGGTTGAGTCACTGTCCTCGGAGTTATTTAAAAGACGTGGATGTGGCACTCAGGGACATGGTTTACCGTTGGGCTTGGCACTGCCAGATTAATGGTTGGATTCAATGATTTAGAAGCCTTTTCCAACCTAAATGGTTCTTTGATTCTATGTTTTCATATTGGTGCTTCCATGAACAATCCTACGGACAAGCCATTCACAGAGACGGCAAACAGCTGCAGCTCTCCAAGAGGCAACATCCTACTCTTTTTCTTGCCCTCTTTCCTGTGTTTGAGGGCTGTGCAGATGAATCACTGGCTCTTTGAGATGACCCTGTTACACTAGGGGCAGTAATTTCCCCCTGTGTAGACCACTTGTGCTTTGAGCACAATTTTCATGCCCACACTGTGGAACGGGAGAGCTGCAGAGCCGACAGCCGAGCTGAGAGAAAGCTTTGACTGTGGGGATTAGAAGAAATTTGCAACGTCGTGGTTGTAGTATTTTGTACTCTGTTGTTCCCAGAGATAATGCCTTCACTTTTACTTGCAAGATCTTTGTGTTCCTCACTACAATCAAGGAGAAGAAATCTGACTGTAAACCTTTTTATTCTATATTATCATTTTATGTTGATTTGGTGTGTTAATCAAAGTGTCAGTAATGGCTGCAAAGAGAACTCTTTCAACCCTCAAATGAAGAGAAATCTGAGCTTTCTAACACTGGCACAATTTCTAGTGGATAAGCTTTTTCACAAAGTAATTATTTCATTTTCCAGAAAGATTACTGATTACATCACACTGGGAAAAACTAAGAGAGGGGCCCTTTATCTTCCCCATGTTTCTGCAATTCTTGTACAAACTTATACTTGTTACCATGAAAAATGACAAATTTGCCATCTGATCAAAATGTTAACAAGGTAAGTGTCAGTGAGATGGATCACTGACTGTCACTGCAAGCCAGAACATGAGGATACATTGATATTTCTCAATATATTCACTGCTTCCCCAATGTTCGCTAACAACATTTCTACTGTGAGTGTAATAAATCACACAGAAATAACAAGCTGCATAGGATCTCTAGGATATGATAGATTTGTCGTAATAGCAGTATCTGCAAGGTAGAAAACAATTGGTAATGATCTATAGAAAGACCTAATCAACTGTCATTTGCTATAATGTGGCAGACGAAGCAAAGATATGAAATCCATAACACTTCTTTAGCCACTGCCCTCCCCATACACATACACACACGTCAAGTGGGGAATAGTAAAAAGAATTAATGAGCTTTGGGGTCGCAGAAGTAGAAAAGAAAGTTAATAGCATGCCCTGGATGCAATCATTAAATTATACACTGCTGAACAAGGCAAGGGATAATCACAGAAGCTGCACAGTCTTGTGACAGCAGCAAAGGCTTTTACCAAGCCTGCTCCTCCTCCTTTTCTTTATTTCTTTTATATCTATTTCCTTACTTTAAAAAATACTTCATGTCAAACCAAATGCAAGTAGGGCTGGATAACCAAAGGAAAAGCCCATCCCAAGTTCACAACGGGTCTCAGAGGACTGACAGTAATATGTGCCAAGGCTCTCTAGGTGTTTTGTACAGCTCAGGAGAACAAAATAAAAAAAATTAAAAATGGCTGTTTTGCATTGGGCTGTGCCAGGTCCCAAACCGAGGCTCTAGTGCTCCTTTGCCTGCTCCCATGTGGGAGGGAAACACCCACCTCCCAGCAGACACATGTAAGATGAGCAGCTTCAATTTACTAAAAACAGAAGTTTAACAGAACTACTTTCCCAGAAGCTCAAGTGCTGCTTAGGGTTAAAGCTTAAAGTCTTGCATTTTGTACACTAAAACACCTTCTCCCCATCCCATCCTCCATTGCCACCTGCCTACAATAACTCTCAGGTCAAGAACTAACACTCACCCACAAACCCCTAAACTTCCAAGGTTACACAGACTGTTCTGCAGAGATTTTTCCTGCTAGCCACCCCAGGGAAGGCTCTCTGGATAACGAGACAGTGCAGTGCATGCAAGGGGAATCATGGGTTTAAAATTTCAAAGGGAAAATTCAACCTATTTTATAAGGTGCAAATCAATATTTTCCTTGTTTGTTTGTTTTGTTGTTGTTGTTGTTGTAGTTGGTTGGTTGATTTTTTGTTGTTTTTTCTTTTTTTTTTCCCCCCAGAAAGACTGGTAGAAGAATAATGGCTGCTTTATGTTACTTTGCTTGCAAATCACATTTTGCTAAGTGAATGCATTTTTGGGAATGTGGGAATTGCCATGCTGCCTCAGCACAGCAGTGCCCAGCTCCAGCATCCTGCCTGGCATCTGCTGCAGGGGAATGTGCAGGAAACCTCCTAGTGGGCAATTATGGGAAAACCTGCTCAGATCCAAAATTTTCTTCCAGCCCTTCTATCAATCAGTAAAAATTGGCACATCTTGAAACGTGGAGGTTTGTCTCTTCTCAAGCATTTGTTTCAAGTCCTTCCCAGTGTTTGTAACGTAGTATTTTTCCGTATCACAGAACTTGCTGAAAGCAATAATTTCAAAAGTCCTTATCTTCCAGCCTGGCACTAAGCAAAGCTGGACAGATTTTGGAAAGGCTCAGCTCCTTGGTGAAAGGAAACTGCTGAGCTCTCTTGCAAATCTGTCCTTAAAGGGTCACAACAGGAGCTGCTCTGTGTAGAGCAGTTTGAAAAATCTGTCCTTAGCAGGAGGTGCTAAGCCTTCAGAAAGCTGGTCCTCAACACTTTGGATAATCTGGCCCTAAGTTAAATAAAAGGGGCCAAATTATGTGATTTAGAGGCAGAAATTCCCTCCTGACAGCAGTGGAGGCAGCATTCATTCCACTCGGCAATGAATGGCTCAATAGGATTCTGAAATAATAGACCCATGAAAAGTGGATAATGTAACAAATAAACATCAAAGGGTAAGACTTTCCTTTTCAATCATGTCTTCTCACACTCTACATAAAAGGACTGAAATATTCTGGCATGAAAGAAGGAGTAGGAATGGTTAACTATACAGCAGTATCTGCAAGGTAGAAAACAATTGGTAATGATCTATAGAAAGATCCTTCTGATAGATATAGAAATTTCCTTCTGAAATGAAAACATGGAGCATTGCATAGGAACAGTGTATTCATATTACATATAAGACACTAGTGGTACTTGGCTCAGTCTCCTCTTCTTATCACAGAATCATAGAATGGTTTAGGTTGGCAGGTACCTTAAAGGTTATCTAGTTCCAATGCCCCTGCCATGGCAAGCCTCATCCAATGTGGCCTTGAACAATTCCAGGGATGGTGACATGCAGCAATGAGAGAAGAGCCTTATGTTTCTCCAGTTCTTTTCCACTATGGCAGTGAAGTTTTGCCAGTCAAGCTCTTTTTTTCAGGAAAAAATTACTTCCCTCTCTCTCCCTTAGATATTTTCAACAGTCAGCCACTTCCATCCACAAATCTGATCAAAAGTGAAGTTTGCACACAACTATTTTATGATTGTCTGGGGCATTTTTGACAGAGAATTTCAGGGGAACTTACTGGTACTCAAATGAGCTTGGCCACCACAGAACCTGAATGTCAGTCAATTGCCCCACATTCCCATGGCAGTTTTGGACATACTACCATGATTAAGACTCCTGTCCTTCACTTCTACTGTAATTCTGTTGAATTGCCCAGTTAATGAAGGTTTCCTCCACATTTAGAGAGTAAGGCTTGAACACAGAGCTAAGGAGGGTTGGATGTTGTGGGCTGGATGGAAGTGCCTCGTGTTTCTTTCATGTATTCAGATCTCTTCCAAAACATGGAGAGAATACCAGTATTTACAGCTCCCTGTTACACACCTTGATACAGGGGCAGACAGGGTTTTTGGGGCCATAGGAACAGCCTGTTCACAGAAGCTGAAGACATCATGTTAGGAGGACAGTGGGAAGATATCAAGGTAGCACACTGGGGAGAAAACTTGGGCACTGGACTAATTATTGGAACAAGGTTATTTAGGGTGTTAATGTCAGCTTCCTTTTGAGAAGTTATGTGTCTTGATGAAACCTTGGTGTAAGGCAGAAGAGAACAAGATATGGAAGATACTGCACACTCCTTCTCCCAAAGGGAGAGAGCAAGGCAGATGATGAACATTTTCATTCCACCAGAGGAAATCTGTTTATCAAGATGTAATCTGTTAATAAATGCTGTTTCATGTAATTAAAAGAAAACAACAACAAAGCCACAAAAATGACTGTGGACCAGCAGGAAACAAGAAACTCTCCATGGAGAGTGGCAATTCAGAGAACACCCACCATGTGGCCCACCTTCCCCATTCCCCCTCTAGAAACAGACCCATTTTATATATGGTGATTAAGGCACTAAAGAAAAAAGTATTAACATGATTCACATGTAGAAAACAAGGTTATTAGGAGTAGGGATCATTTCAGCATATTGTTCTCCCTAATAAGCATAGCAATGAGTAATTGAGTTTCAGGCAATCTCCAAGGTGGCGCTTTGTAGAGAAAATGGAACTTGGCATGATGTCTACTTTTCCTTTAATTACATTGCCCTAATGAGCAACTTTCTTTACTCTCAGCAAATTTATTTCTTGAGAAGAAGCAACAGTAATAAACATGTAAAAAGGATCACCAGGTAGTACCAGAGAAGAAACATCAGCAGCTTAAAATGACAAGAGGTTGCTAAAAGTGGTGGAAAAACACCAGATTGTTCTGAGCTTCATTATGTTTATCTCACTTAAAAGTGAAGTAAAGGATGTCAATGGAGCACATTATCTAACCTGGGAACTGTCCTTGTTCTACTGTTATTTCCCTTCTGCACATGTTCCTGAGAGCAACCCAGAAACACGAAGTGCTGATACATCAATCCAAAACTCCTCTGCTCACATGCATCAGAGGGCAATTCTGCCTCATGCCCTTGTGCAAGATGAGAGGAGAAAATCACATGCCAATAATATCCTAGCGAGTGTCAATATTGCCCACTGCAACCTGATGCAGCAGGAAAAAGGGCTGGCTTTTCCAAAGTCTTAAGGCATTTATTTAGACATCAAACTCTTGTTGAAAGTCAATGGCTGTTTCGTTTAATTTTTTTTTAGAAAGCCACCTGAGAATCCACTTATGGCAAAGGATTCCCTGAATGTGCCTTTCTGGAGAAAAAAAGCTGGGACATTCCTTACATATGTTGATTCTTATAATTTTTTTCCCTAAACATTTGCAAGGAGACACCACACCAGTGAAGGTAGACCCCCCTTATCTACAGCTGAGTGAACGTGTCACCTCTGGTTAAAATACCTGAGGTGTCCACCTTCAGAAAGCAGCAATTGCTACAGCTCACAGGCCTTGGTTGAATTAAGCCAGTGCACTACCAGATGACAGTCTGACTTTGGAAATGGCAGCAGTGTTATTCTCCAGAAAAAAAAAGAAAAAGAAAACAAAACCCAACCACCTGAAGCAAAGTTCTTTAGAGTCATTCAAGTTTTCAGTGTTGCTCAAAGCTGGGGAGCACAACCCAGCATATCTACCAGCTGCCCTCGGGCCACAGTTTCCTACAGGGAAGCATGAACTTCACGTGTTGGATTACTCCAGGTAGCTGCAGATGGGTGATCAATCTCCCCCTCCCTGCTTTTGCTTGTTCATGGATGTATCTGCACTCAGCAGTTTTACCCTGACTCACTCCAGAACTTCACAATGTCCCTTCACCTCTCTGCATCACACCTACAAGTACTATTACTTAATGCACTCACAGAGCCAGTAGGAAACTTAATTAACATATGTCAAAAAAAACACCCTAACTCTGAGATCTTAAAAAACAGGCCCTTCAGATGTAAAAGTGTGAAAAGAAATTATCTTCAAATAGAAAATCTGAAAGTGCCAGTGGCAGCAGACACCTAAGACCGGAGGTGTTTGTGCAGCTTTATGTATTGTTATTTCTTCAGTAAGACTGCCACAGAAATGGCAGGGGTATGGAAAAAAAGTATGTTAGCACTTACAGTCTGCTCATAAATGCATTAAGTGCAACTATTTTACCGAGAAAAAAAATCAGGAGGAGAGCAGAGACCCCTTCTCCCGGGGAGCTAATCTCAATTACTGCTCCCAATCATCTTTCAGCTGAAGAAAACCCTGCATTGCGCCCATGCTGTACATGACCTGGCAGTTATGTGCATTTGCCCCTTCAAAGACATTCATGTAATGAATGATAATAGAGTTCTCCTTACAAAAAAGAAAGGAAAAAAGTGATCATTCAAGGAAAAAAAAAAATCTAAGAAAAGGCCTTCCATTAAAACTCTATTTATTGCAATACCTTCCCACTTCCTCACCGATTATAATCCCTAAAAGCACACTGACAGTACACTGAAGTAATTTATGTAAGCAAAAGGGAGATAGAAATGTTTTGGTGGATTTGCTTATATGTCTACCTAAAACTCATGATCAACTTTTGCAATTAAATGCAGGAAAGGATTCTTTGTCAGCCCCATACACAATGCTGCAGCTATCCAGGCAAAGTGGGACAAAGGCTGCCGTACTTCCCTGCTTCACCTGATTATTGGAATACCTGAACTTGGATAGCTATAATAAGGTTGTAACTCAGCCAAGGGGGATTTTGAAGCTTTCTTTCCCTTGAAGCAGTAAATGCTGCTGCTCAGTGTGGGCACCAGTTGTCACTTTCTCCATTTTGCAGAATGCAAGAACTGAAACTTGGGGGAAAATGCTGCACTGCACTACTTGAAACCCTTCCAGTGGCTCCCTGCAGCATGGGGAGGGACAGGCAGCCAAAAGAAGGTGTTAGCAACACTTTGCTAACTGCAACTGTTATTTGTCAGAAAGATAAAAGTTTCCTGCACATGGAAAATAGCAGCATGAGCTGTTTCTGAAAACAGATCATACGTTTTTGGTAATTAACTGAATTTTGGAGATGTTTAATTTTTGGCCCCCCAAGGAAATGCTCTTAGCTCTTCTCTTTTTTTGAGCATCTCATGTGTTTTAAAACCCTCAATTCCATGGAGAATTCAGCTACATGGCCACATTAAAACTCCCTGAGAAGAGGCATCACCAAGTGCAGAGACAAAGCTCTTTGCTCCCTCCACCCCGAAAACACCTTGTGGTCCAAATCTGGGCAGTGTGGTCACTGTGGCCTGCTCAGGGCATTGCCAAAGCCCACCTGCTCCTACAGCCCCACATAAACACTGTGCAGGGTTACAAACACCATCTAATAAACTGGAGGGCTGGAGAACAGTGGGAGAGAGGGGAGCAGATTCTCACATCATCAGGAGGGAAATAGGCTTTTAAAAAGCCAGTTGTGTCTGTGCACAACAATGAAGCTTTATGTCTATATAAACTGACAAGTCAAATTGTCCTCCTGGGCCCAATTCTCAACATCAGCGCCATTTGACGGCGATAGTTGCCTCCTGCCTCTGCAGCGAATGGCTCTGTCTGCCAGCAAGGGCAGGCAAGATGATTAAAATAAGCATTAACAGAATGGTTTGGTGATTAGCTTCTTCCCTGTCTCTTTTTTCTCTTCTCTTTCTCTCTTTTTTTTTTTTACGTATAGTTTCAGGTCTGCCAAAGATTGCTAAAGCCTTTTCTTCATTAGCAATGTACTTAACAAGTGTAAATTTAAAGTATTCATTTTCTTAAGGCCAAGGATTAAAGCAATTAAGGAAAACTGCTGCAACCCAGCACCGAAGTCAATCTTTAACATGGAATAGAAACAATGGTGCTTAACATATTTAAACAAAACCAAATTGTGCACAATTATCCTAACACTCTGTTCAACTGAATTCTCATTCTGCTGCAATGGTTTGTTAAAATTTCCTTTCTGAAACATAAATAACTTTATTTTCCCCCCAGTATCGGAACAGGTCTGTGGTCCCTTCGCGCTGCTTTCCTGGCAAAAACAGTGCAACAAAAGCTAATGCTCACTCTCAGTCTGAACTCATTTTACCATCGGCCTTCTCCTGACATCATATGGGCTTAATCCCTCGCCAGATCTGCCCATGGAGACCTGAGCCCTTGCCATCCCAGCAACTGGCCTGTGTACCTGCATCACTGGGGCCCAAAAGAGAAGAAAAAATTGAGCAAATGCCTCAAAAAGGGGGGAAAGTAGAGGGAAAGAGAGAAGCATAATCCCACAGTATTAAGTCTAAAATAATTTTCTACCTTTGCTTTTTATGCACATTAAGTCCTTTTTAACATAAGCACTGGTGGTATAGAATGGGGCCTGATCTCTCTTTGGCAATGAAATGTTTAACTACTGTTTTGAATGCACAAAATGGAGACTGGCCTGTATGTGCTGAGGGTTATTTTTAATTTCCCCAGAAGAAAAAAAAAATTAAAAAAAAAAAGAAAGAAGGAAAACTGGGAAAAAATATAAAGGAAAAAGAAAGCATAATTTTTTTTTCACCCACAAAACAAACAACACCAGAATACAAGCACTTATCTGGAAAGCTTATTTCTCATATCTATAGGTTTTTTCACTCTTTGGACTCAAAAAATAAATTAACTTGACCTTACAGATATTGGCAAACCCATCCCATCAGACTTTTCTTTACTCCTCAACAAGGAAGAACACTTGGTTTCACTAATACACCTCCACCTTCATTTACAAAAGCCATATGTAGAAAGCAACAGGTAGCATCGCATCTGAATCACTGAAGCTGCTGATTCAGTGCTGGGTGAGCCAACAAAACTGCCAACAACAATCAGTGCAGGGGGTGTCTCCTCTGAGACAATCACTTCCCAGACACCTGGTACTGGAACTTCCACTGTACAAAGCTGACCCCTCAAAACATTGTGATCCACATTTGCAAGACAGCAGATAAAGGAACCAATCCAAATGAAAGGGTACAAAGAGTTGTATCGGTGTGGGATCACAGACAAAGCATCTTTACATAGCTACAGGGGAGTCAGAGGATTTGATCTCTGAGACCTACTGCTTAGATCAGTCCTGTGGATTGAGAAGGGTCTCTCCAAATTCTTGCTACTGGCAGAACAAATTGCTGAAGTCATCTGTTGTGCAGTGCACTGGATTTCAGTGTGATTTGGTTTGTGGCTTACCAACTACCTGCTCCCATTTCCTGAGCCTTAAAAAAACACAAGGGAGAATTTAATTTGAAGGTTAAGGCAACATTTTAGTTCAGAGAAGAAAAATCTCTCCTTGGAAAATGGCAGTTTGTCTGCTTTCCATATCATCAATTCCAAAAAGCTGAGTATCTAGGATACTAATGGGGTATGTTCTCCCCACCAGCAGGAATTCAGCTTACACTGCCTCAAAGGATAAGCAGAGATCTGGAGAGTTTTACCTAGGGACTGGGAATACACAAGAAGCTCCTGAACAGCTAAGCAAGCCCAAGGACTGACAGTGTGAACAGGCCTGAGAGACCATGTTCACTTTAATCCTCTTATCAGCAACTCTTCCGTGGTTGGAGGCTCTTTGTCACTAAGTCCCTTGCCAATGAATCAGCATCAAGGGCACAACAGAGCAAATACTCCATGAGCTAAACACAGTGAACATCCTACAGAAGGGGCCATGAGATCCTTTGTAACGGCCACAAAAATTTGCCTCTGCTATATAATGGATTAAATAAATGTAAGTGATTTCTAGAAGCTATTTTTTACCTACAAGGAAAGTGATTGTTGAAACCTCGAGGGAGGAAAGGGTAAGAAGCATCAGGAGCAGTGATGGAATGCAGAGAGACAGCTGGACTAGAGGGCAATGAGGCTACTCGATGATATGTAAAATGCCAAATGTACATTGCCTTCCAGACAAAGCCTAGGTGTAAAGGGCATGTGTGTGATCACAAGGGATGGCTGCCTTAACGGGAACACTTCTAACCACTTCTAATTAATTTCTAGAGCTGAGTTGTTTCCATTTCTCTAGATCTGATGGAAGATACCACAGTGAATGAAATGGCTCTTAATCAGATCTGATTATGATATCCTGCTATCTTAAAATAAGTGCAGCAATGAAAACAGAGCACAGGAAGATCTCAAAGATTTCAGGTGCCAAATTAGAAAATGCCTCACAGGGTTGAAAAAGGCAGAAAATATCACAAACCGTGGGATCTCCACCTAGGGAGATATACATGACTATGTCTCCCACTATTCCTGCTGGGCCCTACTGACAAATCTGTCAGTTTTGCCTTATGTAGGTTGAGGACATGGAATAATATTCCGATGTGCCAGCATTATCCAGGGGCTTTCAAATCCTACTCAGATAAAATATCATGGTACAAAAAACTAATCATCCTGCTAAAAACAAAAAGAAAATTTGTTTGACGGAAAAAATAAAGAACTGTTTCAGGTCAACTCAAAATTACTTTTTGTCCATTCAGCTACCACATACAAACCATAATGATTTGCACATTTCTAGCTTTGACAGCAATACTCTCAGCCAGAAATATTCATGCACAGTTAATCTGGTTTGCCCTGCTGGAGTCACTATAATATCGCAAGACTCGGGAAGCAACTGGGAAAGGCTCACACTCCTTGGCCAGCAGAACCTCCTCCAATGCTCACAGTCAGAAAGTCCAATATTGGCAAGACCAGGATAAAATACAGAGCCTACTAGAAAGAATTTATTTGCTGCTGCATCAGAAGACTGGGAAATAAAATTTGTAGCCGGGAAAACCAGAGCTTTAAAGAAGAACCCAGAAAACTACTTATATTCCATTCTGCTTCTGTCCCTTTCCATGGGTTTACCCATGCAGGGTGCAAAAAGAGCAGGGTCTGGCCCAAGGGAGTTCACATACAGCAGACTGATCTACCATCAGGCTACAATATGTTCCCAGAAGGTACAGTACCATTCTGAGGCCAAGGAACAGCCTATTAGCTCTGCATGCCATTAATTTTCATGAATAGTTCAATCCAATGCTCATAGAAGCCTTTGGGCATCTTTCCATTTTGTCTAGCAGGACCTGGATTAGGGCTTATTTATCTTTTCATTTTATACCTTATCTTTAAATAGGAAGCAGCCCAAACAGTTCAGTGCAGCTGTGCAGGTTTCAAGCCCTCAGCCAGGCTCTGTGCCCAGCCGCATGCAGGAACCTGTCTGCAGGTCGGAGTGATGGCATGTCACACTCAAAGCCACTCAGGGAGAATTAAACTTCAGGCTTGTTTGACTAAACTTCTGAATTCACCACAGTTCCCCTGTTTTGCCAGCCTGAAGAAACAGCCCAGCAGGTTCTTGAGTCATATGCCAAAATGCCTCCTTCATCCTCCCTGGAATTGGAAATGATTACTAATAGGTATTCTTGCTGAAATGATTTAACATAATGTGCTGAGTGAGATCACTAAGTCAAAATATCTTTTCCTAAGTGAGTCTCTCGCCGCTTGCCTGAATGCTAGAGGGGAAGGAGGACAGCATGAAGTGAATTCTTTTGCTAGCTTCTGTGTTTTACAACATCTTTTAAATTACTGAAGAATTCACATTAGGAAGTTTCACTCAGGCTCATTACAAGAGGACCATGATGCAGGTCTGGCAGGCAGCCGGGGGAAGGAGACACAGGGGTTTGGGTTAACCTCTCTCTTTCATCTTTCCCATTTTCCAGTGCTCTACAGTCTAGTCTGGGAACTGAAGAAAGGCAAGAAGATGAGGTGGGCATGAAAGCAAAGATGATGAGGGGCTGGGCATTCTTTGCTCTGCATGTACAGCCCTGGATTTGCACCACCACGGCATCTGCACCTGTTACAGCAGGCTGCAACCACCCAGTGAAACACAGGATTTGGGGAGGAACAGGGGTAAGCACCACAAAACACACCACTGCACGCCAGGGCTGCTCAGGGTTTCACTGAGAGACCAGGCTGCCCATCTGAGTCTGTCAGCCTCAAAATTAACTTACTGAGGTCAGCACTCATAACAGTAGTGCAGACTTTTGATTGAGTCTTCCTTTCTGAGAAAGCCCCATACTCTCTGGCCCAGTACAGCCATTACCTGCCAACCTAAAGGATGATGAATGTTATTTATATTGCAGTAATGGCTAACCACTCAGTGGAGACCAGGGACAGGCTGTGCTATGGACTTTTCAAACACTCACTGAATGAGGGCTGCCCAAAAATGCCTGAAACTGCTGAGACATTTCAGGATAATGTTCTTGAATGCCTTGGACATGACGACCTCCAACAACTCTGCAATACTTGTGCTGACTGCAACAACACAGGGGCCTGTTCTACAGTAAACATGTTCTTGAGTCATACCAAGTTCTTATCAGTCACTTCTACATGCTGTCATGATAGCAAGCAATTACTTGAGAGGAGGCTTTTAAGTTCCTGGATGAATAAATGTAAAATATTAATCTATTTCAAACTAAACAGAAAACATAGAAGTATAAAGAGTTATTCTAATGAATAGTTCTCCTAATATTTAGCTGCTATAGTTTTGCTGTCCAAGAAATAAAGTTGATTAATGCAGATGAGAAAAGTAATCCAACAACAGTAAAACATGAAGGGCCTGGTTCTCTAAAAGAAACCCTGTAAGATCAATTTAACTTTGGCATGTGCACACTTGCACGATTAGACTTCAAATAATTGCAGAAAAATGTAAGAACTGATAAACTATGGCTTTAGCTTTCCACTACAGTGAGCCCAGAGGGTAGATAGCTGACACTTCCCAGGAAATACCCTGTCAAGAAACAGCTCTGCAAAGATGCAGAGGAAATACATCTAAAACATGCAATGCAGATGTGTTTTTCACTATAAATCATTCTCTTTGTATCTTAGAAAAATCACACAGTGACTTCCTTCATATGCACTGAGGTACAGAAACCTAAAATATTAAATGATGAATTCTACCAAGAAATGCCTTAGAGATCGTGCTGAGGAATAAGTCTCAGCCCATCTTTTACCCCTTCTACAATTAATATTCCAGTACTATAATTCTAAAAATATATTCAGAAATCAGCAGACATTTGTGTCCATCAGAAACCTTATTAAAATACCTTTAATTATACTCTTTACACTTAAAAGTTGCTTTAGACAAGGCTGTGTCAGAGCTTCATAGCCAAAAGCCTGAAGATATCAGGGCCCAATAAACAGATTCAGCAGAGATTAACCTGATATGCTTTTTTCTGTCTTTTCCATCAGATGAGTGGTCACTCCAGTACCAAATGGGAGAAATTAAGCACACATGCAAGTACTTTCTAGCTGTCTCAACTCTAGGAGTCTCCTGAGAGGGCTGATGTCTCAACATCTGGGCATTCCTTCCACTGTCAGACACTCAGAGCAATGGGATTTATCAGCAATCTGCTGAGCATATACAGATGACAACAGCAGAGCTTGGAGAGCTCAAAGGCATTTACAGATAGAAAGCAGCCTCCACATCACATATTACAAGGAAAAGGATGCTGGGACAATTCTGAAAGGTGGTCTTTGCTGCCTAAACCAACAACTTGTCACTCAAATGGAAATGAAGTGTTGTTTATAAAGAGGTTTAGGATGGACAAGGCATTTAAAACTCTCTCCAGAACCCACATCTCACCTAATGGTACTTAATGCCTCACAGACCTTGCCCCACCATGACTCACATATATTCCTAAATCTTTCAAAGTATCTCCTTGACAAAGGGATATGATTTCTTGGTATATCACAGAGCTGCATTATATCAAAAGATTTTTCCTGTACTGATATAAACTCCAAATGATTTCAAAAGACAGCTTTATTTTTAATAATTTGTCCCTTTCACATCTTTATGAATAGCTTTATTCACTTATGTTAGCAAATTGCTTAAGTCCCTCCATCCTCCAATGCAGCCAGTGACAGAACTTCACACCAAACTTTTTATAGCAGCAAATGTATTTTTGTTTCCCTGGCATCCTAAAAAAAAAAAAGTAATCTTTCTTCAGCTACAATCTGCACAAAAGCATAAGTTAGCTCTCCAGCGTTCAAGAATAGCGGGTTAGACTCTGAGGCTGCAAAAGATATATTATCACATCTGTGTCTAAATATTTATGCTTCCTATGTCTGCTAAAAGCAACACCTACAATTGCTATAACCGAAAATGACAAGATAAAGAAATATTTTTCACCATTTTGTCACCTTTTTGCATTTAACAACACTAAAGATATAGTGCAGTTCATTAACAGTTTCGCCTGTTTCTGTTTAGGTATAACAAGGGAGAAATAAATGTGTTAAACAAGAAGCAAATGGAATTGTAAATAAAACAAAAATGGAGGCAGATTTTGTGGGTTAGTACAGCATGTAAAACTGCTTAATACATGTGAAAAGGAAAAATCATAGAATCATAGAATCACTTAGGTGGAAAACACCTGTAAGATCATTGAATCCACCATTAACCCAGCACTGCCAAGATCACCACTACCCCCTGTCCTTGAGAGCCACAAATATTCTTTAAATATCTCCAGGGGTGGTGATGCCACCACTTCCCTGAACAGCCTATTCCAATGCCTGACAACCCTTTGGGTGTTAACTTTCAAGTTGTCTCACTCAACTGTTTTTAACCATAGCAGCAGATAAGATGGCCATCCTTTATTTCCATGGGATCTCCTTGCCCAGCAGTCTCATTATAAGGTTTTACCTTAGGGTTCTCAGGCACTACACCTCATATAACTGGTCAGTAATAAACTTTTTTCCACCTTTTTCACATATTTAAGTAATTGAAAAACTTTCAAATACGCTACCATTTCTTTGTGAGCTGGGAGTTGTCATCATGCATACATGACAAAGGCAAAACCACAAAAGTAGAAAATGTCATGAATTCTCCTTCAAGCAGATGGTATTGCAGTAGCACTGAACAAGTTTATATTAATTACTTTCAGAAGGATGAGGAGATGTCATATTTCAGATAGAGGATTCTACCAAACCCACTAAGAACAATCCGTAAATTTAACAATAGTGAGATTTTTTCATAGAATCATTGTGACAGCTGTCAAGCTGGGAAAAACTTTTTGTAATGCCAGTACAATTGTTCATTTAAACAAAAGCCAGTAATTCAGTCACACTGGAACAGCTCACATGCCCAGCTCTGCTGTACAATCTGCACACAGGCAGATATTCCATCCATATGCATAGTTGCCCTTTAGTTTTCATATTTGAGGCTACAGACCTGAGCAGAGCCCCACAAAAATCAGGCCAGAAGGCAACTTGTGGTTGAGTTGTAACAAGCCACCTGTGTTTCTTCGTGTTGGAAGGGGGAGGTTTGGCACCCCAGGTTAGCAGCTGGCGTAGGACACACTCTCTGCATGCCAGGCTAACCATGTGGTCGTTCTTGTTTCCTGAGCCCTCAAAATAAGAGAACACAACTATTTGTAGAGGTGTCACCTTGCTCTGTGTGCAGTGACAAACTGAAGTACAAAAGGTGTCAACTGTATCCTTCCTCAGAAAGTGAGCTCATAAGAACATCCCACTATATCTAGGTCTTGGTGCTATCACATGGTCTTTGCAAGAAATAAAGATGCAGAGATCCCATGAACTGCCTCCACCCAAGGCAGGGCCTGGATTATTAAGGTAATTTACTAACACCAAAATCATCTCTGTAAAAGAAATAAAGTGTAACCCTTACCTCCTCATAGACGTCGTCATTCCTGCTGAAGTCTCCAGCCCTCCTTGGAAGCACATGGACATGAACATGCTGAAAACATGAAAGAAAATAATGGTGATTATCAGGTTCATGACTTTGTTTTCTGGATTGTCAGCATTATTCTCAACACACACGAGTAACCACGCACAGGCTCCCACAGCATTATTCTCAGAGGAAAATACATTAACCTGGTCCATAACTGTATCTCGACTCTTTGGAGAATATAAAAGATGAAAAACATGAGAGAACAGCTCTGCTGTATTATATGAGCTTCAGAGTGAAATGCCAGGAAGTTTAGAGGCTCTGTGGAATTATTCATAGTTGTCAGTCAGAGATGTATTTAGCCAGAGGTCTGCAATGACAATGTCCCTGGGAGAGATGCATGTGGTGTCTTCAGAGCTGACAAGAATAAGAAGGTGCTGGTGATGGGATGTGGGCAGCCTGGGCTCAGGGCTGTGCTCACAGCCTGGGGGACAGAGGAGCCGAGGGGACACCACAGAGACCACGCAGGTAGAAAGGCTGACAGAAAAGGACACTCCCCAGGCGGTGCAGCACAGCCTTTCACAAGGTTAGAAAGGTTAAATGCTTTGACTTTCTCCCAGGAGGCTGTAGCCTGAATGCAGCAAACTGAAGCCCCCAGGGGTATGTGGCACGTGCTGGGGACACACCCCTGAAGGGACACAGACTCCAGAGCACCAGGTGACCCCAAACCTGCAAGGGACAAGGATTATTAGTCCAGTTTTTCAGAGCCTGAAGCATAATCACCCCTTTCCTCATGGCAGGGCCATGGCTCAGGGCATGAACAGAGATGAGGACCATGAGCTGCACAGGCAGCTTTGGGGTACCCAGCACGGGAAGGAGGTGAGGGTGAAGTATTTTTGTCACAAGTGCTGATGAGATATGGGGAAAACAAACAAAACTGTGGATAGGAACACAAATATATGACTTGCCACCTTGATGTTGTATTATTACTATTACCAATTTTTTTCCTGATGCCATCTTCAAACCATAAAGGAAGGGTAATTCAAGATCCTCAAGACTCAAACTCTACTAGGAAATCAAACAAAGGCTCATCCATCTGCTTCTCTGCAGTAAGTTCAGCTACTACATTGCAAAGCATTCTTTTACCTTTTTTCCTTTCTCTTTCACTCTATTGGAGAAAAGAACAACAACTAAGAATAATTCTTCAGGGAAAAAAACCCCAACACCTCAATGAGGAGAGGCAGCAAATAATCTGAGTGGCAGATCACATTTGTGCATCTGCAGATCTTTTTAGATGGTGCCTAAACCCTCTAGAAGAAAAAAAAAACAAAAAGAAAGAATGAAAAAAAAAAGAGGAATGCATCAGAAACAGCACCAAATGGTTTGCATAGAATTTAGATAGCTTGCACCTGATTCAATTTGATGATGTAGAAATCAGCTGAAATTCCTGCACCTCATTGAAACATTCTCAAAACATGGCTTAAGTCTATAATGAAATTTGAAATGAAAAAGATTTTCTTAGGCTATTTGTAAGAAAATTCAAACACACCTATATTGTGTTAGCTTCAATCCACAAAAACATCTGCTCAGTGAATAAAATGAAATGGCAAGGATGTCTCAGTTAATGAAATATTCCCAACACCACACTTTTTTTTTTTTTAACTCGGCTTTACACTAGAAACCAAATATGTGATTTCTTATCATTATCCACAGCTTTCAGTGTATTCAGCCTAGAGATGAGGGTGATTCCTGAGGGTCAGAAACTGTGTTTTTGAGTAATACATCAGTGATAGTGTTCTGATAGTGTATTATACTAATGTATCATGAGAGCAAAAGTGCTCTTGTGATGTATTAGTGCAATGTATCATCTGAACATCACTGCTCTCATGATGCATTGCTCAAAAACACAAGGCAACTTTAAAGATGGTCTTCAGTAGCCCTAGGCCTGAAATTTTGCTTTTGGACAGACTTTCAAGACAAATAAAAGTGAAGATTAAAATTTGCAGTGGTACTGCAAAATTTCACTACGGTCTCACACCTGTTTCTCACACAGTTCTCATTAGATTTTAAATTTATTCATAAAAATAGAGTCAGTTCATCTGACAGTCATTTTCTTTCTTTTCTGCTACAAGGAATGATAGTTTTGCTACAAATATCAATTTGCAGGAATTTCTCTTGATGATATATACAAAATCTAACATTAGGTATCAACAACCATATTCCCCAGAAGTTTAGCCACCTTTCAGAGTAATTTTTATCTCTGTTTTCAGAATGTTCCAGGATGCACAGAGGAGAAGATCTGTACACCCATGATAATTTGGAACCTCAGAAAACACATAGGGATGTAGTCCAAAGCTCAGTGCAGAGATGCTGCACTGCAGATGCACAGACCAGCACAGCAGGTAATGAATGAGCCTAATGTGATCTTCTACCCAAAATGGGCCTATGTGATCAGCGTGAAAAAAAAAAGGGAAAAAAAAGTGTTTATGACAGCATATGTCCCCACTTGGCATCAGTGGGGACATTCTCAGGGGTTAGTCACCTTTACTACTTGCATTATGTTCTCACACACTGCCAGGCTGCATAGCAAAATCCATCAACTGTATCAAAAAACAAATGAATATTCCCAAGGTTTGAGGTAACAACAATCAATTTAAAGAGAGCAATTTTTTCCAGACATCTCCACCCCCTCCTCCCCCCCTCCCCTTCTGTACATGGAACATACATAAATATCTGGATTCTCCCCACTGTTTGTGTAATAGAAACAAATCGGATCAGCAATAGTGTCTCAAGTCGTTTCCTTCTCTTCAGCTTTACCAAGAAATACAAGCAGCACAGAGCAGTGGCTGCCTGGTAGTCAGAAACACTGAACAAGGGAATTTCACACCTTTTCTAATCTGCCTTTCAGCTTCTGGCCTCCCCAACTCAGAGAGGCTGATATTTTGATTCATTAGGAGTTCTTTAATTGATCATTTTTACTCCTTAGTACTATTTGTTACTACTAAAGCCTCAATCCACCAAGGCACTTAAGCACCAGCTCGATTTCCAATGTGTGAATTGGTTCACTGGGAGTACTCATGTTATGTACATGTCTCAGTGTTTTGCATCCACTGCTGGCTACAGGGAGGTCTCCCCAGCTGGCAGTAGCAAAAATAACTTCAAGGTGCCTGCAAATTAAAGTTGCTTCCTTCCATTTTGTTTTCCAGGCAAAACAAAAACCTGCAGCATCCAAAAAACCCATATTTGCAATCAAGTGAAATGTGTCAGTAAATACAAACAGAATTGGGCGGCTTTTTTTTTTTTTTTTAAACAAACATTTAGGCAAATCTTCACTGCTTGAAGAGAAAAAAATCTAAACATTGTCCAAAATTGTCAAAATAAAGCATTTCAGCTTTTTTTTCCCCATTATTGTGGGTAACCTCATGCCTGGTGGGCAGCAGGCAGCCCCATCACATTCCAGAGGGCTGTGTTCAATCACTGTTGATGGCATTTCATTTTTTTCCTAAAAAATTGCTTTCCCCTCATTTTGCATTATTTTGATTAATACGCAAGAAAAGCAACATACAACAGCCAAGACATTTACATTAATGGACCAATCAATATCACCCACATCAGGGTAGAAAAATGCAGACACACGCTTGCACTGCTCAGTGTTAGCTCCACTCCCTCCTCTTGCCAGGCACTGATGGAGGAAGGTGTGTGGGGTCACAGGATGCAGGGACACAGGGTGTGACAACATGAGGACACAGCAGTATGTCCCCAGGTGGGAGACACCATGTGAGTTAAAGATGCCTGAGCCCCACGAGTTGCTTCTGAAACTGGGGACAAGATTTCCAGCCAGGGGTGTCCAGGGCAGCAGTAGCTGGAAGGAGGCTGTGGGGGCTGAATTTTATAGGACCTTCAAAATGAAAATGGTTAGACTGACAGTTTTCTACGGCTGGGACTACAGCTCCCTCTGCTTCCTGTTGGCTGCCACATTATAAATAAAATCTCAGTTTGAGAAACTCCTCACAGTGAGAACTATCACATGATGCAAATCAAGACCTTTATACCCAGAATGACAAGAGCATCAGAAAACATACTGCAAGGAACAAATCTGCAGTGCCACGGGGAACTCATGAGCCAGAGCCAGTGTGTGTTGTCTCTGACCTCCCACTGCAGCAAGAGGATGCTGTGCTTTAGCCCTGCAGCATTCCCACCAGGACTGTGGGAGCAAGGGGCTGCCCGTGGGCACTCTGGAGCATTCCCATCCCACCACTGCCAAAATCTGGCCACAGCACAGGCATTTGTGGGATTACACAACTAACGTCGCTCTCCAGTGAACCAGAGCTGCAGAATGCTCAGAAAAGTCTCAGCCAAAAAAAACTGGAGCCAGTGGGTTGTTGGAAAAACACACATTCAGGTCAGGTGAGCTTTGCTCCAGCACTCAAGGCCATGCAGAAAGCAATGTTCCTGGTTACGGCTGGGTTTATATACTGAATTATGGTCGAATAACCAATGTGTCACCACTGCACTGGATGTAAAGCAAAAATACTAGACAAAAATAGACAGTAAAGGAGATTTCCTGGGTAGACCAGAATAGTGAAGAGCAGATGACCCTGCCACACACCACTGGGGAGGACATGGACGTTGCCTGCAATAATTCATGAACATTATGTTGTGTTCGCTCAGCTGCTGTGCTGGTTAGCAGAGCAACAAAGCTCAGCTTCCAGCAGAAAGGGAGACAATAGCCTGTACAAGAGCTCCTCAGCACACACCCGGGGTCCATTATCAATAAATGTTGCTAAAGGATGAACACATAAAAACTGGCAAAGGGTCATGCAACCCTGAGGACGTGGGTGCTGCCAGAAACTTGGCAGAACAAGGGCTGTTCCCCCTCACACCTGCAAAAGCAGCACGTGGCTGAGCTGTGCCTTCACACAGCAAAATCAGATGCCTTTCAGCCATTTAATCCTTTCCCTTGTTACTTTTCATTCTTACTCCCAAGATGAATCTTGGCAGTCGTGGGCTTCCACAGTCATGTTGCAGCAAGGTCAGGAAGGGCCGTGATCTGGGGCACAGAGGGACATCAGGGCCAGGAAGAGTAAAATCCAATGTCCCTGCTGCTGTTGTATTCAGGCAGCAGGAAGGGTAGGAAGGGCATTAGTGGCTGCAGGCAGCAAGACTTACTAGCCAGGAGGCCCCCATCAGCCAGTTTGCTGGAAAAAAAGGATGGTGGTTTTCAGATAAGACTTTGCTTGCTGCAAAGTCCCCTGTCCATTACAGAGACATGGGCTTCCTACAGGAGCCTGTGATAATGCTTCTTCTAAACTACCAGATTAACTGTAGAAATTCCAAACTAATAACCATTCTCCAAGTAAGACTGTTAGAGGCCGATAAAGAAAATCAACCATAATACAGAGATAGCCACATGAAAAATAGGGCAATTTTGTCCTCCCTGTAAACTGGGCTTCCATGGAGCCCTTGTTTGCTATTCTTGATTAACTGCTCAATTATCCCTGTTACAAAATTATTCCATGGAAAGCCCTGCCTGTATATCCACAGCTCGTTAACAGAAAGCGCTCCCTCTGCTGTCCTCGAAAATCCAGCACGTCACCCAGACACACCACACTTGGTACAGCCACTCTTTCTAGGCACTGAAAGCCCATTTCCAGGGCCCTTGACCTGCAGGTCCTGGCAAAGACATCTTCATGGGAAAGCAATTCCTATTCAGTGAGTATTTATGAGTTCTTGATGCTTTTCCGAGTCCTGAATTGGGTTGGGATGGAGTAACAAATTAAAAAATAAAAAAGTCCTATCCAACATTAGGAAAAGAAAGAGTTTTGGTCAATGAAAACACTTAGCTTTCACAGCCTTCAAAATTATTGCCAGCATTAAAACTATTTTTATTCCCATTTCCAGGAGTTATAAATTACACAAAGACAAACCTTTTTAAAGGACCTAAATTTTATAAAACAATAAAACATGACCGGAAACTTCTTGAAACCATTTCTTTTCTTCAAAAATGCCCCATTTCTAGGAATCAGCACTTTCCTTTCCAGCTTCACTAAATCCTGTATCCTGTACAGATACAGACACAAGGTTTCTCCTCACTGGAGGTGAGGATTGCTCCAAACACAAGGAGGCTGCACGGACTGACACACACTTGTGACACCTTTGCTTTGGCTCTGGTTTGTTAAAACACAAAGCTGGGGTTTGCTTTTCTGCCATCATGAGAACCATAAGGACGTGACACAGATGGAAAGCAGCAGCACAGACTGCCAGACTGGAGAGCAGGATGCACAGAGGGACAGAGGGGTGCTTGGAAGGGGACAACAGGGAAATTCACATCTGTTTCAGAAAACCCAAGACAGCAGCAGAAGAAACATCACAGAAGTGGGAATGGACTAGAAGAGCCACTGGAGAACAGAGAGGGTTGAAACTACTGATAGAACAAAGATAGCAGTTGAAATTTTGAAAATCAAAAATGTGCAGAAACAAGTATGCAAAGAGAGAGAACAAGAAACTGGAGCAAGTCTTGGGAGAGAAGGTCAGAGAGGGTGTCCATGTGCAGGAGCATGAGGGGCCCTTTCAGGAGACACTTTTGTACATCTGCATCCCACTGTGCTGTACACATACCATTAGGAGGAAAAATAGAGCTTTGCAATGATCCCTACAAACATTTATGCCATGGATTTGTCTCTGGAAGAGTAAGTATCAAGATACTTGCTCAGGACAGAAAACATGTCCTTTGGAAAGCAATGAAATGGAGAGAATTTGCAAATATATCAGAAACCAATCCAGGTGGGGGACTTACAGCAGAGTACATCTTCAAACATGTAGATTGAGAAATGTGCAGATTCAGCATTCTCAATAAATAATGCATAGGTCAACTGCTATCAAGTTTTAAAGACATGAGCTACAGAAGAGCTAGAAAAGGGATGTCCACCTAATGAAAACAAGGACAGAAAGATTTTTAAACCTGCTTGAGATCTGTAGCTGTAACTTCCATGGCTGAAGGCAACTTTAGTTAACACCTTCCCCTCAGCTGCAAACCCAAGAAAACTGGCATTATAATGAAGGAAATAAGCATGTTTGTTGGAGGTGTTGATCCAAATGTACCTCTCTTGGACGTCTCTTAAGAGATTCTCTGAAATGCAGCAAATGAATAAACTAAATGGACATAAAGGTAGGATGTTGCTTTTGAACTGGTGTGTCCTGACCCTAGGAGTGAGGGTCCATGCATAGTGGTAGAAAGGTCAGGCCAAGGACCACCACCAACTCCTCTCACCTGCCCTTATTCAGTTCCACCCCCTCCCCAGCACCTAGAGTGGGGGAGACCTGCAGGAGCATCAACCACTGTTCTCTGTGAATCAGTAGGAAGAACAACATCTCGGTCCAACCAAGGACCATGATGGGGAAATTGCTACACTGTGTTTCCTGGATTATGTATCAATGACACAATGATCAGAGCATTGTGAGACCTGCCCAGTATCTTTTATTCCCTGAATATCAAAGAACTGCAAAACCAACCTGAAACCCTGGCAGCCCCCAACCATGTCACAGATGGGAAGGGTGATGCACAGACCAACGAAGGCACCTCCAAAGTAACTCAGGAAGGGGGTGCATGCTCAGGGACAGCTGGAGAGCACCTGCCTTGAGATCATGTGCCTTTCCCTTCCCTCAGGGTCACTTCACTCAGGTATTTTTATGCAAATTTGATGTTGCTGAGACGAAAATGAAAGCAAATTGCATTCCCCCTCACCTCTGATCTTTAGTTAAGTCTTGATAAATGCATATTGTTTGAATGCTTGTGATATGTATAATTAGGGTTCTTTAATTTATGTTTCAATAAAGTGTTCTATAATAAACATTTACTGCTCTGTGAATAAACATTTAAATGAAGCTCCTAATGGGGGTTACATGTTTTGAAGCAGTTCATGGCTTTGCTGAAGTCTCTCCCTATACTTAATGAGAGTCATTTCCATAATCTGTGCATTATTGCTTAAGCCTCCCTTTAGGAATATTTTACAAAGTAAAATTGTGTGAAATATTATCAGCCAAAAGAGAAAATGCTAAGAGGATTATCAAATTGTCCTGTTAAAGGGACAGCACAAACTTTCATTTCCCCCCTGAGATACCAACACTGTAATTATGTAGAATGTGCTTACTAATCATCACACCGGTGTGTTATTACTGGGCTTTCCCCACAGAGACCCAGTCTAAATTAAAAGGATGGGAGACCCTTGAAAGGTCTGATATGAAGGGCAATATAACACTAATTTACTTTCTGATATTAATGAGAGAAAGAATCAAATCCCCAGGCAAATCTTGGAGATGTCAAGAAACATCCGGCTCCGTCAGAGTGTGTTGAGTGCTGTTATGTACAAAGCTGTGTACAGCATCTCCCACAATGGGGCCCTACAGCCCCACAATTAATATCCAGGGTCTCATCCCCATTTTGCTGAAACTTCCACCCATTTTCTTACTGACTCCAGTAATGGCAGGACTCAGCCTCCCAGCTGAGATATAAAGTACACTAAGGTCGAGGGAAAGAGTGTTGTTGGAATACAGAGGGTTTCTAATTCTCTGGAGTATCTGCAATGATACAAACACCTGTAAGATATGTCTTCCATATGTCTGAGTATATTTGAGGAGAGCATAAAACTGAAATATATCTTCTCTGCACTAGCAGGGAATAAGAGCATTAAAGCAGCAATGGCCCACTCCCCCTTTAATGCAGGGAGTAGAGGAGAAGAAGAGAAGATAAATCAGGAATGGATGTGGCAGGGGGAAAACAAGCCTTACACACCAGCTACCCTTATTCTGAGAGGGAAATCATTATCTCTAATTTTTGTGGCTATTTTGTGGCCTTTTTACACAACTGTTGCAACCTCTTCTAGGATCATAAAGTTCCTGCAGAATTAAAATACTGTCTCCGCCTCCCATTTAATTAGTTAAAGATGTGTATTAAGTTGCTGTGGCAAGATTTTGGGGGGGTAGGAAATCAGGACTGAAGCTGAGCCCCAGGAAAAAGGAGGGGTGGGAGAAACGTAGTTTTTAAGATTTGTTTCATTTTTCATTACCCTACTCTGATTTAATTGGTAATAAATCAAACTAATTTCCCCAAGTGAGGCATGTTTTGCCCATGAAGGTAACTGGTGAGTGATCTTTTCCTGTCCTTATTGTGACCCAAAAGCCTTTCTCTGTATTTTCTCTCCCCTGTCCAGTGGAGGAGGGGAGTGATAGAGGGACTTTGGTGGGTATTTGGCATCGAGCCAGGGTGAACCCACCACAAGATGGAAGAGAGGTGCTACTGCAAGGAGAAAGAAATGGTTTCTGGTGACAGTAATGTGACCAAGCTCATAACTTTCTGCAGAGAATGAAATGCATTCAAGCCACAGTGCTTCTCATCACAGTATCTATCAGTGCTAAAGGAGATTTCCAAGGCTCTGTGTCAGTACTGAGGCATTTTATACCCTTAAGAATGCATTTCCCAAGAACTAGTAAATATCTCTGTGCATACCTGAAGCACTCACTAGACTGCATTTAGTTCTTTATAATATTAAAATTATATATTGCAGCTATGGACTCCAAAACATGGGCTGTTTCCCTGTTTTACTGTCGAATGTGCACATTCATCACTAAGGTTTAGCTGCTTCAGTTAAACCTTTTAAATGTAAATTATTTTCTGTTATAAAAAGCTGATTGTGGGAGTTTTAGTATTTCAAAGATGGTAATTTATGTGACTGGAACAAAATAAAACATTCAACAGAAACAGAATTTTACTTGATCAGAAACACTTTTATGTTTCAGAATAGTTTTTTTCGTAATTTCCTCCTGCAGCAGTGGCCTCTGTCTTTCAATTAGCTTGAAACAGAAGATCTTACATAAACCCCTAATTTAACATCATTTGCATATGTATAATTTCACAACTTCTTCACCTCTCATTTAAAGTATTTTAAGGTGTCATGAACCAATGCCTGAAATCCTTTATGCAGCTGCTCAGCTTTCACCCCTCAACAGTACACAGAAGTCTCTGGGACAATGGGGAAGCAGTACCAGTCTCCAAAAAGCCCACAGGAATAAATCTTCTCCCTTGTTACCTCAAACCATTTCGACGGTGTATCAGTGAGGGAGCTGAGGGTCAAGAAAGCAGATTTTCAGCATATAGCACATAGCATATGACTGCAGGTCATTTTCTTTTACTTACTTCCCTCACTCACTGTTGAATTTGGGATAGAAAATGGTTTCATGAAAATAAACAGCCTCCTTGAAAATGAGACTTCATAGGGCACCTACAACATCACCCAAAAGGGACTGAAACCCCTGATCCCTGCTGGGGGATCAGGCCTGGCAGAGCACCATGGTAGCAGCACTGACACCTCTGAAGAGACAACAATCTATACAAGCTAACATATTTTCCCAGACCACCAATGCAAAAGTACTTTCATTCTTGTCTTCCCAAATAACTAGGATTTTTCTTACCATCTTTCACAAAATCCAGCCCTGCTCAAGCCAGTGGCAACACTCCTACCAACTTCAGCTTAAGTCCTTCATGATTTGATGAAATCTGGGAAGCAGATGTGCTCATAATGGCAAGATACATAACAGTATGTCCACAAACTTCACAATAAAATAAAATACGTTCCCTTGCCTTTATTCACTGTGTAATATTTTGAAATCAGGTTAGAAAAGGTACCAATGTCTCTGTCTCAAACTTTTTTTAAACTTCTCAAAGTACTTCTTTCGTAAGCCCTTGTGTGGGCTGTGCACCATTTGCACAGCTCCCACCTAAGTGTGGTGAATGACTGCAAGCCCAGCACTGACAAACACCCAGAAATGCATCTTCCATTGACTGTTTGCTAAAGCAGGAACTCGATTGTTTTAACTTACCAATCTAATTACAGAAATGTATTATTGATTTAATCTTTCTTCATATTCATGAGCTGGCTAAAGAGAAGAGTGAACTGTTCTGCTTAGTACACTTTCACCTTGGTAAGCATGAATTACCCTCATTGGGAAAGAAGTTATTTCAAAATTGTTTAAATCCACAAAATCCTTTCAACGGGGAGCTCTGGTGGATTTGTGATGCACACTGGCACTTGCCAGGAACCCAGCTGAAACCACCAGACTTGCTGTCCTGGAGACCTTTCAACAGACAGTTTGTCCAAATGGACTTTGACTGTGACGAGCAGAGCCATATGGGCAGAAGGGTAGCAGAGGTGAACAGTCTGTGATTACGTCCCTAAGTCATTTAACCTTCAGAATTACGATTCCACACACTCTGCCACCCAACAGGAGGCTGTACAAGCAGGTGAAAAGATAGATGTCTATTCTTAATGACTGTTTAGGAGACTGCTGAGCTCTGGTCTGTGCCCATGTTGGTTCAGTTCATTAATGTAATTAACCAACAATCAATCTTTTTAAATTAGTTACACAAAAACAGCTACAGCCAGATCAACTGACATGAAAGTTAGGTCACGCTCCATTTCTGCATGATTTAACATCCACACTGGAACAGAATACAGGGCATGGAAGCATCAGAAACTGGAGCCAAATTTATTTGAAGCCCTACAACTTAATTAAAGTATTCAAAACCTGTGCAGCTGGCTTGGTCTTATTTATATGGCTTTCCATGCTTGCACCTCAACACCTTGGCAATATAAAAACTCCTCACAGAAAGGAAGAAAGGAAGAAAGGAAGAAAGGAAGAAAGTGCTTCTAGGAAATATTTAGTAGTGAAGGAATTTAAATAGATTTAAACATTGTAACTTTATGCAGGGTTTGAAACTGTACCTTAACAGCAGTCTCATGATTCACCAGTGACTGTTCACAGACTAAAATGAAAACAGAAGGAGCTGAAGTTGCTATTGGTGTCTGTTCCCTTTCCATGTCCTAGGAAAAGACTAGCAGAGCAACATGGGTTTTCACTGAACACAAAGGTTACCTGTGAGGGGTTACAGCACAGCTCCATCCTCAGCCTTGAATGCTGATCTGCTGTCCTGGGATCAGAGCTAAGAGCAGCTTATAACTCAGGCTCACAACCTGCCTCCCTCTGTCTCTCTTCTCCAAGGGCTGGGAAAGGATTTGTTTGGCCTAAACCAGGTGCAATGTGTTCTCCAGGAGTGATTTCAAAGGGTTGCTAAGGTGACCAAATCATGCCCTTACTCCCCTTCCAGCCCTGTGCTGGTGGGATGAGGTGCAAACAACAGCCCTGCAGAGTCTGGCTCAGACCTCCCATTGTACAGATGTGCCCCGTTTGCTCCAGTCTGAGAGCTGGTCTTGGGAGAAGCTGCTCAGGCTCCTCCAGATTGTGGCTCCACAGGGCTGAGGAAGGCTGTAGGGGAAGTGCTGCCCCCACATTACCAGCAGGTTAATGGGCAGCTCTGCCTGGCGGGCACGGAGCATCTGCGAGCTCGGTGTGGGTGCACTGTCGGTCTGGTTTGACACTAATAGACAATTTCTTTCCCAACCCTTTAAGCTGAACCTGAACTAAACTGCTTTCAATTTCCCCAAAAGGCCAAGTTTGCAACTTCGCCTTATGCTTGTCCATTAAGAGAGCATCTGGCTTCTTTTAATCCCTTGCACTAACTGAGTTGATCCGATTGCTTCCACTGGAGACATTGCAATGTAGACATTGCTGCTGAATAACTGCCATGAAACCAGGATCCTCCTCCTAAATCCACCATGAAACAGCTGGGCAAAGGCCCCCATGCAAAGCAGGGCTGCAGGAGAGCAGTGCCTGGTGTAGGAGTCTGAAAATGGCTGAGCACATGCCATGAAGTGCTGAGCAATTTCCTCAGCACCTTCCCTGCAGTTTGACAGAACAGCCACTGAAGGCTGCAGCATCAGACCCACAGATTCCCTTTAAAGGAAGAATGAAACATTCACCCAGTTTCCAGTTCTGTGAAATCAGGCAACTGGACTGGTGCAGCAGAAAGGAGTGGGAATTGGGGCAGATGGGGAAGGATGCCTGCTCAAGTTTCATTTTGAAAGCTGTATGTGAATTAGCATGACTGGAGGAAAAAAAAATAAACCAATTCTAGGAGACTGAGGAGGAATATGTAACCTGTCACTTAACACTCCCCACCCTCTGCAGTTGTTTCTGCCAGAAAACCACCAGAGCAGGTGCCTCCAGAAATGAAACTGAAGCAGACGTAAGTGAATTTAAAACTAATAACAGCAAGAAACTTTAATGAAACTCTCTCTGACTAGCTAGAGCAGTTTTTCTCATATAAGATTTTCTGGAGCTTTCATAACTCTGCACTCAACAACCATCCTAAGAAGTTGCAGGCAGCATATTATCACTTTGTGCCTCTGTGTGAACACACATGCACCTTTCCTGCAGCATACCAATACCAGCAAAAAGAGAGGAGCTCACCTTGGCAAATTCCTTACTCATTACCAGAGTGATCTCTATTTTTTTGGTACATGGAATTCTATGTCATTTCTCTATGATATAAATACTGCTAACTGCAACTGGGCTGCTTCTGTAGCGGAAGAACCAGGTTACAGGAATTGGGGGAGTGGAGATCTTACCCCAGGGGAAGCTCCCAGTTTGGTCTGGATCTGCCTCACTCCACAAGCTGAGCAGGCAGCCTGACTTATCCATGGTTTTACTATCCAACATTGCTGCCAGAGTCAAAAGCAGGCTGCAATGCACCAGGAATACAAAATAGGGACCTAGAGGGCAGGCAAAACTTTCATAAATTCAGTTCATCTACCAACATCGAAAGAATTAGTAATCAGAGAATGAAAGCCTCAGAAGTGTTAACATTAATTCTACTCTGCTACAAACCACGTGGCTAACACCATGACACCTTACCATTTACTGAGGGAGAGCTATTTATTTATGTAACCTATAGCTCACATTTAAATAATTAGTCTGCCTGATAAATTTTAAAACTTTCAATCTGTGTGCCACGTTTGCATAAGCGCAGCATATTTAATGCAGGTACAATTGTTTAACACCTCCAGCATCACATTAAAGAGTTTCGTATAATTAGCAGTTAGCCACTCCAGATTTCAGGCTACTTACACATTTAAAAAAAAAAAGAAAAAAAAGGTTCTAGTTGTACAGTGTGAAGCTGCTGCTCCAGAAATGTAGCCTGCACTCCTAACAAGGGATGTTCAGAGTATGTGCTGCCTAGAAATAAGCAAATCGGGTCAGCTAAGACTGGACTTGATCCAAAGTTCCCCTCAAACCTTCTGTTATCTCCAAGAGTCTGAAGCTCCCTAGATCAGTCTTTGGTTTTCTTTTAGTTCACCAGGAGCAAAGGCCGGAATTTAAGAGGTGCCAACTGCTTGTTCCTCTCTTCAGCACCAGAAGCTCAGTGCTCCCCTACAGCCAGAACATCACCCCCAGGGCTGTGGATCAGAGATGAGAGTTTTTAAATGAGGTCACGTTTCTAGAAGGTGAAGGGCAACGCTCCTGGGGGCCTATTCTGGCTGCAGTAGCACTGACTCTTCAATAAGCAGCAGCAACAGGAATTACATAGGGATACAACTAACGAGCTCTACTTGCTCCTCAGCAGAATGGCCCCTGCTTCCAGGAGGTGCATCAGGGATGAGCGTGATCCTTGTTGTTATGATTTTGACATAGTCAAGTAAGCAAAACCCCAGCTGTGTGAATTATACCATGGCAAGTCTCTCGGCATCTCAGCAGATTAAGAATGCAATAAATACAAAATCTTGTAGCTCAGGTTGTAAACATAGAAATAAAACTGAATTTCAACTTAAAAATTAATCAGTGGAGGAAGCTCAGGTGAAAGCTATGTTCTTAGAGAGTGGATGCCATTGGCATTCCTACTACATCAAAATTTTCTAAACAATGTGAATGGAACTAGCCTGTATTTTAGAACTTATGGTGTGCAAAGCAACTATTAGAGTTCAAGGTGATATTCTGAAAATCAAACCAGAAACTCAGACATTACGAATGTTCACGTAAGAGCTTTCCTTTAGACATCTCACCTGAAAAAAAAGGCCAAAATAAGTCTGTTTATTTGCATCTTTGATAACTGCTGCTCTTAAGCCAGATCATCAAATATCTGAATTTAAAGCCAAATTTCTAGACTCACTCTGCAATGAGCAGCAACTGACATCAACACGTCTTGTCAGATTTTCAAAGCACTTCAATGCTCAGTACACTTCAAAGAAATTAGCCACCTGCATTATTGCCAATCAGTTCTGAAAACCCTGTTTCATCTATGTTAAGCTCTCATGAAAACTTCTACCTATATGTCTTTTCCAAATGGTGTTTAGGCACTTCAGAAGTTATTCTTTGATTATGTTAGAGACATGTCAAGGCCCTTTTCACAGGGAATTATTTTCTAGTTCAATCTATCCTTATTTTAAACTGTAAAGCAACTGGGATCAGTCCCCGCGCCTGTTTATCAAAAATCTTCTATCATCACACGATGTTAATCTCAGATAAGTCAAATGAAGACAAACTTAAAAATAGCACTACACAGACTCCTTCTGAGGCTGGTACCTCAGCTGCCAGGAACATTTACCTCTATATCATACCAAACTCAGTCAAGCAAATAAACACCCTCTTGCTACTGCTCGAGAAAAGGAACAAAGACCAATATACATTAAAAGAACCTTGATAACTCTGGAAAAATATGTTCTTATCGGGTGATAAGAATATATTCCCTAGGGAGAACTGATACAGTAATTCTTAGAAGGAGGTGTGGGAAAGCACCCCATGGCACTACCAGGGACATAAAAAAATCTTATATTGGCTCAAGGAGAGCATAAGAAGATGAAGATGGCGATGAAATATTCTAAGGTATGAGAAAGGAAGAAGTCCATATTTGCAAGTCCAGGGAAAGAAGATGCCTTTGGGGAAGCACCACACAAAACATGGCCTGGGAAAAAAGGAACTTTCTTGGTCCAGAAAGAAAAAAGCCCAACAAACTGCACTGAATTAAGTTACACCAAAATCCTCATCTGAACAAGCATTTCAAGGGGAAGTTTTTTTCCAATTTTTCTTAAGAATTTGAAAATAACTTAAAGAAATTCCCCCACCCCCATTTCTATGAGGAAGCAAACTCTCAATTTTGTACTTCTCCAAGCAGAGAACCAGATCCTTGCCCTCTCCACAAGAGGGAAAAGGTGGGGAGACACAGGACAGAAAGCACAGACAAACCTTGTCTTTGCCTCCTAAGGGAGGTTGTTCCCCCAGAGAAACAGGTACTGTCCTGCCAAGGAATGAGGACTCAGGAGAGAGTGGGCTCTTGATGGGACTGCAGCAGGAGAACGAGCAAGGACAAGAGCGTCCAACCAGTGGCAGTGCAACTGTGTGAGGTTCAACAATGAGGAGCATTTCATCACAAATCATTTCTCATGTCGAATCAAAGCCAGAATAAATATAATGAAGTAGACTGAGAAATCATCCTTTGTAATCCGCAACTCACAAAAACCAGCCCCCCCAAAGGGGTGTTCCAAAACAGCTCCTGAAGCTGTGTTTGACAAAACCTCTGCATTTCTGAAACGATAATTAGGGCAGAATTAGCTGATCAGGGAAGCACCAACTTAGATGAGGACAGGAGGCCGGCAGCAGATTACAGTCTATAAAGGTTTAAATAGACTTGTTAACATCTGCTTAGGGTAAACTATAATTAGGAAATCTCCTTTCTTTGTTTTGGGGTTTGAGAGTTTTGTTTGTTTGGGGTTTTGTCTTTGCTAGTTTTCTGCCTCTCCAGTTCTGACACTGAATTTCGTATCAGGACCCTGGGGAAGCAGAGCAGACTTTCAGCATTCACAATCAGCAGAAGCAGAAGATCGTGGCAATGGAAAAGCACTTTAGTCCCAGAGTTGTTACATTCTTTCAGAAGCTTTTCACCTTATGAATACAAATCTCTAAAAACTCTCTTTGCTTGTGGATTTACTTTTTCGGGCACCTAAATCTGCACAAGTCACTGTTGCTCAGTTGTCTATACTGGTTCTGCTGCCTCACTCAGTTAGAAAACCAGTTAAAGAAATCAATTCCTTCCATGTGTACAGGCAGTTTCCTTCAAAAGTATGGAGTAAGTCAAAACTAATGAGCAGGGTAATAGTTTTCAGAGTGCCCAAAAAAAATTTCAAATGGAAGATTTAGAGAGGCAGATTTTTTTTTTTTTGGACCACCCTGAGCACAGGACATGTATTTGACAGTCAGAAAGCACATCTTGGAGGGATAGTGGCTGATGACAGAAAAACAGGCCACAGGTTCACCCAGACTATGTAAAATTAGCATTTGGTTTTGGTAGGTTAAGGTAGACCTTTCTAAGCTATTTTTTAGGGCCTACATTGGCTTTAGACTGCTGAACATAATAGCTGCTTTTAGCACAAGGAGTGGGATGGATCTGTTTGTCAGGGGGCACGTGATGGGAGACTCAAGAGGATGTTGTTATAACATGAATATCTAAACATAAATTCCAGACAGAACAAAAGTGAAAAAGGTTGGAGAAAAAAGCCAGAGTAATACTACCAGATCCAGAGTAATACTACAGGACTCAGTGATTAAACTGGGCTGGCAAAATTTAAATTTAGCTCCCTAAATGATTGGTTTGATTTTCCGAGGTGATGAATGCCTGCAGCTCCTGTCGACTTCAGGTGCCCACATTTGAAATGTTTGGCCTTTAGTCTTCAACTCGAACTAATTGAAGGATTTAACATTTCAAAGCTAAGGGGGTTTATCCAATCCAAAGTGCCATAAAGCTGCAGTTCCTAGGCATGAGAGATATGACACTCGAGCAACTTAAAGGCAAAGCAGGAGAAGAAAGACGATTATTCCCCAAAGTGCATACACTTGAAAGACAGGCTAATGAGTTCTCAAATGACATAATTTAATCCCAGTGCTTCTCAAATACAATGCTGGAGTTTTCCCATCCTCAGTCATTACAGAGTGCATAAGGAAATTTTAACTGCACTTCTCCTGCCCTTTGAAACACAGAAAAAATGTGTCACTCAGTTAAGTTCCCCCTGAGCTGCACAATATATCAAATTAGCCAACAACAGCTCTGCACCACAGCTAGGCAGGAAAGCAAGCCAGAGGGATCCAGTCCTCCTACAGAGCAGAGACACACTTTCACAGTGATCCAAGGCCCAACAAGCCTTGAAAAAACCCTGTAAAAGAGCATTGCCAGAGGCCATGACATGCTTAGAGACACCTCTAGAGAGGGGATGCTGGCACAGATGATCCTATGGAGTATTAGGTCCTCAAGGTGCTCACACAAGGTATGAGCAGGTTTTCAAGAAAGCCTTGTAGGTCATTTAGATCCAGTTCAAGAGCTGCAGTTTACACTGGGGGTTTTCACAGGGGCTATTCCAAGGAGAGTCTGTCTACCAGGATCCCCAATGGCTTTGAACCAGCTTTAGTCTGGAAAATTAAATTTCCATCAGTTTATATGATGATAAGCAATACAGCATAGATGCTTAAGAACAATGAAAATACCATTTTAAGATAGGAGTGATAACATGCCAAGCTCAAGAGAGAGTTCCAGCAGCAGACTGAGGTTAAGTGAGGCTTTCTGTGATATGGTCCTTGCCCTGTCTGGTAGAGACATTTGAGAAAGCACAGCAAATCAAGCATAAAAGTTGTTACAAGAAAAATATTAAGGATAAACCCATCAATAAGGTAATCAAATAGCACTTCACAGAAGTGAACTTATCCTTTTCCCTGCCAAAATTCTGTACTGCATTGGAAAGTCACCTCAGCCAGAACATCTCACAGTTGGTCACCTTCTGGGCATCCACATGAAACACGCTGGACTGGTCTGCAGAAATCCTGAGCAATGACAAGTTTAACTGTAGTCTCTAAGAGCCATGAGCTGAATCTGTCATTTAAGTTGCTAAGTATGCAAAAGAAATCAAGCTCTAAAGCTAAGTTGTCACCCAAAGAGAATGAGCATTACTTAAAGCATAAAATATATGTATTAATGCTTCAGAGACATTCAAATACTCTGCTGAGAGGCTCTGTGTGAAAGCTCAGAGGACATTAATAACCTTGTATTCAGGACAGAGTTTGGATGGCATCTGGAATTTCACACCAAATGATGCAGATAAAAATAAACACTTGATCTTGTCCACCCTGTGCACGGAATAAAGTAGCAGCTTGTGATCAGGTCTTTAAGACTGTATCACATTCATGTTTCAAATTAAAGCTACACAGGCAGCCTTAATTCTGCCTCTTCCTAATCCTTCAGAGTTTGATTTTACAGTTATAACTTTCTTTGAACATACTACTTTTTGCACATCACTAATAATTCACCCATCTCTGGTGAGAATGATTTGCATCCAGTATACTAGCACAGTAAATCCTAATGGAATGATCCCATGAATCATAACATAGCATTACATTTAATTGCTATATTCATTAAATAAGAACATCGGATTTTTTTTAAATTAGAAATTTTGAGGTGCTATCAAGTAAGATTAAACTAATCAGATAAGATTTAACTGAATATGTAACTTATATAAATAACATTTTATGCAGTGCTCAAGTCTAGCTCAATTTTAATTTGATTTAGGACACCAATATCAAACTTTCAGCTTTCAGATTTGTTTCAGCTAATCTCATGCTAGCTTTAAGAAGTTGAGCCTAATAATAATTGCACTGATATCATACTGATTTCTTTTCCTGTTACAGGTGGTGTTTTCTGAGCAACACTGCTATTACTCCAAAGAAAACACAAAAAGTGGGCAGGATTTGTTGCAAAGGGGCCTGCTTATGCAATATAGAGTGCAGGATTAACTTTGTAGAGACGTTTCTGAGGCATGCAACTGCAATTCTCAGCTTTTTGCAAGGTTGCTACAGGATGGAGGTCCTACGGTGGCAGCAGGAGTACGGACAAGGGCACTGCTGGTGCACATTTGTACAAAACAATCCTCGTGTTTCTTACCTCTCTTAAACAGAGCTAATAAACATGTGCCATTAACAAACAAGCACCATTTCAATAACTCTGACAAGCTCTTGCTTCTCTTTTGTGAGAGAAAGTTCAACAGCTGCCTATCCTTCATGGACAACTGTTACAAAAATAAGAGGATGCAGAGACCTGCAACACTCTGTCACACAAACAGAACAAAACACTGGAAATGAGAACACAGAAGCAGGGTGTTTCCATTATCTAGTGGGTATTAAAAGCCATCTGCAGACTTTAGAAGTTAGACTGGAGTTAAATGGACAGACAGTGTAACTGAGTAACATTGGACCACCTGAGCAGCATGAAAATCAGCAGTATAAACTGAGCAGCCCATTTGGGCAAGATACAGAAAAACAGGGGGTCTTTTGCAAAGGGGATTGTAATAAGCCAAGCGTGAAGCAATCTTTGACTGAATCCCTTTTGTAGTTGCAGGCAGAGACACTTGACAGAGAACTTCAGAAGCATTAAACAAATGTTATCTCCAAGTCGGAAGAACCAAGAAGGCATCAAACAGCAACAAGAGTCACAACGGAAAAACACTCTCAAGATTATCACCAGCACAATGGGGGCAGAACAGCACATAAAGAGAAACAAATAGACAGCTTGGTAACTGAAGTAAAAGCTGTATAGTTTGTTTTATGCTGATTTAGATTTTTGTAATTCATATCAGAGAAAGGATGTGGCTTTTAATAATGCTGAGCAATTGAAAGCAAGCTCAAGGACATATTCCTACTAAACCTCCCTTGTTTACACACTCTTTGCAGGCACAGACTGAACAGCAGCATACACAGTCAGGCCTACTATCTTTGTAATGCAAAAAGATACCCTTCTGTATTTCAGCACTTCCTAACCTTTTCCATAGTGTTTAAATTGCATATTCAGACATAGACATTTGTAATTTCAGTAGATCCATCTGCACTTCTTAAGTACCATTACCCTGTGCTCTCTACTTTTGATCCAGCTATGCCATTCTTAAAGAGATACAATCAAACCAACCAACAAAACTCTAATAATTTTCATGCCAATTTTATGTATCATCAAAACATAAATGTAAAATCTGGACAAAACCAAAGATGTTAACACTGTTTCTTCAATGTTAGGATCCCTGCATTGCTGGTATGATATTAACAGAAAGGTAGAGGGTATTTGGGAAACCCTGAATGCTGATTACGTTTTTTTCTCTTACCTAATATATTTAGCAGCACAGCACCTCGTTAACATACACTCAATTACCATAGTTTATCAACACACTTACAGAAAAAAAGCCTTGGAAAATATTCCCAGATTAAAAGGGGGAAAATACCTCCTGTCAATCATGGAGGTGGAAAAGCAGAGCCTCTCTCACTAGAAAACCCATCACCCTCCATCTATGGATCTGTCTACAGTCTTTTGAAGACAAACAGGAACTGTTTGTCTGAACTGTTGGCATGTCCAGAGCGTGGGATGCAGTCCAATCTCAGGGCTTTTGGACCAGTGCTGCCTTGCACCCTGTGAGCTGCAAATCAGGCAGACTCACAGGTCTTTTTTTTTTTTTTCCATTAACTCTGCATACTTTATTAGGAATTATTTCTTCCAACAAAATGGAGACACTTTTTGCATTCATACATAACTCCTCTACTAGGTGAAGCTCCTCTAGATAACACTATGTGGAGGACACAGACAATAAAACTGTTTGGCAATCTCTCTGACCTACAGGGCTATCTTGTCACAGAAGAGATACATATACCTCTGATAAGAGTACACAGCAGGTCCTATTGATATTGAAGGTTTGATAACTCCCACAGTGCAGAGCTGTCACTTAGGTGCTCCATGCAACAGACCTGTATTTATGTCTGATATACAAAAATTTACTTCTGTGAGACAATTCAATAGAGCTCATTCAATAGGCCAGATGATTCCCTTACTGTTGCTTACACTGATTTTACTGCTTGAGAAGAAGCTATTAGCTAATGACAAGGATTTCCTCTGTAATCTTCCCCTCATCTTTGGGGGAAAAAATTAGCAGCGTTCCAAGTACTTCAGCATTGCCCAGCTCATTATTTCCAGTTGCAATTATTGTGTGTTTTGCTTGGGTTACTAGGAAGGCCCAGTATACACCCTTTAGTTGGTATAAGAAATAAACCACTGAAGAAAATCAAAAAAGTTTATCTTAACTCTTGTGTGGAGCTAACATTTATCCTCTTGTCTGAATTCTGGATAAGAATGTTATCTTGTTTTCTCTCTATTGCCATTCTTCTGCCTGTGCAAGTCTTCAAGGGCTGTATTTGCATAATCTGCATTGAAGTAGCAAGAATGCTTAATCTGTTCTGTGCAATATGAAAACATTTACAACCTTTTCATGCATTTTTTTTAATACTGCTAACCTCACTGCCGGCATTTCACATTCTTTCATGGATAACAATGGTGGTGGAGTTCTGTCTTATTAATGTTCAGTTTAGTTTACACTTCCAGTTTATGCATAGGATTAAATTAAACAGAAAATTTATTTAAAGGAGACCAAAGTGCTGTTCATCCAGACCACTCTAAAAGTGAATACTGCCTAACTCGACAACAGGACAATCTGCAGAATAAAGCAGCACTTAGTGTTGCTGTGGTAGAGTGAAATCCAGACCTTTATACTGCAGGTTTATAATGTGACTATTTATGATCAATCCAAGCAAAATGAAAATATAAGTGCTTCATTTTCTAAGAAGTAAAACCAGCTTCACCACAATCACTGCTCAAGTAATTTGCCACTTGGTACATTCCATTCAGGTGTAGGTAGAAAGAACAAAATTACCCAGTCAAAGGTGGCAAAATGCAGTGCAGATTAAAAAGTCTGTAAAAGCAAAGGAGAAAGATAATTACAATCTTTCCAGCACAGAACCATTCTACTATGTACAGAACAGCTTTACCTAGTTTCAATCCACATATATTTTCATTTAAATACAGTCCTTTGCTAATTCTACCACTCTCTAAAGTTTACTGCAGGGAGCATGAAAAAGATGGTCTTTATGAACAGATGGTCTTTTCAAGGAAATGTAGTTACACTTAAATACAGACAAATGTAGCGCAGACTAATGGTCCTGTTAGAATACGAGTTCTGAAAAGGGAAAATGTGGGACCACATAATACGCTAGCCCATAATTACAGTGGGTTTTTTCCCCTTCTGAAGACAAACTAATCACTAATGAAGCTTAATTAGCAGTAAACAGGTACCAGTGTACAGTCATTCATGTACAAACAGATGTCTATTGATTGTATTTGACTGAATACAAATGCGAGTAACAGTTGTTTAGGTATTATTAGTATAGGACGGGAAATTGTAGCACAAAAGCTACCTCCTCTATGACAAGTGAACAAATTTGGTCTGTCAAGCACAGCTGCATTCCTGCTTTAAAGGATCAGCTTACACCTCAACACTTGGTAGCAACCTCTTGTGTCCAGCATGTTATCCACTGAGTTAGATTTGACAGCAAAGGTGGAGAGATTTTACCAAACCAGAGTCCAAATGAGCAATATGCTTCTTTTTTTCTACCCTTCTGAGGCACCTCCTAATATTTTCTGTTTTCCACATTTTCGCAGAGATCCTGCAATTTTTTGCATGCTGTCTGTGCAAGCTGTAATGCTGAGTCCAACACAGGAAAACTGGGACAGAAAAGACTTTTGGGGTTTGTTGTTTTGGGGGTGGTTTTTTTTGGTTGTTTTGGTTTTTCCCTTTCATGTTCAACAGGGTTCATTTACCAAGCACATCAGACCTAAGTCTGTGAAAGGCCAGCTCAACTTGAGGGGGCTGTATGTCTTTCACAGGAGTATTTAGGGAGTAAACACTGTTAGCTGGGGAACACAATCATACCAGGGCAAAGATACAAAGAAACCTTGAAATTGGGAAGAAATCCTAACCTTTAAACTATATTACTTCTTGGGTGCACGTGTGTTTGTTTTCTTTGAAAGGCTCCTTGAGCTCACTATCTGAAGTTTAGAGCAATGCCTTTCAATTCTCAACAGCCAGAATTCACCTTCAAGTCTACAAATACAATAAAATTAAATTATGGAAGATAAAGGTACTCTCAATTCTTAGTTGTACTGATAGTTTCCTGTTAGGTGTAACTTTTTTTGAAAAACATTTGAGCCAAAGTATCACTCTTTTTCTTTTTTCCCTCTAATGAGAATGGTGAACCTTTCACCTCCCAGAGAAAAGCCCTAAAGTCTTCCCTATGGGTTTGTGGAAAAGAGCAAAGTTTTGTGAGCATTAACACCATCTTTCCCCTGCTGAGTTGGCAACAGGAGCAGCAGCACAAACCGAATTCCACACTCGGCTGAGTGCAGCTGCAGGACTCCAGTTTATCCAGATGAAAAGTGAGCACAGCTCGGAGCTGCACCACCTGCTCAGGAAACCCAGAGCTCTGCACCAGGGTCTAATTAAGAGTCATGAGAGTCTTTCTGACGTGATGGGGAAGGGGAGATATCAAGAGCTATTCCCACTCCTACAGTTATCCAGCATCCCCAGTTGGGAGGCTCTCACAGACACCAGGAGACACTCGAAGAGCAGTCAGTATTGCAGCAGTCCACGAGACTGATCTTGGCAATGTATTTTGGTCTTCTCTAACGGGTTTTTCCAGGTGAAAGAGGCAGTGAATCTGGAAAGGATGACAACATGCAGTGTGTAGCACTGCACCAAGATTTTGGGGTATCAATTTATTTCAAGTTCTGCCTCAGGCTCCATCTTTAAATTTCAGCATGTCCCTTGTGCCCCAGTGTCCCTCCAAAAAGCAAGGTAGCAATGCCTCCTTTGTCTGTCTAAGCTCGATTATAACACTAACTATAGCTACCTACAGTGCTTCCCAATCAAGGAGTGGAGCACTCAAAAGAACTGAGGCAGTGTCTGTATGGCACATACAGTTATTTCAAATGCTCCTGCAATATTAATATAATAATATTAATAATTTAATAATATAGCAAGTCGTATTTGAAGGCGTTAGCAGAAATTTTAATAATGATCAGGTTTCCACTTATTATTTTTTCTGGCATTATAATGGAGAGTGAAACATCCATATTAAAGTCACTTAGTGATGATTGAAAAAAATAGTGATTAATATATTGAATAAAGAAATGAAGACTATAAGGAATATACTGACAGATAATGTCACAGCTGAGAGGAAGCATTTCCCAAAACTAAATATTCTGTCATATAGCTATATCTTATTTCCATTTCTCCCTTTTTTTTTGAAGTACAGAGAGTCAGCTAAGGAACAGCAATGCTGCATTCTCTACAAAATCAGATAAGTGAATACGCTCTAAACTGTCTTGGGTGACAAGGATGATATGGCTGACCTTAAACTGGGATTCAGCAAATTAAACATGAAAACTGTAACCAGAAGAATGCCAAATCCATTAAGATGAAAACAAAAGAACTGTAATATGTAATATAAAATAGGAAGCCTTATTTGATGCCAGTTGAAATACTCATTCCATCTTTTTTGCTGTGGACAGTATTTCAGTTGAAATCCTAAGTGACTGACCCAAAATTTGATCCTACCTCTTGGGTACAGCAGTGAAAATTCAGAATAATTCCACAAAGGAACAGAATTAGTCAGGATTTACTCGGGTGTTTTTTAGGATGCACTGGCACCAGTTGTTCCTTTCTCTTTTAACTTCAAGGTTTAATTTAAAAAAAGACAGAAAGGACTTCTCACAGTAGAGTCTATGCTCACACCATGTTCCAACTGCCTAACAACCTTATTTCTCTCCCTCAAAAAAGCAACTTCAATGATACAGATTGGCACAACAACATGCAGATACCACAGCAGAGTTCCTATCTTGGAATGAAGTGGTGAACCAGTGTCTCATTCACAGTCATTTGGGACTCAGCTTCTCTGAAATCTGAGTCAGGTGTGTCAGGCAGACACAAATGCACCCAGTCTCCCCTTTCTGATGTCCTCCATCATTTACTTGTTTAATGCTACTGATACATCAAAATGCTTACAGAAAAGTTAAAATATAGCATGTCTATCCATTTGATGGCTTTTGACTACGAACTTGTGAAAGTAGAAATAAACCTCTTTAAAATGGCAAACTTCAGGCCTGTCTACCATCCAGAATGCCTCAAGGAACATCCCTAAACAAATAACATTACTGCTTTGTTGAGCATGCCCTTCATGTCTTTCTGCCTTGTTTCAACTATAACATGAAAGGTCCTTCACACAATAATGATCTTTTTTCTTTGCAACGCAAATATGCTCAGTAACAACAAAATGAATTTTCCAAGGAAAAAACTAATTTGAAAAGTCTGTTTCTTCCTGCTGGAGTGCTAAGTAACCCCCATGCCTCTATAACTAAGAAAAGTTTTGTGAAAATAAGTATTTGTCCAGGCTTTATTTGTGTAGGTAGCAATACCCTGAGCACAAAATCCTTCACCCTTTACTTCTGAGGCTGGTCAGATATGAAATTTTCACTTGGCTCATTAGCCACAGTGGAGGATGAAAATAGTAAAATACTGACTTAACTTCAAGTCCTCGGATGGGTCTTTGGCAGTTATTTCTGTGGAGACAAGAATGAACTCTACGGCAGCTTTTAAGGAGATAATCAGCACTGGACTAATTCAGCTTGTGGAGTTACTGCTGGGAGTTTCATTGCAGAAGTCAGATAAGTGGACATAGGCTGATGATAAACACACAAAAAAAGAACCTTTTCAGTAAAAAATAAATATATGCAACGATATCAATGTTTTGAAGCTTTCCTAAGAGGAACATAGTTTTTCTCTCCTACTTTGGAAGTAAACACATAGAAAGTTGACAATGTCTTTAGAGTTTTCTTATTTCCAGCTAAAGAAATAGGACAAATAGATAGAGATTATTTAAGGGTCTCTAGTAGCTTTCCATGCATTTCCCCTTGGATTTGGCTTTGATTCACAAATACCATCATTTGCACTGTTTCTGAAATAGGTGACACACAGCAGTCCTGCACAATTTTAGGTTTACAGATTCGAGACACATTTGTAACTGATTCTGTAGCAGAGCCTCAGATCAAAGTAATGATTAAAATCTACGTTCTGGTGGGAGTTCAATCACTTCAAAGCCTATAGATAGCAACATTAGCATCCAGCCATGCATGGTTTTAAAAGAGTGTGTGTCTGGGATCAAAAGTCCCAAAGGGAAAAGAAGCAGTCTTTCTGTGGAAGCAGATAACACTCATAATACTCAAAGGTTTACATTTCAGCCACTGTCAAACCCTTCTGGATAGTGAGGAGCCCTTTTGTGTTTATCTCAAGAAGACCAGCAATTTTTTACTTTTTTTTTACTAATGCTAAAATAGTAACAACAGAATTTCCATGTGTGTGATTTAATGCACTGCTGTTACCACAGAAGCACAGTGCAATCTTTGCATCAGTTGCAAACAGACATCTGTTCTTTGAATCCCCCCAAAGTTATTCTGAAATCATCATTTTCTACTGAAATGCTCAGGAATGTTCCTGCTGTATTCCTTTGTTGTCTCATTTAATAATATCTCTGCACATAAATGGTACTAACACAATCAGTTTACCTCTACTTTTATTTATTATTCATGCTGTGGGAGCACATAGACACCCCAGTCATGGGGCCTTGATCTTATTTGTACTTGCTGAACAAATACATCCTAGGAGACAAGTCACTGTCCTGAAGAAACATTTTATTTTCAGCCTAAACAGACAAGACAGTCAAGGGGTGTGAGAGGAAATAATAAGGTGAAGTGGCTTGCCCACAGTCACACCACTAAACACAAGTCACAGCAGACAAGCAGCAAGTCACTGTGAAGTGAAAAGAAGGAAAAGAAACCTGGTCAATGGGACTGCTGCAAAGAGCCCCTGGAGTACAGGGCACTTTGATTCAGTCCCCTCTTCACAGACACTGCCCTGATGGGCACTTGTACAGCCCATCATATCTCAAAGGCTTCTGCTTTTTGAGGAGAAGCTTCAGGTTTTGGGAGCTGCATGAAGCATATGCTGGTGCAGTTGTGGATCAGCAGCACAGGTTTACCCTGTGAGATGCTCAGCTCATCCAGCTTTCATACATGTCACATGGTACACACATGGCATCCCTCTTGGGATCCCCCCCCCAGAGTTACTATGCTGCAACTTGGCCTGAACAGGCCAAAAATACATTTATTCATGCCTGTCTCAAAGCCATAAGGAGCAATTACCGCTTATGGGGATTGAATGTGGAAGTCTGCAGTGATGAAAGAACATAGCATGGAGAACAGCTCGATCACCTTCACCACTCTTGAAACACTCAGGCTCATTAGGCTCATCTGTTCATGCAGAACAATGTTAATTCACCCTAAAAAGGATGGCAGGAGAGGTGAAAGGTTGCTACATGTCCCCAGAGCTTACATATGGCACTGATAAGCTACAAGAGACAAAAAAAGTCCCTGAAAATGAGTGGAAGAGGGCCCCGGATTGCAATGTGGCTGGAGGTGAAACATCTGTCACATCCAGCTTTCTACAGAAGCAGAAAGCTCATTTATTAACCAACTCTCCACCCAGAGATTTATATGCATAATAACATGAGCTAGGTGAATGATGTGGAACTTAATAGTTACAGCTAGAAAGGTAAAAAGACTCAGGAAACCCTCACCAAAGCCATAAGGCTGAAGTGTTGACTCCTGCTCTTCCCAGATTAGATCCCAGGCCTCTGTTCTGCATAAACACACAGGCTGGCATCAATGTCCTGGGCAAATTGCAGCTGAAGTAACAATGTCCCTCCTAATTTACACCCCACTCTCTCACCTTTTAACCAGACATCAGATTTTCTTTTATCTTGTTTTCATGTGCTGCTTTTAAATGATAGCACTGCATTTTTCCAAAGATGCAGCTCTCTTTTCTGACAGGTGGAATAATTTTAATATATCGTTTTACCTGCCTCACCAGGATGCTCTGCAGCATAATTAAAACACAGGACAGATGAAAAGGTTTACAGCACAACTACATTATTGCAACATAATGTTCACTTGAGCATCACTTGTACCTTCCTGTTTCCTCAGAATGCAGCAGACAGCACAGTGCTTTCTGGGTGCCAGGCTGTTTGAGCTGTAACTGTCTGCAGGGCAAAGCAAATGCAGTAATTCTGCCCTATTACTGCTTGGCACCAGCTCAGCACCCAGACCTCTGGTGGACATTCCTCACCTAAAATAATACCTAGATCAGAAAGACCTGTTCTGTGAGGAAGCAGATGAATCAGGTAATGGAACCTCACAGTGTCAGGCACGGGATAGAGGAAGAACAAATTCAGACATGTCACCAGCAGTGTATTAACACGTGCTACAGTAACTGATGACACCCTGTTCATGGTGCTGGAAGGGTTGAAATTCACAATTTAAATGGAAACAACCAAATAAAACAACTCATACAAGCTGTTTGGCTGATCTCTCAATCATCTTTCAAATCCCAACCTGAAGGTTGTTTATAACCTTAGTATTAAAAGCTGTAACAGGAAATATAAAACAAACAAACAAACCCCACACTCACAACCCCAAACTAAAAACTGTTTGGAAGGAACCACAGTGATAACTCTAGAGATTAAATCAACATCAAAGAGCAGTAAGGGATGTATCCAGAGGGCTGGTTACTGTAATTATTACCTACAATAGGGTTTCATCCTGATGCACATGAAATTGGCCATTATTGGTGAGAAATTGCTAGACCCAAAAAAAAAAAAGATACTAAACCCCAAATCCCTGCTGTGAGCCAGCCTGGCTGTACCTGTCACCACAGTGCTCCTGTGGCATTTCTTAGTGAACTTTTCTCAGTTTCTGTCTCTTGTCACTCGTTGGGCATGCTATGCATGGGATGAAGAAGCAGCGAGAAATGGCAGCAAGTTTCTGGATTGAGAGTGACCTTCTGAAGCTGCTGTGATAAACTCAGCCTTGGTACTGCCAACCACGGGAGTTCCCAGGGGTACCACCAGCTGCAAATGGCAGAGAAAGAGCACTGCCCCAGGATCTGAGGTACCATCCCTGAGAATGACACAACTACCCACCTCTGACAGCCTTCAAACATACAGAATAAAGTCCAATGTTTTCACGTGGGCTTCAGTTTTCTCCTGCTGTTTAATTTTCTTCACTTTTGCATAAGGACAACATAAAAGATGCATAATATTAAACTGATAAACAAATCTATGGACAAATGTCTAGAGAATTTAGGAGTGAAAACTTCACCTCATGTCCACAGCACTGAAAAAGCAGCTTCACAACACAGGAAAGACAAGTGGAATGTGGCTTTGTAATTTTTTTTCCATGAGCAAAGGAAACAGCAGAAAATTTTTAGCATTTTAATTTTTTTAAACTACCTTAGAATGGAAATTTGATATAAAGAGTCTGATGAAGTCAGCAAGCCACCAAAAACCAGATAACTTGGATAAAAGCACATGTGAAAAAAGGAATTCAAGTGGACAAAAGTACATGACATTAACTCAAAAATCCATTAAGTAAAAACAGCAGAACACAGATGAACCACTAAGGCCTTATAGAGAGATATTGTTATCGAGGTCAAAAAACAATTTACCTTGGCCTGCATTAATAACCCATAGGGACTGTAGGCATCAATAGTGTGAACTAACTGCAAGATCAGCAAACCCCAAAAAAGTTATTGATTACTCTATTATTAAAAATCAGTTGATGTGAAGTCCTTTGTGAATAGACAGCACATAGGACCAGAGATATACTCATGGCTGATCTTTTCAGTGACAAGATGAAACAACAAATTACTATTCAGACAAATCTCTCTTCTCACATTTGCCTTGGAAATATCAGTATTTTGTAAAAACATATCAAGGAATACCTTTCATTAGACAGCCTAAATAAAAATAATTTATTTTACTGGAATTTTAAATGTCAGTATTGGTTATGTGAAAATAAATATGCCTGTGAAGTTCTGACATATTATTATAAAAAAGGGGTAATGATAAAAATAAATAAATTAATTAAAAGCTTTCTGTAAGGCAATATCCAGAGTAAGCAAAGTGAAAAGCTGGATTATTTCTCTATGATAGCAAATGAAGTTATCTCTGTTGTCAAGTAAGTTTTTTGCCACTATTTTATTTTAAATAATTCATGTTCTTTTTTGCTCCTTCTTTTACTAACAGGCTTATGTTTCCTGGTTTTATGTTCAGAAAAACAAAAAACATATTTTCTCCTGTAAAGCTAAAAACATTCTGGTGTGGTTGGTTTTCTGACAAGCATCATGACAGTTTCTCTACAAAAAGCCTTTGAGACACTAGGGGAGAAATGCAACATTCAGGGACACATTCCTGTTCTGCTATCTGCAAAAATCAGATCTCAGCAAACCTACACAGCAACAGGATATCTAATAAACCCTTCTGGCCATAAACATGGTTTATTGTAACATAAATATGATAATGTGAGGAGTTCCTGGCCCTTGTATTTCCAGCTGTCTTTTCCTAATAAACTCTCCTTCCTTGACTATATGGCTCTCCTTTAAATCCTGCCCTCCTTTTGCCAGTAAAAGTCAGCCTTCTCTTGGGTCACTTTCTACTTTTCAATCTTTCTCTCAGTACATCTTTAGAAAAACTTTCATTTTCCCCTGTCATTTCTTCTTCATGGCTCTGTTGGAACTGTGGCTCTTTCTCTTCCCAGGTAATCCCACCTATGCAGACCAGATGTTCCCACTCTCCCAGAGGACAAACAGGTACAAACATTCCTGCACCAAACACAACCCCTGCTTGCCGTGGTTGGTCAGGGCATTGTCCAAGATCACAGCAAATTTAATCTCCACTTACACTTACCCTCAAAGTCCTGTAAAAACCTTCCCTTTGCCTGCTATTTTTAACATCCTACTTCTCTCTTTTCATCCCTGCATGATTTCACTCTCTCTTCTTGATTTCACCAAACATCAAAATACTTTCTCTCATGAGAGACATCTCCATCACTTCCCTATCGCATCCTTTCTGCTGTCAAATACTTTACTTTAAGATAAGACAACATTTGTTTAATTGCAAGCATGATTATAAGACTTCTGCTATGACAGAGGCAATGCCTGGCAATAATTTTGTTTTGCTTTTTAAGTAAAGCAAATGGATGTACTTATGCTTTTTAGTAAAGAATTAATTTCTGCCAACGTTTTCAAATGGGCAAAATTACATGAGCCAGGCATACAGAGAGCTCTGATAGGCAGAAGCTGAAATATCATCAATCTTCATCCACTGAATTTGTATTATGGAATATATTTATTCTGTGCATAGAGAATAACTCTGTATTACTTCCTTTACATATGACAGATGTTCATTCCTCATTCTTATTATACAGTATAACTTACTGGGAAATACCACATATTTTATTTAACGGCAGAATTTAACCCCACATTTTGCCCTCTAAAATGACAGTGTGGCTTTTATCCTCATTTATTCTAAAAATACAGTAATCCACTGCTTTCTGCCAGCTGAGGAGTGAGGTAACAGGCAATCTGTTGCAGCCAGTTCTCTGTTAGACTTGCTGGGTGCTAACAGAGCTGTCACCTGGGAGCGGCTGCAATGTAAGCAAAACCACTCATCTCTTTACCTTCACCTGTGGTGTAGCAAAAAAAAAAGCTAGCACTGAACTGATACTGCCTGGTGCCATACTTACCAGACATTATTTTAACATTTATCACTAAATCTGGTGGCATAAAACCTGACACTCTCCTGTCAGGTTGTCTCACTACTACCTTGTACAGCAGACTGTATAGTAGCCAACTCAGCAGATGAAACTGTATGTCACTGCACAAAAACCCGTGAATGCCCTAAATTGTGGTGGGTTGGTCATGGCTGAATGCCAGGTACCCACCAAAGTTTCTCTCTCACTCCCTCTCCTCAGCTGGACAGGGGAGAGAAAATACATCAGAAGGCTCCTGGGCTGAGACAAGGATGTGGAGAGATCATTTACCAATAACTGTCATGGGCAAAACAGACCCAACTTGGGGAAATTAATTTAATTTATTACCAGCCAAATCAGAGTAGGATAATGAGAAATAAAATTAAATCCTAAAGCACCTCCCCCCCACCCCTCTCTTCTTCCCAGGCTTAACTTCATTTGCAATTGCTCTACCTTCTCCCCTCCACAGGCGCATGGGAACAGGGAATGGGGGCTGAGGTCAGTTCATCACACCTGTTCTAGTGGCTCCTTCCTCCACAGAGGAAGGACTCCTCACACTCTGCCCCTGCTCTGGCATGGGTTCCTTCCACAGAGTGCAGTCCTTCAGGAACAGACCACTCCAGTGAGAGTCCCTCAGAGGCACTGCCACTGTTGCTGATGGACTCAGCTTTGGAGGGTCCGTCCTGGAGCTGGAAAGCATTGGCTCCATTGGACACAGGGGAAGCTCCTGGCAGCTTGTCACAGAAGCTACCCCTGGAGCCCCCCCATCACCCCCAAGTACCAAAACCTTGCCACACAAACCCAGCACTATTAATCAAGTCATTAAGTGATTTTTTAGAGATACAACACAAACAGAACAAGGAGTGTGTTGCGATAAGAATTCTCCTTTTGATCAGCTTCCCCTTTTTATCTGAGATACAGCAAACAGGCAGCTCTGACTTCTATCACCTTGAACACTTTGGGCTACAGGAGAATGATGAGGAGGATCAGTTAAGCATTGTAACCCATACCATGCCTCTCCTAAATCATTTTTACAGAGATGAGCACATGCAAATCCAACGGAGATTTTGCCTTGAAGTGTGTGTTGGGCTGTGGACTGTAGACAGCAGCCTAATAGAATTTTGCTGTTAGTATGTGCAAGCACTTTCAGTGTACCTCTTGCATGGGCTGCTAAACTTAAGCATCATTAAATTGACATAAATGCTATAGACTTCAAATAGCAAGATAAGTATTAGACCTAGAACAAAATTCTTCAGCCATCCTGTGTGGACCCCTGCACCTCCAGGACTGTTTCCTGGGATAGGTGCTGAAATGCTGTTTCATCTGCTCCTGTTGTACCTTTTTTCACTCTTGAATAACATCACTGATTATCACCCTGTTAACATTCAAACAAAACAATATCCAAGGCCAATATTTAGTTATTAGAAGCACCCTGTCCCAAGACACCACCCTGTTTGGAGACATTTGTAAACCTCAACCTTGATATTCAGTTTTTAATTAACAAAGTAAGCTTAATATGTGATTTTTCTTTTTCATCCATCTGGCACTAAAATTGCTGAGTTGCTTCTGTTGTATTTGCAGGAAGAGATTGGGGCCATTAGAAGAAAATTACAATATATTTCTCTCTCTATGGCTCACTTGCGTATTTCAAAGGCAAAGGGTATTTGGAATTGAGAAAATTAGTGCTAGAGAAGATACTAACTATACTCATATTTTTATGCATTCTTTCTAGTGGCAGTAGAAAGGCCTTTTATTCACCTTTTCATATGTTTCCTCTGTTCTATATGAGGTCTCTGCATTTTTCCCCCACCAGACCTTAACACAAAAGGGAAGAAAAACCAAACCAAACCAAACAGCTGCCATTAATGCCTTGTGCATAGTTTGACAAAGGCCCAACTTCTCTGTTCCAATTTAAAGACCCTCTTGTGTGAAAGGACTTAAAAGTGGAATATTTTTATATTGCAATCTAGCACTTGTTCTCCTCAGTGATTCCTTTATCCTCTTGGGGGTATCTTCAAGGACTGTATATTGAGTTTTTAAATGAAACTTTCTGAGTCTTTTCCTTCTGATACTTTCAAACTTGTCGCTGAAGGAAATGTTTGTGAGCTCTGCAGAGTCTTCTGTACAACTATACCAGGTACCACATTATAAAGAATATCAAAGAAACTAGCAATAACTTTGTTTCTAACTGAAAACAGAGATAAGAGAACATATAAGGAGCATGTTAGGAACTGCTCTTTTTCTGACTTAGTTTCACTGGATATCCCAGTGGAAATATAATACAGAACATATGTTCATAAATAAAGTGAACATCTGATTAATTCTGTTTCTATGCTTTTAATTGATCCATTTTTCAATACATAATGCACAAATTACCATATCTAGGTTGCACTGAAAAGCCCACATGAAACCCTAAAATATGGAGTGGAAGAGACTTTGGGGAATTTTTAGCACAATGTGAGCTTTAATGAAGTTTATTTCCACCCCCCACCCCTCCCTTTCTTCTGAAAGGCATCCAGCACATTCCATTTTAACAAGGGCTCCCTGAAAGGCACCACCCTGTGACCCCCTTCACACCAAAAGTACCAGCACCCATCCAGGCCAGCCAAGTAACCCATCAGGGCCAACCTCTTGCTGTGGGACTGGCAATTGCCAGATGCTGCAACAGAAGCTGAATATCTCTTAACAGCACATCTAATTATCCATATTATCCAGGGGAGGACAGAAGAGCCCTTTATATCTCCACATGGCAATCAATAGCCACAGAACGGGGATATAATCTTCGACTTAACTGTAATTTGTAAGTTGTGCCACCCCATGACATTCTTTAAAGAGAAGTTACCCAACACTAGACACAAAGTTCAAGTTCATTACTGCAGCCACTGCCAACAACAACAGGGTTTTGCTTCCCTGGGAGTAAAGGGTGTGTCTTCACAGCTATCATTTCAGTCTATTAAATGCTGAGTGCTACTTGTCTTCCCTCCCACACCCATTTACTACAGCTCGTTCTATAACAGAAATCAGAGAAAGGCAGAAAATAGAGTTTCAGCTCGAGGAGGTTTTCTTTTTCTAGATACGTTTCTTCCATCTAAATTCTTGTGTAAAGGAACAAATGTACAAAAATATGAACTCCAAAGCTGTCAAGAAATCTCCAATATTTCTAGGATGCCCTTGAGTGTCAGAAAATTTTTCACAAAGATCAATTTCTCTAATGAGAATTTTCACATCTATGTTGGTCCCCAATACACTGTGCCTATTTAACCAACCCAAAATTAATTCTATCAATTATTTACAAACCAAATCAGTAAGTTTTGGAAGAATGTGAAAGCAAGAATCTCTGTGTTTAAGTCTAAAAGGCTAAAGGGAAAAGGCTACATATCTAGGCCTGTTCCAGAGTTTGCTGTAGCCTAATGAAAAAAGGACACAAACTGATGCAGCTTATTCCCCAGGAAACAGGAATTTGAATTTACATTCATTTAATCTGAACACATCAAAAGAAACATCTTAAAGCAGAATGATGTTCTACAGTTCATATGGCAATTACTACAGGGTCATGTTGTCCATTACTGTGGCTCCACTACTGCACTGTATGTTTTCATTGCTTCCTAATTACAGGAATGCAGAATCAATTAAGAGAAAATAATGAAAGGGAATATATAATTTCCATAAATAAAAAGAGCCACTTTCTTTAGAAACATTATATAAGCAAATGAAAGAAATCAGCTTTAATTTAACAGATGGCAATCCATTTGAGATCACTGCTCACCACTAACCCATACTTCGTAATTAAAGAAGTTTGTCACTGTGAACCTTTACTTATTACCGTGTTATGATCTTTCCTGCCTAATACGCTATGAAGGGCTAATTAATAATAACCCACACTAGCCAATGCAGATAGACTAAAATGAAATGAGAATTAGATATACATTATCTGGAAATAATGCTCACTCTCTGAAAAAAAGCTAAAGAACTTTATTGACCTAACTCCTTTAACAAATGACACTTAAGTAATTCATTGACAAGCCAGAACAATGGCAGGACTGAAAGCCTATTAAGTAATTTTTTTTCTAACAGACATCACACTGCATTGGCTGTAAATTTCTGGTGTAATTAATTAATTAAGACTTAAATATTTCAGTGATTAATTTCTATTAAAAATTCATAAAATATAATGGCGCTTAGGGAAAGAGATTAAGGTTACTAGCATTTATTGACTGGGCTATAAAAAAAAAAATCTATTTAGAAAAAAGCCCTCTCCTAGTTCACCCTCAGAACAACAAAAGCATTTATTGCAAACACTGTGAAAACAAAGTGCTGATATTGCTCTTACTTTTGGTGCATTTCCGTTTTTCATTCGAGGACTGCTTTTTAGCAGATGTTATTTATGGACACATATTCAACTCGATGCACACAAAATTTCCAAGTTGCAGCATCCCAGGCCTAGAAAGATCTGGCTTCAAATGGTGGTTAACCTAGCCCAGACACCTCAGCTCCTTCTCTTTGTTCCCTGCTGAGCTCTTGCCCAATCCAACCCATCTTGCAGACAAGACCATGACAGCCTTTCGCACTCCATCGCAACCCTGTGCTCCTCTTCATCGCATCTTGAGGCACCTCCCTTCCCAACCTCACACTGTCTGCCTCCCAGTATAAATTATGCTCTGTTTGCAACAAATGAGCAAGTGTTTTATTTTTTTGGCTTTACCACCTTGGAGCAAACAACTCAGCTCAGCCTGCCTGCTAGAAACAAAGATGATTTGCTTTTATCCCTCTTTCTCACTGAAGTCCCAGTCACACACCAAGGGACCTAAATACCAGTGCCAAGAAGCAGAAAAGCCATGAGGCATACAGTGCCTACACTGATAAAATTTCCCTCCCATCTGCAGGAGACGCAGTTTTTAAAACCAGCAGGGGACACCAGATTACCCACACTGACCTCTGTTTTACGGCACATTAGATTTCTCCCAATTACCATTCCACTGAGATCTGCAGGTTTAGGCCAACCAGCTGACTTTGCAAGAACAGGGCTAACCTCTTCCATCCCACAGGAAGTAATAAGAAGGAAAAGAAACTTAGAGGAAAATCAAAAGAAAATAATTTCCTGGCATTCTAGCCTTAGCTGTTATCAATGCATATTGCAATTCACTTCATCTTCTATATAACTCTTAGCATATTCAGCACCTCTGATGGAAATCAGCATGGTAGAATGACAACAAACATACCCAGGGCTCTTCAACCCTCTTGGCTGTATCATTTCTATTTATCTGTTGTCTGCATAAGTCCTTTTATTATAAACTCTTTCTTGAGGCAAAACATTAATGAGAGATATTGCAAATTCAAAGCTCAAGTTTTCTGCAAGCTCAATAGAATTTATAATCATTGCAAATGCTTTTTATATAAAAAGCTAATATTTTTAATGTTTTTTCTATTTTGAATTAAAAGCCTCTTTCATATTTGATGTATTAACTGCATTAGCATTTGTTCTCCACAAATATCAAATATTGGTGATAATTATTTGCATGTTAATGCTTATTAGTACATCCAACTGGATGTGAACAATAAACAGAAAAAAAGTTTAAAGTGCAAAACACTTCACATTCTATATTTCTGGAGAAGGATGGGAAGCTGTAATTACCAGTGATTGCAGCCAAGTCTGCAGAGTGAAATCTAAGGTGAAACTTGTATGAAAACTGTAATGTAGTTCAAAATAAGTTAGAGGGTAAACTAATAAATTAGTTTATTAAGGTTGGATAGAAAACAGAATAAATTTAGTTTCTTTACATTTGGTCAGGTACAGCATTTTGAGTAATGTAAGCAGTTAAATAACCTTGTCCCTCTAGCCCTCCTTAATTCTCTCAATAAAATCCACCTATTTTTTTGTTTGGTTGGTTTTGCCTGATTGTTTTAAGAGAAAAAAAGATTATTTGGGGTGGAATTAGAGACCTGGTAAATACAGAAGAATCTTGCTCAGCTTGTTCTTTGGCGTCATTGTCCCTCCCTGTGCTTTTTTCTCAGTTTTGCTCCTCAGGCATGTTCTCTCTCTTCTCACAGATCACTGCAGGGTTCCCTCCTCCTCTTTCAAGCCCAGAAGCTCCCCACCCTGCTGCCCATTGCCTGGCAGGCTGCTGGCCAAGGAGGGAGAGATGCCCAGAATGACTCCCAGCAGCAGGAGGAGCAGGATCAAGCCAGGCTCTCTCACCACTCTGTCACCTCTCATTTGCAGTGAAATTATCAGTCCTTTGGGACAAAACCTATGTCTTTGTGCACAGGCTCAGACAAGGGAGGCTGGTTCTGGGTCCCACAGCATTTTGGGGAGCAGCTGGTGCAGGGGAACAAATCACCCCATGTCCACTCCACAGTGACACCACGCCAGCTGCCAGGGCCGGTGTTTGTTCTTCCTGGGAAAGGGTAATCTCTGCTTAGGATAAAAGGGATTTATCCCCTGCTGATTGTTTAAATAAAAACTGCCATGAGACACTGAATATACGCTTGGACTGTGACCAGTGTGATTTGGATTCCAGTTCTTGAGGGCACTTAGAAGTCCCTTAGCACAGTCCTACTCAAATGCAGCCCTTGGGTCCCAAAGGCAGGAGTGCCAGCCAAGCAGGCACACCAACACCTACGCTATGACAAGATAACCTCTCCTTTCTTTGTGAAAACTGAGTTTAATTGCAGTTTCATTCATGATAATGACCTACATAATTTTCAATAATTGGATACAATTTATCTTTTCTTAATTAAAAAAATGGAAATTAGCAAAGAGATAGGATACTGGAAAATGCTTCATTTGAAACCATTAATTGTCAGGATGTCTAAACACCATTTTGTGAACTGAACTTACAGAACAAGAATCCAACCAATAATTTTTTTCATTATTCTGTTGAGTTTACTATAATTCTCTAATTAAAAAACCAGCACCTACTTCTAGGTAGTATCTGTTTTATTTGGGTACCATCAGCTTCACTGCTGAAGTGTGTAATAAACCCACATATACCTTCTTGAGCAGGTAGCACAACTACCAATATAAATGTGAATGTACACTCTGAACTCATTAAATGAAGGTGCTTAGGATTGGTTGACATTATTATAAATTGCTAGGATCCTTCCAGAATTTTTAGTGGGCTTTTGTATCAACCACAGAATTCTTTAAATCCTTATTTTAAAATTAATTATTATAACTCACGTCATGTTCCTCATAACTAGCTCTGACATCAGCATTTGACAGATGACACAAAAGCTGGATTTGAAGAAGATGGGTATCCCTGTTATATGCTTGCAGATGACAACAACTAATAAAACTCAGTGGAAGACACTATATTTACCAAGTCTCATTTTACATTTGTTGAGTTACTAAATTACTTTGACGTATCTCCAGTTTATGTTCTGCTACTGAAGAATAACTACACAACAGATGGCAGTGTGTTTGCATAACAATTTTTTGGGGCAAGTCAATCTACAAGGTAGTTATAGGGATTGATATTTACTGGTGAACATGGGCACTTTTTTGGCACTATCAATCAGATAGTGAGCACAGTAATTTCTATCTTGCAAAGGAGAGGTTTAGTGAACATATAAAATTATGGACAATTGTTTAAAGAGCAAAACTCTAGTAAAAAGTACTAAGAGTAGAACCAGTAGATGGAAAATTACACTTCTAGATAAAATAATTTTTCAAAGAGGGACTTCAAACCTTTGAATCTTCAAAAAAATATTAACAAAGAAGGCTATGAAATCATACTGGAATTCATTTGGTATATAAAGAAACATCTATAGCTGTATCTATGACAAACTTCAGCAATAAACAATAATTGCAGACTATGTCATGTCAAGTGAAAATAATAACTTGCAAATAAAGTAATTATTATAAAGGAAAGCTATGCTGCTCTGAGAGCCCTGTTGTTTATTTATTAGAAAACAAAAAAGCAAATACTAAAAAAACCCCCAAATCCTTGATTCCTGTAATGCAGCCAAAGCTATTTGAATGAAAAGTTATATTTTCCCCTTACCCTGCAGACTGAATCAAACTTCTCAGTCTAACAGGAATAACTTTGGTTGTCTTACATCAGTAATGTAATGCTTTGCAATGCTACACAATGTGATGGCACTAATTAATAAATCTGAACTGTATGATCCTGCGTTAAGATGGAATGCTTGAAAATTAGTCAACCTGCACCTCTGGCTTCAATTTCTGGTGACACCGTGGTGCTGTTGCCTGACCCTGGACAAGTAACTTCAAAGTATTTGCATGTCAGCGATGAGGACAGTGATTTATTCTCTGAGACCTATAAATACAAAGCATTATATCAAAGTGAGGCACGGTTGTTACTTACAGTTGATATACATGGTAAGTGGTTCTTTCTATTTTGTCTGGTTGTAAGAACTGAGAAGTGACATTCCAATTGATTTTCAGCCGAGGAGGCAGCTAATATTAATGACTTTGTGTCAAAGCATTGAAATGAAACAATAACGAAAGAGTTAACAAAACCCTCTTAGTGTATGTTCTTCCAGGGAACAATATGAAGACAAAGTTCTGATTAATTAGAGCATTTTTTTAAAAAAGAACATCTATTTTGGCATCCCACTGCAATGTATAACTGCCACTGGGGAAAGCAGGGAACAGCTGTTTTCCATGAGAAATTTTAGCTCGTCTCTGTGGGTGAGTATTTCTGTTTGTGATGTGCCCTGCTTAGTGCCAGACCACTAACTTTTAGTAATGCAGCCTCTGTCTTTGAGGCACAAAAAGGGTGAAGTGGTGTAATAATTTGGAGGTTGAAAATTCACTGCTTGATGCCTGCTGTAGTAAATTTGACCCTGGAATATTAAGGGGTGTTAAATAAATTGGACAAAGAGGTGTTTGGGGAGTAAAAGTGCCAGACACACTGCCATGAATGAGCAATTAGATGTTCACGAACCAGCTTATCACAAATTACATGCCTACAATATCTATTACTGTAATGACCTTGAGAGTTGCCTCATATTCTCCCTTAACCTAATGAGCATGCTGTGTATAATCAATTACGTCTGCAATTAAAATTATAATTTGTCTAACAAACTCCTCTTAGCTTTCAGACATTTTTTAACAAAGACTGTTATTTACTGGTAAAAGATAAATATTAATTTTCTGTTGTGTTCTAATTTTTTTTACTTACTCTGGCTAATTTATTAAACCGTATTACCTCTCTCCATTATTTTTTAAGTTTTCAGCAGAATTTAGTAAAGTTTCAGTCCTGAATGTCATGGGATAATTATAACATTTAAGAGCAATTTATCATTTCCCAATAGGGTTTGCAACCTGTCTTTGTCTGCCTATTGAAATGTGTTTGCATGTTTCACTGAACACTTACTGCAAATATTCTGCCTTTCACTTCATACACAGATTTCATGTTTTACTGGAGTGACCAGAAGATATTCTGCTGAACAGAGCTGACATCTGTTTGCCAGCCCAGACCTCCTGAGGTCAAGCCAACCCAATGTAAGCAAACCACAGCCCTAACCATTAAGGAACAGGATGTCATTCACTGCAATCTGCTGTTAATTATAGAGTCACCGAGGCAGGCAACTACAAACCAACTTTTTTGCTTATGTATCCAGGTGTGCAACAAACAGTTAGAAAGAGTCATATGGAAATTCAGCATGTTAATCAGAAGAAAATAGAAAGAACTGGAAGAAGGGTTTGTAAAAATGGGTCCATGCCTTTCACGTAATGAACAAGTAAAGGAAACCCTTCCAGTTCTCAAGAATGGATAACATTGGCTTTTCTAGTGCACAGCTGGTTCAAAGCCCCCAGAGTGCTGAGTCCCTGTGCTGAGCTCCAAGAGTTTTGAGTGAAGCTTCCATCCCTAAAGGGTCATTCCTCTCAGCCAGGGCCACCAGTGGTATGCAGCCATCGCAGCGAGGGCAGCCAGTGTCCGGCCTCTGCTCCACAAAGGCAGCACCTTGGCTTCAGGCACGGGAAGGTCAGGATGTGCAACTGCAAGCGAAAGTCTTCATACCATAAAGATGGTCTGTCAAATAAAGCCAACCTGGAACAGAGCTCTGCCCACGGCCACGTGCTCTCCTAAGTCCTTTCCCTAGCCCAGCTGCAGTGAGACAGCTCAGCCATAACACATTCCCCACAGCGGCACAACAGCCAAACACACGCACAGGTACGTTCAGTGCTACCCTCAACAGAACAAGCAACGTGTCTCCCCACTCCAGTCTGCTGCCAGGGAAGCCCACCAAATGCAAGCAAACCACATCCCCAAAGCCAATGAATGAGATGCCATTGCTCCTCCTGAAATCTGCTATTAATTCTATAGAGCCAACCAGGAAGGCAGCACGTGAGCCCCAGGTACCGTCGGGGCGTTGCTGCGGCACAGTGCTGTGCTGGGGAATCACACCCAAGCAGTCTTCTCACCCAGGACAGCAGTGTTTTGGCACACATTTTTTTATGCAGAAGGGAATTAGCTGAAAGACTCATTTCCTGCTCCCATGATCTGCTCTTAAAACTCCCAATTAAGTGAAAGTATGTCAAACTAAGGAGCTTTATTTGCTTACTTTCCTTCTCCAACACAGCTTTTCTCCGGACTTATACACACTTAATGGTATGAAATATTGATGTCTACCTCAGAAATGAGGAGTGATGAAGCTGTTATTTATACAAAATGAATTAAGTTTCCCACAGAAATGAGTTTTATATCCTCTTGATTTTGGATCTTTGTAATGTACTACACCTGGATGGGCTCCGAAGGATGACTGACTGCTGTGGAATACAGCTAAAAGCACCGGAAATTGGGGAAAAAAGGCTCCTAAAGGTACAGAAATACCCATGAGTCACTTTACTCAATATGCAAGAGATAATGAATAAACTACCCTATATTTTGTATTTATTTTTGTCAACAAAATCTAATCAAAGATCATTTTTTTTTAGAAACTCAATAGTTACACCTAAATTAGATTACATAGAAAATTAAATCATAAATCCATGTAACTAGACCCTGTCTCTGTCTCTGTTGCTCCAAAACACAACTTTGCTCTCTTGAGCACCTCATTTAATTCTAAGAGGCTGAGCTTCCAAACTAGTTATGGATTTGATCATTTAATAACATGAAACAAGTAATTGTGTGGGGAAAAATTTATTATTTAATTAGGCCTTACTGGTAATCAATAGAAATCTATTAATTCATTAATTTGCATATCCCTTGTTTTTATGTGTGTCCACAAGTTCTATTAGATTTTTTTTAATTTATGAACTTTCTACCTTCACTATGCAAAAGGAGGTGCTCAAACTGTATATATTAAGTAGAACAAATAACTGAGCAGCAGGAATGCATGTCTGCCCTATAGAACTGACTGCAGGACAAGATTTAATACTGAAAACAAGGAAGAGAAATAAAACAACAGGGCCTATTCTCCCCAGGATCCATGCATAATTCTCATTAATGTTAATGAAAGATACTAAATGGATATGCACTGAGGGGAGTTTATTAAGGCCTAATAAATTCTGGTATTTTTTCTTTTTTTTTTTACTTGACAGTTATTATAACTGAACTTCTTCAGGTGAAGTGAAAAATATTCAAATAAAAAAGCATTACATCAAATTATGCTTCATAGGTTATTTTCTCAAAATTCTTGTCACATTCAGAATAACTAGAGTTACACATATGACTAATAATGGCAGGCTTAAATTATAAACTATATGAAATCAAAAGGTTACTACAATAGTAGCATCAAAAATGTTTCTACTGAAGGGGCAAAGCTCCATTGATTTAGTTCACATGTTTTCACAGGTGAAGTGAACCATTTATACCAGAGAATAATCTTGCTCCAGACACCAAGGTTCTTCTACTTACATGGGACTCAGACAATCAAAGACAGTTTATGGATTCATGTTCTGCTGGATCATAATTCTGAATGTAACTCAGAGTGACCTCACCAAAAGGTCACAATTGAAAGAATGGCATTTGTTGAGTGCAGAAATTACTTATTTGCAAAAAAAGAAGAAAAAAAAGAACATTCATTAAATACAGTGTGAACTGATCCACTCCTCAATCTGGGCAGATTGACCACTCCCTAATGACAACTCCTTTCCAGATAAAGTGTGTTGGAATGCCAGGTGAGAAATTATCATAGTATTATTGCCTTTTCTATGCCCTTTCAATGGAGAATTAATAAAACTAATTCACAGATCTATTAAAAAAAAAAGAAAAAAAAAGTGCTACCTCTGGCCATTGTCTCTACTTCAAATACTAAAAACTAATTGAAATCAGAGAAATTCAACATTCATGGAATTAAACAGAAGAATTATTCAGCATTTCAGATTTTAACATCTTTACAAGTAAGATCAAGACAATCATTCACATGAACACTCTCCATCTGGCCTAGTTTATTATTCTTTCAGCTTCTCACTGAGAGAATTCAGATCAGTGATGCCAGGCAGAAAAAATGAAATGAAGATTTTATGGTAGCAATGAAGGTGGTAACTCACAAAAAGTATAAATGGAAAAGAAAAAGGTTTGGGTTTTCAGAGATAATAACGTAGGAGATTACCAGAGGAGAAACCTTTTTTCTCCTTCCCAAGACCTGAGCAATCTAGCAACCACAGGATGTGTTTCCCATTTTCTGCCTTTACCACAGGCTAAAGCTTTCCCCTGCTCCTGGTTGCAAAGCCTTGCTCTGAAGTGCTACAGGGGAGGATTTATTTAGAGCAGAAGTGGTGTGGACACACCACACTTAGCACTGCTCCTTGTGTACAGGTACGGGCAGAAACAAATGTGTTTGATTCCACCTCATGCCCAGTCCAGAAGAAGATGCAGCCTCTTAGCCCAGAGCTGAGCCCACGCTTAACAAACCCAGTCTGTTTGCAGCTGTCCACAGAGAAATCACCTTCATGGGTTTCATCCATGACTCACAGGTAACCAATTGCTCAGAGTTCTCCCACCTGGCTGTGCTGCCCTTCTCCCTGGAACTGCCGTATGAAGGATCCCCTCCACACCCTGCACAAAGCTGAGCTCCAGGTCATGGGAGAAGGGGTGGGAGACAGGAAAGCTCAGGGTAGAAGCAAGACACATTGCAAGGGAAAAACTCAGAGTAACCCCAAAATATCATGAACACACATGAGCCCTCCTGGCATGGCCAGAGCAGGGCAGTGCCCCGCGATCTGCGCTGCCTCTGAAGGACCGACATATTATCAACCCCCACCTCTTCATCTGCTCAACAAAACAGGAATAACGACTTGGCCCTTCACTAAATCACTTTTGCCACAACAATTTGGTAAAATTGTATTACCACTCTGCTCCACCATCAAGGGACTGCAAACTTCCCAGGAGAACTGAGCCATCTCAGACTCCAGAAAAAGGCAGTTTGTGATGGAAAGGAAAATGTATGTGGAGACCTAATGGTAAAAACTGCCAGTTTCAAGATGAATTTTACTTAGCTGGCCAATTATTAAAGGTGAATTTTGCTCTCTGAAAGGGGACAGTTTATCCCCAAAATACATAACTGTGTTAAAGCAGAGAATCCAAGCCTCTCTCCTACTCTCTACAACTGAGTGTAATCTCTGTAAGGGGACAGTGTAATCGCTGAAAGATTAATTTTGGTTTTCCCCAATTTATGTCGATTGTGGCATCATTCTTAAAATACTGAGAAATGCTTTTATTTATAGAAATAACTATGCAGAAGTTGCAATGATAATTTTTCCCCTCAGAATAAAGGGGCTGTATTGAAAGAAAATCATGAGCAGCAGCAGCAGCTAAATCAGACATAGAATAATTTATTTTAAAAATCTTAATCTTGACTGGCAAGTTATCTACCAGTCAAACAGGGAATTTCTCTCCAGAAAATGCCTGGCAGCTGTGCTGAACTGCATCCATAGATGCTGATTTCTTTTATGTGATCCAAAACTGAGAAGAGGCCAAACCTATACATCTGATTTTGCCAGGTAACTGCCTACATTTAAGTCAGAATCAGGCTTTGTTTCATGATTATTCCTTTCTCATTTTAAAGGCACATCTCTTAACATTTGATATGTGTGCATGTGCAATTCGTCTGAAGACATTGGCACTCAGATTTCTGCAAAGGGGAAGGTTTGAGTGTTTTTCTGTCTCTCCAGGGAGTGCTACACCTCACTTGCCTAGAAAAGCAGTGCAGTGCGTTCAGCAGAGCCTTGCCCAGCAGCTGTCAGTGAAACAGCAGAACAGACCAGAGCAGGGTGGAGTCCCCAGCCTCTAAAACACACCACTAGCTGGGATACTGCCCTGGGGAGTCACCACCTGAGCACCACTGCAGGTTTTCACTCCTGTCACTAAAAGGAGGTGAAAGGAAAATATAAAATGGTGAGCACACACAAGAGGTGATCTGGGTCCCTTCTCATTCCGCCTCAGAAACTGCTATTCCAGCAAAATCTCCACCGTCAGCCAGCGTGGGCTTTTCCTATTGCTAAACAAAGGAGGAGGGGTCTTTTGCTAAAGCTCTCCAAGACTTTTTAAGGGCATATTTCAAATTCTTTGAAAAGACAGTTTAGCTTTAAGGAACTTTAGGGATTGAGCAGTAACCCCGTGTATGAGTGGTATTGCCAGAGGACACCCAAGCAGGGTGTGCTTTTAGGAGGGATGTGGCAAATGAGGCTTGAGAGAGAGGTTTTGATTTGTTTTGTGTGAAGCTCTTGGCTTGTCCAGCCTAGCTTGCAAAGAGCATGAACTGAAACACGCTGCAGTATCCAGAATTATTGACTTTTTTTTTTTTCTAAACAGTAAAAATATTACACACTTTTTACCCTGTCATCCTGTCTGGAGCTAGCTGAGCAAGTTTTATTCTATTATTTTAACCTTAGTTTTCCATTTCTAAATCATTTCAAGCAGAGGCTTTTCTTTCTAAGAATGATGGTGCTGCATGGTGCTGCCAGGACAGACTAGCATGGACTAGATCAGATATCCTTGTATTTCAGATGTGTTAGGCTTTTGAGAGGTTACAGGACAGTGCAACCACCCGCTCTTTCCTGTGACAACGGAACATGGGGCTAGAAGAGGCCTCCATTCGCTTGATATCATATGCAAAAGCATTACATACACTCTTTCCTTGTTGACATTTTTAAGAATTAAACTCATTCAAGCTGTGCAGGCTCTCAGGGGGAGCTGCAGGGACAGTTTTAAGCACACAGCTTTTTTCATGTTCAGAAGGGGAGGTGACTTAAATGGAAAAAAAAATACGGAGCCAACTTAAGATTTTCTTTCTTACTCCGCTGATAAGGCACCCAGGGCTCTAATAAGTGGGTTCCCTTTGTCTGGCTGAAACTGGGTCACTGACATGAGCAAAGCACTGTGATCCTGCCATTCCCTCGGAGATTCTGGATGTCACAGCATCCAGCCAGACAAGGAAGGCACCAAAGCTTAACACAGATCAGTCAACTGAAAATGCCTTTGGGAAAGAACACCCAATAAACTCGACCACAAAACCGTTTAAGTGTGGGTTAATGCCTGCTTATAGAAGGCACACATTGCCATGGAGCAGAGAAGTCTCTTTTGCACATGACCCCTTGACATCCCCTCTGATCTGTGGTCAGCATAGGAATAATTTTATGTGGATCTTTGGAGAAGTGGTACCTGGTAGGTAAGAATGCAAAGACAAATGTGCAAAACTGCACAAAAATTACAGCATTATATTAATTTTTAGAAATATTTAGTCAAAAACCTATTAAACTGAAATCCAGCTTTGCAATAGTCGCTTAATAAACAATTTTCACTTACTACAAAACACAGAACAGCATTAAGTTACACATCTGAATAAAACAGGAATGCTTTTGCACATTTTTTGGTGAGTCAGATTCAGTAGAAAGCAATGTTTTGTAACAAAAAAAACCCCAACATCCAACCATCCCAGTTAAATTAAGAGATTTATAAGATATGAGACTGACAAATAAAAAAAAGCATTATGGATGAGATGGAGCTTGGAAAGAAATTCCTACACTCACCACACAAAAATTAATCAGACAGCCTTGACTGTGCTATTAATGATTTTAAACCTCATGCATTGTCTGGGATTTCAAGAGGTTTTACATTTTCAGTACAATAGGGTATTTGTAGGACCTGTACTCAAGAGTGGCATTTGATTGATTGTACGTACTCTGACACAGAGAATGCTTTAAATGCAAAACATATTGCTGTAACATGGGAACAAAGAAGTGAAAGATACTTTCTAATTAAAACACAGGATTTTTGATCCTAATCTCCGTCATTGTCGGGCAAATGAAGAGCAGCATGTCATGGAATTCTCAACAACCCTCCCTATATTGTTTTCTTTTGGTCACAAAATGTCAGTTCAATAAAACAGAAAGTATTTCCAAAGGAGGTTTTGTTTTCACAAAGAAAAAGTTGTTGTCGTCAAATACCCTGTTATAACATTTTCAGAGGAAATTTTTCTACTTTTCTGCTAGAAGTACTTTCTCATTTTGAAATGTAACTCTGTTTACTGAATTAAAAAAAAAAATTAAAAAAAAATTGAAGAGCTTTCAACCTCCCAAATAAACCCTTCTGAATGACTGATTTGTTCAAGATTCCTCTGTCATGAAAATTATAAGTATCTGAACATATACCAGGGCGTGGGGGGGAAAGAAGTGTATTTAAAAATCTTTGGTCAAAGCAGGAGCAGGCTCTCCCAGAGCTGCACAGAAGGGCAGAGCGTGGGGAGCCCTGGCAGTGTTCAACCCTTCCCCCCAGGACTCACTCAGGTCACCGTGGGCAGTGTCCCAGCAGGAGCAGGGCTCCATGGGCAGCTGCTCCCTTTCCACTTGGACCAGCTGCTGGCACAGCCGCCGGCATCCTGGACTTGTAAGGCTCTGCTGACACATGATGTGGCTGCTGGGGACTGGGACAGGCACATCCCTGCTCCCATGGACACTCCTGGAAGCGCACACACCCTTCATGTCACACAGGAGCTGAAGCCTTTCCTGCAGAGCTCTCACCCACTGACCCCTGGAGAGCTCCACAGCTCTGCTGCTCCAGGGGAACACGCCCAGCAAGGAGGGGGCTGGATGCTGGATGTGGCCAATGGAGCTGCACAACTTTTAATATCTGTGCACCACAGCACTTTAAACAAGCGTTTGAGCCCACTTACGCGCTTATTATGGTTCAATTTAGACAGTGTCAATATCTGTGACTAGCTCTGGGGATATTTTTTGGAATTAAACTACCTAAAGAGAATATTCATCTAAGAAATCCATATGGCAAAGAGAACCCTAGAACTGCTAGTGTGGAAGAGTAAAATCTTCCTTTTTATTCCCACGCTTCAACTTAAATCTTTGGAAATTTCATTTACTTTCTTTATTTATACTTGCCTATTTTTAACCTTGTTTTGTATTGTTTGTTTGTTTGTTTTATATTCTATGTTTTTTCAGAAACAGAAACAGAGAATTATATTACTTTACAAGTCAGGGGTACAGCATGTCATGACATTCACTACTGGAAATTCAAAATCATCCAGATTCAGAGCCATCATAATTCACTGCTAAATAGAATCTTTCAAAAATTTCAGTTCCCATCTCTTCAGGGAACTTCACAACCTGGTATTTCTAGATCAGACTTCATTATCCAGGTCATCATTTCAATTTATCAGTGCCTTGGGGCCTTTGGTATTCTCAGAGAGGGTGGTGTCATGTCCATCAATCACGAGGCTGTTTCCACATTCCCACTTTCATCTCCTTCAGTCTTAAAAAAAATCTCCATAACTCTCTGTGGGTGTATAGTGGACACAGACACCTCTTACTTTTGCCAACTGTTACCATGTTTAAAGTACAGGAAGTGATCTGTACAGATTATGGGGGCCTAAAGAACTGTTTTCCTTCTAGGTCCTGTATATTATTATTATTATTTGTATTAGGGCAGGATTCACAGATTTACCAGTGTTTCTTTGGACTATACGCATGGCAAAAAATCCCCAACAATATGATGTTTTTTTCCTGGAAAGCTTATAGTGCAATCAAAAACTAAATGTTACATATAGCAAACAGGAGTAAGGACCTGACAAAGCAAAGAGAAAACTGGGACTTATTCAGCATCATAGAAAACACAGGTCAGGCCAAGGGATTGAACAGAGAATTAAACCAACACAAGGCAGATTTTGAAAAGAGCCCTGAAGGAAAGGGTAATAACGATTATTTAGAATGCACAGAGAACAAAGAGTTGGCTAAAGGCTTTCAGAGCCAGGGGAGAAAGTATCTGCATGAGCCTGCTGCTTCTCCCTCTCTGTGAGGGGCAGTATAATCCTAGCTTTGAAAATATACATCACTAACCCCAAACCACCCCAAACTAAATATAGTACCAAAATAGAAAGAAAATTATGAGCTCAAAACAGACATAGCAGCCCTGAGACTACTGAATTTGCTGTAGCAATTACCTATCCACAATATTACATAGTCTCCAACCAAATACTATTAGTGTGGTTCTCAGAGCAATTCAAAGACACTGCTGCACTTCATCAAATCATTTTTGGACATCACACAAGCTTTTGAGAGAACCATCATTCTCAAGAATATGATTTGTTCATGTTTCACTAGAATCTGATTTTCAAAAATTCGTTTCTTCCATGTGTTTTTTTTTCTATTTGAATTTTAAGATTGATTTAGAGATAAGAAAAATCTTCACATTTTTCGAACACCAGCTTTTTTTGCTCTTTTAGGAGAGCAAAAGGAGGTTTCCAATGCTCCATTAAACAAGGACTCACGTCTGCTGGTCTGCAGGGACAGCAGGCTGAGGCATCAAAAGTATTGCAGTTAGGGAATTTAGTTCTTCTGATGCAATCAGTCTGCAATGTGATCTGATTAGATTCAAACACTCAAACCTGAAGTCCAGTACTTCGGGGTCAAGACATAAATAAACAAAGAGGATGAAAGAGCAGTCTGAAGGGCTCAAATGAACCTTAGGCTCCACAGTTCAGGTTAAGATTTCTAAGGAATGCAAGCCAGGTGGATTGATTTAACACAGCATTAAAAAACATCAGGAAGAGAAAAACATGTACACCAAAAAATAATCACGAGACAATCTTTTCAGTGTAAAATAATTAGTGGAATGTGTGACATATAAAACAATTTTCTGCACATATACCCACACTGCCACCATCAGCCTCACTTTCTCATTTATTCAGGGGAACCTGAGCTTGGCAAACACGCACTTACTCATGGATAACAGAGGAGGTGCTGAGCTGCTGGAGACTTCAACACTGCTGCAGACTTGAACACTGCTGCAAAATAGAGTATGTGTTCATGTGTGTTTGTGCGATGGACACTTGCTGTGCAATATTATCTTGTCTCTACAGACAAATTAGTTGCCTCATGCTCCTGCCAGCTTGATTTGTTTGGCCTTTACAGAGTACAGAATACATGGAGTTTCTTGTGATTGAATCTCACATAAAAGGTAAACCTGAGAGTTTATTCTACACTATGCTATACATCCACCAAGGCAGCTGGAGCATTTGCTGACTTGATGTTGAAAAGAAGGCTATAAAATAGACTAGGGAAATCTTGAAATGTCGCTCACTTGACATAACAATAAGAGCCCTGCATTAAGATGCAGAGCTGATTTCCCTGATCCATGAAATTGCCTGGATATTTAAGGCATTCTCAAACAGAACCAGCGTGAAACTCACCCTCCATTCCTGGCACAAGGACACCGTGGGTTTTGTGTTCTCCAATAAAAACAAGAGCTCAAAATTGCAGAGATTAATATTCTTTAAGAGAGGACCTAAATACAATTTCCTTCCTTTCTCAAGTAAGAAGCATTCAATATCTTGAATGCTAAAAGATGGGTTTGCTTGCTGACACACTGCTCAGGTGCCACAGATGCTCAAGCTCATTATTGTGAGTGGTGCAAGAACCTCTTACAATAAAACACAGTGTGCAAGTCTGTGACCATCTCTGGAGATGGACATTTGTTCTTCTCCTAAATAAGTGGCAGGACTGGAACAGGTACAATATGTGGCAAGCTATGAAAAAATACTATGAAGCAATATATTGCATTATTTTATGGTCTGAGTCTTGGGAAATGGTTCAGAATTCCTTACCAAGTATAGTTCCAGCTGCTAAAGGGTAAGGAAAGACTCACCTATACTTACAAAGCATTGGTGAGCGGAGGGTCAGGTATAATTACTTCCAAAGACCCATCCAATGCAAACACACAGACTACAATGATGGAGGAATTCAAAAGGGCCATAAGCTTCCCTAGAACATTGTCCTGCAGGCTCTACTACCTTAGATTCAAAGGAGGAACAGAGTACAGCTGTAATGAAACTACAATTAGATTATGAACAGCTTCCCATTAGTTAGCTAGGAAGGTTTCAGCACAAAATGCACCAGTGAAGTATCCTGACACTGCAGTACATATCACATCTGCTACACACACCAGCAGCTTTCACACCAGCACAAGGGATATGGAACACTGGCAGACAATCTTGTCACTGATTTCTATCCAAATCACACTGAAATCTCCTTTCAACCTGTTGCATAAGTTGCACATATAATTTTCAGCATCTCCATTGCAAAGAAAGACCTGAGACTCATACCCAGGTTCAAGATTTTTCTTGGACACGGATTACCATTCCTTCTTGCGGACAAAGAAAGAGAATTACCTAATTTTTTCAGATAAAATTTCTCAGTTTTTGCCTTTGGTTAGGCTGAGAGCCCTTCCCATTTTGTAGCAAAGCTTTGCACTGAGCAATTTAACAGCCTGTACTCTTCTCCTGCTTCCTGTAATTCTGTTCCTACTTAGCACATACAGTGGCCTATATCTATACAGGTATACAGAATTATACAAAATACAAATGGAAAGGACTCTTGAAGCCATCTGGTATGTGACCCTGTTCAAAGTAAATTTAGCTACACCTAATTAGCTCCTGAAATACGCTTGCCTACCCTACTTAAACAGTCTCCACAAACTCCCTTGGATAGTTATTGTGATGTTTTGCTATTCTTACTATTAGAATGTTTTTCTAATGTTTAGTCTGTTCCAGAAATTTTAATTAAAAGCTCCCTCAGAGGAAGACTGGGTTATAGTACATTCTGATATATGAAAAACAAACACCCAAAGAAATCCACTTAGAGAAACACATGACACGTTGAATTTAAGGTTCATAAATCATTTGTAGGTCACATAGGTGTTTTTTCAAACTTTCTGAGTCAGAGCAGCTTAAACGAAGCTGGCTATTTATGTGTCCACCACATTGTTCACTTAAAAGATGATCTTGATCATAGTAATTTCTTCACTGATTGAAGTTTTGAAAGCTCTAAGTTCTCTGAAGAAAATAGTTGTTGGCATTTTTGGATGATAAACATCCCAAAGTGATGATGATAAATTACATTGTTACCCAATGATGCAGAGAAGTAGAGAAATGCAAACTGATAACCTCTGATTTATGAATACACACTCATTATTACAAAGTCTGGGGGTTCACAGTTTAAGATCAGTGCTTTCATCTCAGTGCTTATTGAAAGTGTGAGAAGGAAGCATGAAGGGTGGCTGCCATTTTGTAACAGATTAACACTTAATGCTCCTTGTTTCCAGTAGGAATACAAAACAATACAGGACTTCCTGCCTTTTTAAGGTCTACAGAAGCTTTTGTTGCTGTTCACAATCACAGAAGATGGGAATTTTAACATCTGGCTTTGCTCATTCATATTAGAAATTTTTCTCACATATTAATATAATTATTCCTATAAACCTTTTCTTAACAGAGAAAAAAACATTTGTCCAAGATATTAAAAGAAATATTGTCATCTGCTTCTTACAACATGTTGTTGACGATGACAGAATTTACTTTGAAAGTATTTAAACTTAGTATTTCACCTATCAACAGATATTCCCAGTGAAACCCACCCCGTGTACTCCAAGTCATGAGCCAAATAATCTTTTTTGTCACAGTACTGAAGTAAATTATATTGCATTCCTTTGTCACTTCCCAAAGCTTGGGGATTTTCTAATTTTTCCTTCTCTCTCCCTGTTACCTCTCTGTTAAATATTCAAAGCAGGCAACAAAACACAGCAGGAAAAATAAGGTCAATACAGCAAATTGGAAAAAAAGTAAAATATTGCTATACACCATCGTTTGCTTGTTACAGTTCTCTTAATCAACCCAAACAACTTCTCTGAGACATCTAATTTGATTTTACGAAGTGCTAACCCATAGCCATATTTGACTTTCCTTTGATTCCAAACGTAAAAAATAGCCTTTATCTAATGTTCAGACACATCACCTAAGTACACACACATTTGCATTACGAGGCAGTGAAACACGGCTGGAGAGCCATCTTGGATGTTATCTGTGTTATTACTCAAGTGGAGAGTATAATCATAAATCCTCCTCTTCCCCTCCAGCCCCCGCCTTTTTTTTAGAAGTACACTTAAAATCTGGTTTTAAGCTTCACTGGCTCCATTACATTTGAACTTCAGTAACAAGAATGTGGTATGAATATGCTGAGAGAAAGCACAGACAAAAGGTATGTTTTCACAATGTGGTTCAGTTTAACTATTGCTGTAATTAGCTACAACTCATTAGGCAATAAACAGAAAAACAAAGAGATTATGAATGGAAGGGCAATATTTTCTCCATAAAACAAACAAAAAACCTAAAACAGATGCCTCCTTCATGAGGCTTTCCTTGCATACATACAAAGAGCAGCTTAGAAAAGATATTTTCTTGATTGAAAATTTTTATCTAGGAAGAAAACCTGTGAAAAGTATTTATCGCTATTGTACACCTGAGATTTTTTGATCTCAAGGATAAAATAACAATACAGCAATGGTCTGCTGATGACCAGCTTTGATCTTTTATTAGTCCTTATAATTGTTTCTTATTTTGTATTCTGCATAATAAGCACTCACCTTCACCGTTTGTCCGGCTTCGGGGCCATCCTGTAAGCAAAGGAAGAAGTCTCAGGTTAGAGAATCTCGCAAGTATCACATAGGAATTCAGAAATCTCACTCAATAATCATTTACATCCAATTACGCTGTATGATAATTTAGCATATTTTTTCTGAGGACCATTCAACAAAAAGTTTTTGGACAAGTCTACTTTTCATATCAGACCATGACAAAGGGAGCAACTGAGACAACAGAAACAACAGTTTTTCATTCTTTCAGATCATATTTTTCCATAGCTAGCAAGAGATTTCTGATCCTTGTGAACATAAAACACATATGAAAGTGAGAATTTAATTCCAGTATGCTTGCTTAAATTTTGATTCTAATGAATGGGCTTAGTCTCCTGGTTTGCTTTAAACAGAGTTCATTTTTGGTATAAAATCACTGAGCACAGATAACTGAAAGGTCAGAAACATATTTACATGGCTACCTCTCTCTAACTGCATATAAATATCTGTGAGGAGGAATCACTATTGCCATCATAAGCACTGGGTTACATGCAGAACGAGGAGATGTGGCTGCCTTCTCTAGGTCAACCCTGAAAATGCTTCTTTCAAGGAAGAGTGTTTGCTAAAATATTCAAACAAGCACTGTGTTCAGGAGTGTTTGCAGGCTTATTCTGAAGATTTGCAGTTATTAATTAACCCCATTTTCCTAGTGGTTTGCCTTTTAGATCTTTTTCAATGGCACATCTGGAAGACTGCAATGCAGTTATTTGCCTCCTTTTTTTTTTTATTACTATGATTTTGCATTGCCCCTTGAAGTTTCAATGTCCTTTTCTCATTGGACTAGGGAAGAAGGTTGAAAGCTTTATAAAACAAACCATTAAAGCTTTTTTTAGTTGACTGGCTTACAAACCTGGATTGAGATGGTGAGCGAGGTGCCGCAGAAGTGTTTCTCCACCACATTCCCAACCCTTTGCGCCGTACGAAATAAATCAGCCACTTCCTCGGGACACAGGTCACGGAAACGCTCCACTGGCCGCAGGGGACAAACGAGGACATCTGAAGGTGGCAGTGTCAAGGCACAAACACAAGTCTGAGTGGCTCACAAGGAGAAGTGTCTCAACCCCCAGCCTGTAACCTGGTTCTGATCACCTCCAAACTGACTAAACTCTTCCCCTGTGAGGATACAGCAAGAGTATCTAAAACATAGAGCCAAATACAGAGAATCATGTGATGCTCTGTTCAGATCTGGTTTCCTCAAATCCCTCAGATATGCCCAAAATGGCTGAACTAAGGTCCATGTGCTACTACTGAGACATCTAAAGGAAAGCAGTTTTCACACGCTCCAATGTACCATCACAATGGAGAAATGCTCGTGTTTAACAGCTCTGAAAGTCAGAGACATTTTCTTTTGTGATTAAAAAAGGGGGAAAGCCAAAGGAATTTAAGAGAGGTTTGGGAGTCTGGTCTGAGGCAGCAGTTTTACAATGCTTTTCCACATACGTGATACATATTTTTTAAAATCTTAATCTTACACCTCTAATTTTAGGTACTTAAATATGAAAAGTTGACACTATGCTGATCATAGCAGCTTGCCTCTTTGTACACAACATTAATTACGATTCACAAGGAATGCTCAACTGTTATAAATATTATGTTTTAAAAAAAATTAAGATAATTAAGACTATTTCCTTTTAACCACAGTGTTCACAACCCTGTAAATATACTTTGATTTAATTCTACCTTGGTGATTGTGCTTCATGAGTCAGTGGAATGAAGTTATAAAGTAAATAATGGAAATACACAGACACTGTTCACAGTCATCAGATCTACTGTGTTCACAGAAATTAATAATTGCTATGATTCCTTGCTTGAAAGTCAATTTTGTAACATTATTAATATGGTCCAGAATTCTTAGCAGAGCCTCAGTTGTGTAAATCCAACAGGGAAGTACTTGGGACTTGATTCTCATTTCAATTCCCTGCAGACAGGATTCTTTGCTGACTTACGGAATAGTATTTGCAGAATAAAGACCTTAAGATAACCTTTAACATCACTTGAACTTTCATGACCAAAGGCTATGAAAATTATATTTTCAGTATTAAAATGAGTGTTCAAAGGACTATTTGAAGAAAATTAAGTTCCATGCCATTGTATTACAGTCATCTTTATTTTTACTGCATCTTGAAGCCTGCAGGTATTCAGGAACATTCTCTATAATCCAGGAAAGATAACTAGGAGCTGCTCTGCAGTTAACAGGTTCACACAAAGGTTACATCAACCTGATTTTCAAGAACCACATGAGACATTTGAAACAAGGAAAGATTAATACATGTGAAAGATTAATTATTTCCATAAGCACAGAGATAACATGTTTGCATTCACCAACGTTATTGTAGGAATTGCACTTATGTTTCTGTTGGGGAGAAAACCAGACATTTTTTGAAGTAAAGAAGTAGTGGCAGGTTTTGATCATTTTTCAGAGTCCAGATGAGGACAGACAAGTCTGTAATGGATATTTGCGAAAGTGGAAGCAGAATTTTCAAGTGAGCTCCACCTCTAGCAGCTCCCACCAGAACAGGAGAAGACTGGTCCCAGCTGTGGGTATTAATCTGCTCTGAAAATCTGTTTCTCAGTTTTTCTAGTGCAGCATCAGCTATGCCACCACTATTCTCCTTTTCTCTTTTTTACAACTTACCATAGTAACATTTAATAAAGGAGATGTATATATTTAGAAAGCAGGTACTTGGAAACAAAACAATCTTGGATGGGGACAAAAAGCCTAGTTTTGTGGGGCTTTGATTCTGAGATGCTGTGCCTCTTAATAAGCTACTGGGCAAAGTAAACCCCTTGTAATTCATTTGTGCCTTCCCAGCACACTGTACAAAGCACTTCCATAAAGGATGCCATTGGCTGAGCTTGGGGCCCAAGGGAAGAGCTGGAAAGTTGCTTGGCAGACCTGATTTCCATACCAGGAATAAAGGAATAGAAAAACTAATTAATTTTACTCATAAAAAGGAAATCCATGTCAACACTAAAACAGGAAAAAGGACATTCGCTTAATCTGAGTTCATTTTTCAAAAGGAGAGAAGGGAAGCTTGTACCCTTAGGGCATCTGATACTTAAGTAGATAATTATCCTTCTTCTGCAGCACTGCTTTATTATCATGGCTCAATGAACCATTTATAAATGAAAAATTTCCCCTCACCTCTAGTAAAACTGCTGCTTACATTAACACAAGTTTCCTTTTCTCCTTTAGAATTTTCCCCAGAAGTTTCTCACCCTCTCAGACACCTCACCAGCAATTGTTTGTTCTCTACCTAGCTCAGGGCTACAGACATAATTTTTGCATTAATCTTCGTTTCTACAACCTGATATTAGCACTGTACTACTTGCCACTGCAGAGGGTCGTGAAAAACATGAGCTAAACGCTGCTTGTGAGAGCTTTTGTTTCCACAGCACAATGCAGAGGGAGAGGGCTGGTTGTGACCAAGGCAGGACATCTGTTTCCTTTTCTTAATTTTGTCACTAATCTGCACTGTCACTTCAGCAAGTTGCCTCTGTATCTCTCCTTCTCCTCTTCCACACTTATCTGTCTCATCTGCTTAGACAGCATTTGCCAGTTGGTGCAGTGGATGCTTCCTTATTAACCAGGAGCCTCTCTGCTCACATGGGGCCTCAAAGCTCTCCTGCAGCACCTAATGATGCACCCATAAAACATGTTGTTCTGCAAAAAGGATTTGCTATTCCTCCTTACATTACCAAAACTCATTTACAACTCAAACTAGGTTTTAACTATATTTCTGTCTTGGAACGTGATAAATAATTCAAAGGCACAATCACACACTAGAGCATCTTTACTGAACTTTCCATCATTTCAAAATAATTCTACAAAGAATAATGATCAAAATTCTGAATCAGAGCTAAATTAACATGAGAATGTAATTAGGACAACATTCAAGCTATATTTAACTATGAATATATTAAAAGGTAAATGTTAGAATGAATTCATGGATTTGAGGTCATTAAAAAAACAACCATCTCCTGCAACTTCAAATCATAGTTTTTTAATTATAATTTTTGACACTTAGGATAGTTTTTAACTTTATATCCCGGTCAGATTTTAAGCTGTATAACTGCTCTATTCACCTCAAAATTCTTCCCAAGTTTAAAATTACATAAATTGTTCATTGCTTTCTGCAATTACCCACTGCAAAAACACTACTAGGAACCACTGATGACTGTGTATTAAAGCTGCAAGTGGAAGTGAGTTTGTACTTATGTCTGTGTGCAATTACTCCTTAGACAGAAGCATCTACTGCCATCTGAGACGCCTCAGGGCATCCAGCTGCCACTCCAGAAGGCCAGGAGCCTCCCATATGCCCTATGTCATAGCTGTCATTCAGGTGGGAAACCTGAATCATCTTGGGGTATCTGAAGCTGCAGTAGGTGCCTGTGTTTGGACAACAGCCCTCACTTTAACAGCGTGGCTCAGCAGGACAAGGGGCTGATACCAGCAGACAAACTGCATGACTGAAGACAGCATTCTGCCTTCAGAAAGTTTGAACCTAATGTTTCCTTTCTCTAAACACTATAATTAATAATTTCGTGATTTCTTCATTCATTCTGAACTGCTGCTGACTGATGAAGTTTCTATTTTTAAGCTTTGATGTGCACAGCTGTTATTCCCTTCAGATTCTTTGAGTCAGTCCACATCATTAGAGTACATGCAATTTAATATGTCAACTTCTCCATTTTAAGGAGTGAAAAACCTTTACACCTTATTCTAATCTGTGACAATACCTTTCTCTCTCTAAATCTTGCAGAAGTCTCTCGAATAGCTTTACTTTCCTTCTTAATACCTAAATATGCACACACAAATCAATATGCAAACCCTCACACACACTAAAAGCCCCATTAAAGATTCATTAAACAACTCGGAATGTCAGTATTTTTCAAAGAATAACAGTAGATAGTAGTTTAAAACTCCAGGTATTTTAGTGGAAGTGCATGACCATAAAGTAGCTGCCAAGCAAGAGTGGATCAGACCCATTGCCCTCAAACTGAGCTAAAACCTAAGGATGACCAATGTTTTCAACAAAATCTCTTGTCCTTATATATTAAACACAGCAGTCCATTCCCTGCACAACCCTGGGCAGGCGTCTGATGCACCAAACACCATGAGCCTCCTCCATAATTCAAAATAACAGCTTGTTGGTCTATTAAGATTGTGACTTGTTTGGTAAAGCTCAGACTGGCGGCCAAGCACACATGGTTCAACTGTTTCTGAACACCAGCAGCACAAGGATGCTTGAACATTTGTGCCAGCTCTCAGCCCTCAACAGCCAAGTCTGCACACATTTCTGTAAGTCTCTCTTGCTCTTCCACTGACCTTTCAGACCATAATAACTGGAGGCCTCAGAGACTGGCATTTGGGGATGTTTACTGCAATGTGGTTCTGCAGTGGGCACCTCAACACCATCAAAGCCATGTTCAGCAGTGCCAAGCACAAGTACAAATTCCCCAGGGACATGCAAGTATTGAAGGACGTGCTCACACTGGAGACGATGGGTCACGACTCAAAAGTGAGCATTTGTTAACTGCACCATGACTTTAAGTTGATCAGACAGGGAGGACTCAGATTCTACAAGGAAAGCAAAACACATGGCCAACACTTGCATGATGATCCCTTCAAATGAAATTTTCCTTCCACTAATACACATAGAGAAGAGCCTGAAATTCAGAAGCACAGTAGTAATTTTTATTTGCTTTATATGAATTTTGACTTTGACGCTTAAATTATTGTAATTCTGTATTTAAGGTCTAAGCTAGGCTCTATGTTCTATGGGATTCTGATCGACCTCACAAAGTGCCCATTATAAATTTTCACACAAAACTATCAAGGTACACACATTATGTAGTTCTGAAATGTTAGAAAAATGGCCTTTGTGGGATCAAAAAAAAAAAAAAAGAAACCCCAAAGAGGTTAAAATTCCTTTTATGTGACAAGCTTTAGAACTAAACACAGCTTTTTCTTGGTTAAGTCCATTAATTTGCTATATAGAAACATACTTTCAGTTTTGACTCTTGTTTTATTCCTGAATTTGAACTTCAAACAGAACAATTCAAAGCTTTATAAAGGAAAAAATTAAAGGCTCTCCAGGTACTGACATTCTAACAATAGGAATAAAGTTCTTTTTTTTTTACTTTGTCTTCTTGAGAAACCACTTAAAAACATTAAAATTGACAGGTTTTCTTAATATGTGAGGCTTTAAAAGAACAAAATACAAGGGGGAAAAGGCAGAATATCTAAAAGTGAAAGGGTAATTGCTTCTGTATGAAGCTGTTGGGTTTCACCAATATTAGCTTTCTACATCGTTTGTCACAGAATTTCTTAACTCAGGTAGATTTATTTTCAATCTGTAACATGGTCAGGAATCCATACCTCACATGGGAATGGAAATACTGGTCCTGTTCCTTTAAAAAGACTTTCCTCTCACAACAGCACAAGAGTCAAAACATATTTAAAAACATAGTTCAAAGATGAAAAGTAGTAGTTAATAACATTTCCAGAACTTTAATAACTCTTAAAATATCTATTTTTGACATTCTAATATTTTACATAAAAAGTATTTTAGTTAAAAATAAAAATTTTCCTTAATAATTTCAGTTGGGGAAACAGATCAAAACTGACTTTTTTGTTATTATTTGGTTTTGACTAATTGGTTTTCCTTAAATAAGTGTCCCAAACTGTGATACCTATGAGACAATATTGCTTCACACATTGCATAAGCTTAGGTGAATGACTTAAAGCACAGTAGTCTCTGCTCTCCCTTCCAGCTGAAAACACCCCAATCACCTATAGAGCAACTCTCAACAATGATTCTCACCTCGGAGGTCAGGGCTTTTCTCATTTTAGGATTGATACAGATTAGATACTGCCACCACCTCTGGGTAACAGCAGGAAGCATTTGAGGGATGTGTAGGGATGGTGTTCCCTGCTGGCCTCCTGCTCAGGGGCCAGTCCAGCCCTCACTGAGGAGGGAACAGGGTTCCTTGGGTGGGTGCTGGGAGCTCAGGGGCCAGAAGAACCAGTTGCAGTAAATGGTTATTTCCAACTGTGTTATGTGCCTGTATGAGAGAGCCCTTGCACATCCATAAGCTGATATGAATGCAGAAATAATGCGCTGTGGGGTGAGGGATTATTCTTTTCTTCCACCCTGTTTTACATGAATTTGCATCAAGTGCCCCAAGCAGAGAGAATCAGTCAGACAAAGCTTCAGGTATTAAAACTCACCACAATGTCCCTGGATTCTCACTGAGGAGTGTAGGCAGGGGTATTAAATTCATCATTGCATCTAAGCAGAAGTTTTCTTTGTTTAAAAGCTCTAATTGCTAACAGAAAGAAATCCCAGAGCTCCAAAAAAACCACAGGAGAATGCATGACTAATAAAATTAATATAACTGAAAAACAACTGCCAGTCATTTATCTTTTTTCTGCCCTTGAACAATTCTTCACATTTTGAAGGCTATGGGAGCAATTTCTCTATGTGAGGAAAACAATAATGGTTCCACAGACACTGTTTATAGGAGGAGTTAAGAAGTGAGTGAACACGTACTCATAGAGAGCATCAAAAAGCCTTTAAAAATTAATCAAATACATATTCTGCTTCATTATAACAACAATACATCAAGGCATCTATGCAGTTCCCAGTAAGCCCACAGAATTAGGACGTCCATAAAACTGTGGCAAAGCAAAACCTGATGTTTCCCCAAGTCCAGAATATGCCCTATTGAATGAGACAGAGTGACTGACTTTTGGAAGGAAATCTGTAGAGGTTATTTGGATTAAGAATGAGCATCTCATAATAGGAGAAGGTAAAGGAGAACTCTTTAGTGGGTTTTACTAGAACTGTATTTAAACATATTTTAGAAGGTTGCTTTGGTATACAGGACATAGTATATCATAGAACTTACTAGTTTGGGAAAAAACATAGCTGTGAACAATAAAGATGATTAAGAACCAATGCAAATGCAATAAAGTTACAATAAAAACTTAAAAATTGCTTCAGACTATTAAACACATACACAACACTTTTTTTTTTATATTGTTCTGCTATATCTCAGTATTAATAACAAAAGTCATTAAGATAAGGCAAACTATCTAAATAATTTCATCTTGATAAGGTAGCTCAGTACATGTTTACATTAATACAGATGACCAGATTTATGCAACAAAATAGAGAATTAGTGGTTCCTCTACAGCCAAGAGCAATCACTGCATATCTTTGACATGGATCTCTGCACACTATGGTAAGTCCAGTGTTTGAAGACCACATTGCAGCTTTTATACAGTGGGATTTTTTATTCTTCCTACTCCACTGGAACTACTTAAAATAATTTTTCACATCAATGAAACATGCAATGGTTCCAAGAAATGAACAATAAACACTATATTACTTTTAGAAGGCAATACATCTAATTTAAATACTGATGTGGTTCATAGTCTGAATCATGCAAGATAGCACACCAAGGTACAAAGTACTGCTACACAAAGCACAGTGACTCCACAAGACAGAGGGCCACAGCAGGGAAATACAACATTCAGAACCATTCACTTCTCATTTAAACAAGTCTTTCATATATTTGATATTCCCTTTAAATGCCTTTAGGGTATGTCAAGTAGGTCAACTAAAAGCTCAGTTCCTCATAGCAAGAGGTATTTTACTGTAGGATTTGTCCTTTTCTGCAGCTCCTGGCCTCAGGGGCAGCCTCGGGCAACAGCAGGTGCCTAAGTGGAACCACAGAGAGAACAGCTGAGGGAGCGTTTGTGGCTCAGAAACATCCTCTGATCCAAGTTGCATTTGGTGGAAATTTACTGCAGATCTAAACTTACATTTGTATCAGGAATCATGATCACAGTCTTAGAATCACATTAACCTTTTGATCTTGGAAGGTCCAAAAGCAATAACCAGTGACCACATTGGAAATGCAGAAGTCCCGACGTGGAAGGACTTTATTTACAACTCTGTGGTGCTCTGAGAAGATCATGTAAAGAAATACTGTTCTGCAACCCATTTCAGCTAAGAACTACATCTTTATCAATCCAGATGATACACCCTGTTTCTAAATATATGAAGAAAATTCATAAATACATGAAGCTACCAATGCACCTGTACCAATTATAAATGTACAAGACCACTGAAATAAACAGCCATGCCTGAAGCTGACAGCAGAAACCAAACAGCACTTGGGGTGCAGCAGTCAAAGAGTAGGGATTTGGCCTCAATACTGGAGTGATGCCATTTGTCTAAGAAACTAATATATACATGCAAAGATGCTCAGCAACTACAAGTCTGGTCCACCAAAAAACTGCACTGAATTCAATTTACCGAAATAACCCTGCTGGAATTGCAACACCTCATTTCAAACAGAGAAAGTAAGCTCATGATCCAGCCTCTCTGACCGAGAATAAGAAACAACTTGTGAGAAAATGCTTCAGCATTGGGTCTTAATTAAGTCTGCAGCACCATCATACTGAAAAACTAATGTGATCATTACGAAATTATACTCTAGCCCATGATTCAGGAGCTATAATGAGGGAATAATTAATTACTAAATATTAGTTATGACAAATTTCCTTTCTTGAAATTTATTGGATGCCATATTCCAGGCAATAAGTTTTATTGGAAACAGGATTTAACTTGGTAGAAATATACCTTAGAATGTGCTAGGAATCAAGGTTCTGTACAAACCATAAGAATTATTGACATTGTCATATTTGAAAGTACAATTTTTTTTTCTTCTCTAGGTGAGTGACAGCAATAAAATAAACAGGTTAATATTTGGTGAATCTCCCTTGGATTTCCTTTTGCCTAATTTTGAAGGTAAATTGGTTTGACCAAACGAGTAAACCACTGGATTTGGAACTGTGAAAAGCCAGATCTTTATGGCAGTGTTGAAGTACCTTGCTGCTTAGGGAAGTTTCACTTCAACCTCTTCTGTTTTCTCCAGAATTAAGTTATCTCAAGGAAGGTTTTGTTGCACCTGCTGCTGGAGAAGCTGTTAACAGATCCACTTTCTCCAACTACCAATAACTGGCAGATGATCAAGAGCTTTACATGTATTCTTTCTAACCCTGCCTTAAGTCTATGCTGAGGAGCAGAGAAAAAGACAAGCTTGTAGTAGCACGTGGCAGACCAAATGTGCCTTCATTTCATAACCAGTGAAGCACCAGCTGGAGGAATGCAGTACAAGATCAATTATCAGAGTACCACAGGGGACAATGAATATGTTTGGATAATCAAGGTTTCAGGTAATTAAGGTAATTTTGAATGTAATTTATAGATAATGAGGAACATGAATAACAGGGAGTTTTGGAAAACTGAATTTGGATAATTCGGACTATCTTACACTAAGTGTATTCCTCAAAGAATATTTTAACGGATGCTGGGGTTTTCAAAGTTTTTAAATGGACTAAACCACCTGACTCCCATTAATTCCTCAGAATTGGTTTTCTACCTGGTTCTGTTAGGGCATTCAGAAAACCACTCCAATTAAAGTCAATGGAGAGCTGTGTTTGCCTTAAACTGGAAGTGCTCATGGCATATTTCACACACTTAGTTACAGAAGTTGCTGCTAAAGCAACAGGATAGGTTATGCTGTTCCAGGGAACAATTCCATGAGAGTACAGTCAGCCTAAATTACAAAGGAAAGAAAGAGACTCTCTTGGAAATAAGAATGCATTCTACATCCCTTGCAGGAATGGCTTAGCCTTCCATAAAAACAGCACCTTCAGGAACAGTCTGAACAAGAGAATCTTCTGTGTTCCTTATGAAAGAGCCATTCAGCACACTTGCATGACAGAGGGGCAAATCGTAGTATCTTCACCCTGCAAGAGCACATCTTTGATGCTGCACCTAAAAATAAATTTCCCAGTGTATTTCCATCAGTTCTTTTGAATGCTTAAAATTGCTAAATCCATGATGGATGTGTATCTCTACTGCATTGGCTGATACACTGTAGAAGTGGGTGAAGTAAAGAGATGACTGGGAAAGTAAGAGAGTTTGTTACTGGTTTTGTAAATGCTATTACTTCTTTGCTGGTTAGCAGGAAACTGAAAACAGCACTGTTGACATCCCATGGAGTTGTGCAGTATTCACCAGTGAAACCCAGTGGCAGCCACATACCCGTCTGTGCATTCAGGAGAGAGGTGGTGACCTTAGAAATCTTAATAGTTGGATGACACGGACACTGAAAGGGTAAACAAGGGAAAGGTGAGTGGGGGCTTATAGAGGTACTTCAAACTGAAAAGGAATATAGCAATAGCCTCTTCTGCAGTTTATGTATCTGGGGATTAAAACAACTGGTGCAGCAAAGCAGGGAATCAGCCTTCAGTCAGCTGCAGTAGAGGGAAAGGTGGGGTAGAAATACCAAAGACCCCGTACAGCATTTCAGCAGGGACTCAGAGGCAGTCCAACATGAAAAGAAATTATTTTAAGTCACTATTCTTTAACTACTTGATTTTGACAACTTATTTCATACCTGCTTTAACACAAAAAACTTGATGTCAACGAGAAGGTTCAGACAGTGTGTGTGTGTGAGGACAAAATGCTCCCAAAGGTGCATTTTTCCTCACCTTCCAGGGGAGTGAGTTTTGGGTAAGTCATACTTAAGGGCTGAGAAAATGTAAAACAGATGTAGAGTACATCTTCAACATGAAACTATCTGTACAAAGCACTCCTTTTAATACAAAATAAAACTCCAGCAGAGATGGTAAAACATAGCTTACAAAGCACCCAAGACAATGAAGGCTATAAAGGAGGAGGGCAGCGGAAAGTAGGTCTCCTGCCTGTTTTTCACTTGCATAATAAGCTCTCTTGGATAAGGACAACAGGGCCCTGTGTCATGATTGCCTCTGTAGATGCTGTTCTAATACCATTACTGTCATTAATGCTCATTGTTCCCAGCTCTGTTGAATTTGCAAGGCGTTTCAGCATGCACAGTACATAAATTCATACTCCCATCCAGGACTCCTGCAATATTCAAGAACATGGGAAAGAAGAAGACAAACTAGCAGCTTAACTCTGAATAACCTTATTTTGTGTGAGTGTCATCTGAAACCATTAGTTTAATGTGATTATCTGTTTTTATTATTTCCTTTCTGTGGACTTGGAATAAAGACACAACTGAGACTCTCTTAGACACGGTCATTGGCATCATTACAGTCTTTCTACTGTCAGCAGCAGAGATCTGATCTGTAAATCAAGTTACACTGTAAGGGCTACTGAAGAGCAAGAACTCTTTATCATCCTATTACATACCCAAGCTACTGCTTCCTCTGGCTCAGTGAGAAAAACAGACTGTTTTAGTTCCTTTACATAACCAGAGGAGTTCTTAATGCACAGATTATTGACTTAGTGGAGTTTTATCATGTCCCAGTGTACCAGGGGATTTTTAATCCAGGAGTTCTTTACATGATCTATTTTCATGGCTCTTTTTATTGTCACAGTCTGTCATTATAATGATTTGCAAATCCAGAACCACATATCCTTAGCTCCTTAACAGGTGCTCAAAGAGCAGAGGGGGAGAGGGCATCCCCCCAGCTCTCATTTGGCTTCTCACGCTCCAAACCCCATCACACACAGCACGACAAAATCCCTGCAGGGCTCAGCACAGCAGGGAGTTGTGTTGGCTTTCTGCCCACAGGAGCATTTCCACATGAGGAATCCCCCTTTGCCAGTCTCCACAGTGGTCATCCCTTGTGGAGAGGCACAGAACACACACACGTTCTTGAGGAGCCAAGAATGGTTTGCTGCACATCAGTTGCTAGTAAAAGCCACTGATGTTTGCTTCCTTTGCTGATACTACTGAAAGTAGCCAGAGATGTTCATGCCTAATACAAGGGTATTAGGGTACTGCTGAGAAAAAAAATGTTCCAAAGTCAATGGTGGTGTCACATAACTTAGCAGGGGGAGACCCTCGGTGTCTTGTAGTTGTGAGATCAACAAAAAATCAGCTGCACAAGGGGTATGAAAGGATGTTTGCAGAGGTGAAATCTTCTGTTTCCATCTGTGGGTTTCTGCTGAGTAGAGACTCAAACCTGCTCTCCTCCCCTCCACTCCCTTCTCCAATTTATTCCATAGGTCCAAATGGAAACATCCATATGAACCTCAATACCTGTGTGAAGATCCCTGTGAGTGTTGTGCAGCGTGAGGACTGGAGGCAGAAAATGCTGCTTCTAACGGCTGGGATCTGATTTCATGGCCCTTCAACCCTTACATCCTACTTCACCCTCAATGACAAACATTTCCCTTGTCACTGCTGGTAACTGTGACAATCTGCAAGACTGCTGTGTGCTCCAAATTAATCACAGGCCTAAAAGTCTCACCAGTGCAAGGTTTGAGTAGCTGTTAGAGCTTCACAGCATGTCTACACATCCCCAAAGATTTGGGCTGTGATCTCTGGTTTGGACCTCCCTGTGTTACCATAATACAAACTGATAACAACAATATGTCACTGCACTTATTGCCAGCAGACAGTTCCCTGGAGGGAAGAAAAAAATGGTTTAAATCTGACATGCTATCAGTGTTAAAAAAAAAAAAAGTAAATTTATCCAAAAAAGAAAAAAAAAAAAAAAAAAAAAAAAAAAAAAAAAAAGAAAAAAAACAACAAGGAAAGATGACAGTATTCCAACTGCATCCTGGGTGTGAGGGAGAAAATTGATGTTGAATTTGGTATGTGGAAATGAATTTCCAGATCTCTGTGTTTCTTCCTTAAATTACAAGCACATAGCATATCTTGGGGGTTTATGATCACCATCAAAGCCATCTTGCTGAGAAATAGGAACTTCTTTCTCTTTCTGAAGGTCACAAAGTAGATATCCCATATCTAGGGGCTGAAAGAGCAGGAACATTTGGTACTCCTCCAAATGAAAGCATCTCCACTGTCATTTGTTCAGCTTCCTCTTGCTAAGCTGCTGGATGCGAATCACTCAGCGACCTCCCAACATGTCAGTGATGTTTGTGTACACTGTTAGAGAACTCACTCTTGCAAAAGTGATGTGCCTGCTTGTTGCTCTGGAAATCAAACACATGTTCTCTACAGAGTCCCCTTGGCTGTGCCCGCCTGCATTTCACACACAGCCCCATGCTGACACTTTCCACTGGTGTGAAAAACACTTGAGAATCATTTTTCCCTGGGCTCCTCATTACTATCTTAGGATCCTTATCAGGCCAGGCAGTAACTGGTGGCACAGTCATTCCTGGCTGCATGTCACTGATACAGAATGGAAGACACAAGAGATGCCTAAGCATAAGCAAGCAAACAGCAGTATAACTAAAAAAAGGCAGAAAATGCTGCTTTTTTTGGTTGTTTATAGAAACTTCAAAGTCCTCCTTGGTTATAAATCATCCTGAGCTACCAATCTGCCTAAGGATGGCTGTGCTTTTGAAGGTGAAAGCTTGAAGATCAGACCTTGGGTGATAAAAAGAATGCTGGTTCCAGTACAGACAAATTCGATTGCAGAGGAGATAGAATGGTGTCCAAGAACAGGATAGATTAGGCTGAGATGCAACCAGTCACCAAGAGACAAAAGTGCTTCCATAGGGTAGATTTTCAGTAGGAGAGAATTAAACTCTCTTAAACCATATTTCCAATCAGAAGGAGTAAATAAAATTTTCATTTGACTACCACTTTCTTAGGACACCTGATTAGAATTGAAAGTTAATGAATAAAACCTCCAACCTTTTAAATCAAACTCGAAAAAAAAAAAATTAAACCAACAGTGAACAATTTGAAAAACCCCTTGCAGCCATGATGCCAGATCCAATTATATTTGTACTACTAATTTATAGGTGCAAGATAAGCAAATGGAGATGAGAAGCCAAAGACTTATAAGAGACAAGGGAAATTGTTCTATAGCAAAACATGCTTAGGATGTCCTCAAAAGAGGAACCAAAAAGCAATTTAATGTTGTTTCAGTATCTTCTATTCCAGAAGCAGCTCATCAGATTGTGTATGAAACCAGAGGACTGGCTCATAAAACTTTCAGGCAAACTATGTTTAGAAAGCATTAAAAAACAACAACAAAAAAAGCTCAGCCTTTTCCTGGAAAAAAAAGTGATTTGTATGCAAATAGATCCCAACATTTGTCACCAAAAGTAAAGGATTTTGAAGTGAGAGAAGTTTTTCTGAATATGGTTTATCACTGCTTTGATGGAATGAGATGCCAGCTGTGAGGTTGCTGCTGTCTCCTTTAATACCAATTAGAAGGATGCAAAATGGAGCAGTAGCTTTTGCTCACAGGCAGAGCTGACACCACACACGTAGCACAACTTTGACACCTAAACCTCCAGTGGCAGCAGCCAAGACACCAAGAGGCCTACATTTAGAAGTAAAACACTAGACTTACTGGCAACCTCTATGACCTGAAGTATTACAAAATTCATGAAACACACAGTATTACTTATAACAATTTAATGCTCTCCAATGGGAGGAGGAATGGGGAACCAATGTTTGAATAAAGCAAAAAGCAAACTCTGCTGCTGAGAAAGAATGGTCTAACTTGTGTCATTTTAAATGCTTTAATCTCTTTTCAGTTTGTTCAGAGGAGTGTGTTTGCCCTTGGGCATCTTGGACGGTTTCACTTGGCCCTTCCAGCCAGCAAGGACTGAGCACGAAAGCATCACAAATTACATCTAGTAGCCATATGTCCCTCCTTGAGCCCCAGGGAAGGGACAAGACTTCCAGCACACTTTAAAGGTCAAAAGGAGCTCAAAGACAGTGCTCAAAGCCATGAGGGCCACTAAGACAGTGCCTTGACAGCAACTCCATCTTATAGATCTTAGATTTGGAAACATGTGATAACCCCTACCTTCTTTTTAATTACACACTGTGCATTTTTATCTGCACTTATAGAAATCCTAAAATAATGAAATACTGCAAGGAGAAGGTTCCTCCTCTCCCAGTAATTTTGACCTCAACAAGCACTGGAAAATTCAGAAGACTTGCTCAGACTTTGATGATTATCCAGACCTCCAGATGCTATCGCCATTGCTCTGCAATAGTCAATTGCTAATTGATTTCCTTTAAACTTGTGTAAGCTATAGATATATAGATGTGGACGTGCATTGAAACTCAGTGTGTGTTTCCTTGTTCAGAACTCTGATATCAAAACATCTACAATCTCCCCAAGTGTGCTCTAGGACAACCTATAGGACAAAAGTAAATCAGGTTTAACAAATCAGGAGAGATTGCTAGAGTAAGGAATATCTTAAAATATCATTTTAAAAATTATTTTCTTGCCTTTACTCCCATAGCCACACAACAATTGTGTGTTAGAGGATGACATTTCTGAGACTGCCACTGACCTATCAAAAAAATCCCCAAACTTACGAACAACTAAAACTCTCTCATGGAGGTTTAGCTTATGTGCCTGCACGTACACACCTGCTTCCTCTGTTTGCATGTTATAAAGATTTTTCAGAAATAAAAATCCCACTAGGTGAAGGCTGAAGTAATTAAACACCATTTTGAATACATCAGAGAACAAAATGTTCCCACACTGGCAAGTACAAAGCAAAAGAACACATCTGCACATAATGGCAAGCAAAGTATTGCGGAAGCAGATGTCAAAATGATTTACCTTGATTCAGATTCCTCAAAGGGAAAGGATTCCAAAATGATTTTCTGAAACATGGTTTAACACTGATGGACCTGGGCTGGGCTGACCAGCTGGGACATTTGCAGCCCTCTTCTCTCACAGCACCTGTGTAGGTGGTAGTGCATCCAGATCACTCACCCTCCCTTGGGCACATGCAAGGAAAATACCAAGCGTGGCTGGTTGTGCTGCCCACACAGGAACTGGATCCATGGGCAGGCAGGAGCACCCACCAGCTCCAGTGCAGGCAGGAGGATGCAGCCAGGTGGGACACAGCCCTCACCTCGTGTGTCACACCTTAGCAGGGCCCTTGTGCATCCTCCCCCTGCTCAGGGGCACTCACAGCACAAATCACACCACCAGCAAAATGCAATTGGAGTATCCAACATTCTCCATTACAGACCTTTCACTACAAAAACAGATGCACGCACAGCACAAACCCCTCTAGAGCTGTCAAACAAGATTTGAAGCCCAGTTCCTCTGGCATGGGACACACAAATCTTCTGCAGCAGCTATAGGAGATCTTGACTGACAGCAGGAGCAAAACACTGATATTGTTTGTTATGCACTCAAAACCACACAAAGCAGAAACAGTTTGGGGACTTCAGCTTTACAAAATAGTTTTACTACTCAGTAATGCTAACCCTTGAGATTAAATGAAAAATAAAAAAATAAAAAAAGCAAAAAAACTTTTCCAAGATAACAACTTTTTTTAGCTAAAATAATGCTGTAAAGCCCCCCCAAAAAGTAGAGAAGAAAGGAGCCTGAGATCCATGCATCCTGCTGCATGTAATCCCCAAACAGGCTATGTGCAATAAGGAACATATTATTATTTAGTATTTTTGTCGTACATAATTCAGTACAGCACTGGATGCTGCAAAACCTTTTAACCCCTACATTTTTTTTCCACTCTCAATTTCCACAAAAACTGGTGACTTTTCTCTACGGAAGTAAGAGACACAAGTTAACAAGTTGAGTAGCATTTCATTCTCACATAATAAAAATTCATTAAAAATTCTTTAAAAAAACAAACCAGGAAAAATCCCAAGCAGAAGAAAATCATTAGTGCTAGAGTCTCAACAGAGGGCAACAGAGATGGCCTCACTTGGAGCACAGCCCTTCACTCAAAAGAAAAATCAAGGATATCTATTGCGTCTTGTACAAATGCACCTTGGGAACCACGAAAAAAAGTAGTTGTAACACCGTGTCAGGCAATGTAAATATGCAGGTAGGTGTCCAATTACTTCAGCTTTAAAGATCAGTGTAGTCTGTCTTTATAAGCAGACAGGGTGCACACAGGTTTTGATACATACTCTTGATGTATTTACCTTTGAAATCTGGCACTGCTGGGGACTGTTGTTGTTCAACCAAAGTGTATGTATGCAAAAGCTGGATCATTTTCATCATGCTGTGTGGTGTATAGCTGCGCTTTTCAGACTAAATATCTATGCTGCTGAAGAAAATACCCTTTTTCTTTTGAAGTAAGGAGAGTACAAACCTCAGAGGTTCATTTCTTTGTAAAAACTAAGGCCCTAATGAGTATAAGCAACACACTGTTACAGCAGCTCCGGAGTTACAGGTGAATAGATCCAAGGCAAATCTTCATCAATACATCTCACAGCACATTGCAGAGAATAAAGTTGGTATAAACTAGTCATTCATATATTACTTCATATTGAAAGATATATTAGTGACCTTATCTAGCATGACTGCTGCTATAGTAGTAATAAAACTGCATCTTGGAAGATTACACTTCTGGTCAAAGTAGTAAAATATGACCTTATGCTATTCAACACTGACATTTATTATATTAATTCAAACACAAAAACTGCATTAAAATGATGTTAAATGTCTGACTTTCAAGCACAACAGCTGAGATATCTGATCTGCAAGTAAGACTTCTTCACCAAGTCTCCATTTCACTTTTCAGCATTTCAACATATATGGCACAAAATCTACCAAACCTGGTAGTTTAAGCTCATTGAATAAAAACCTGCTTGTAGCTCAGCAGGTCATGGCAGGGGTGGCAAATGTAGTGAATCTACAGTGTCCAAACGTGGCTGCTTCAATGTAAAATCAAAAGTGAGGTAAATCCTCAGAATGAGGAGTTCATCTTTGCTCTTCAAGTGGAAACACAGAGGGCTAAATGCAAAACACAGACCACCAGACTGCAACAAGAATGAAATTTTTTACAGTCATTTTTAATATCGCAGCAGCGTGTCCATTTCAAACACAGAAAAATTATCTATTCTCAGGCCAGCAAGGAAGATCGAGGATTCTGCAGTCCCACGTACTCTGAACTCCCACTGATTTCACTAAAAATACAGGACACAGAGAGAGAGCAGCGTATCAGAGCAGAGATGTGCACTGCAGATCTCAGAACAGAATGAGGTCTACAGCTATTTTGGGATACAGCAAAAGTTGAAAAACTAGAGCTATCTGGCATTCTTTTTTATTTTTCTGCTGCAGTTAGTATTGATTCACAAGTAAGTATTTTTCAGGGTTATAAAACAATTACTGGTAAAAAAAAAATAAAATTCAAAGATTCCAGACTCTAAGTGATCTCAGGTCAGACAACACTATGGGGATTTTAGCATTTATTTGGAGTCTGGTATTTCTGCACAGAGATCTGTCTCCTGTTATGAGTATCCTAACTGTTCTGTACTGTGTTACATGCTCACATGGTGATTTTTAATGAGAAATTCAACAGCCATTTCAGCAACAACATATAGGACTTCAAGCATGTTTTCTCAGAACAGAGCTCTTCCTTTCTGGCCAGCTTAAATTTGCAAATATGCCTAATTCTGAGAATTAAATGAGAACACTAATGCCTCCCACTACGTTGGCAAGTTGCAAATTTTCAGGCAGAAAGAGAAAAATGTTGGATTTTTATAATCCAAGTTGCATAATCTGTCAAGAACAATGATTTGTGTCTGGCAAATGCTGATATGCATTTTTAGCAGAGCTAAGCACTGCAAAATGAAGCTTTAAAAAAAAAAAAAAGAGAGAAAGAAAAAGTGGGTTTGTCATCAGGGTGGCAGACAACAACATCTATTTCATTTCAGTAACCTAAAATACAGACTTTGCTTTTTTAGGGTATGACTGACAGAGCTGCAACTCTCCTGTAGTAAGAGTGACAGCTCATTTCAACAGCAGCTTCACCCCAAGACATCCCTGGGTATGCACACCAGGTACCCTCTCCTCTCAGACCTCTCCAGATTTGCTGCAGCATCTCAGGGGCACATTTGTGCAGATCTCTCAGTGTCTACACAGATCCCTTGGTTTGGTTTCCTTCCTCTCTTGGGGGTGCAACTGGGTCAGGTTTTTTTTTCCCCCCCCCCGTTTAAACATATTTTTTACGCATTTTCTAATATTCATGCCTCATCTTCATATAAGGTACTCTTCTAACAACGTGTGATGCACAGCAGGCTCCAGCACCTGGATATAAAAGCCTTCTTTCTTTGCTCTTTACCTTCGCTCCAATATTATTTGCATCCAACTACGATCCATTTCCTCTTATTTAAGAGGGCAGAAATGTGACTAGTAAGGCATGTTATGAACTTGAGTATTTCACAAAAAAGTCTGCCAAGCCCTCCATGGCCAAACTAATTATAACTATGCTCTCTCTGGCTTGATGAAGCTAAATGGAGATATACAAACTGCCTTTGTAAATAGAAAAACATGCAAGTGAAAAACATTCATATGGAGAAATATACATCCAGCATCGAGGCTTCGGGAGCAGCAGTTTATAGACCCAGTTACTACTACATGCATTTTAAATTTGAATGCCTCCTCAGTATTCATGAAGTGTACCACAGTTCAATAGTTGTTTTCATGAGTTGTGCCTTCATTAGGTGAACAACATTAAACACCTGGGATACTGTGCAAACTAGTCCTAAGGGGCAAATTTTCATGACAAATGAGCTGAGATAAATTTTACAGCTGGAAAAAAAAAAAAAAAAAAATCTCAATTTTGCAATGGTAAATTTACTACTTGTTTCAAAGAAATAAAATAAAGCAACAAAGACACAAAGTTAATATTAATATTACTTCTACAAAATCCCCACCAAAAAAAGCTTTTCAGTTGGCCATGCAAATAAGAACACTTTCAAATACCACAGGGAATGTAAACATTTATTGACACATGTGCGCTTTTTTTCCCCTTTCAAGTTAATGGGGTTAATTCCCTGCTATCTTTGCAAACTTCTGTATGTTCATTATCAAGATGACTTCTTATGCCTTTATGGCTAACAGTATCTTAGAGAAGTCGTTCAAATCTGCTTCTTTTTTCCTAAGGCTTGGAGCATGCCTGTTTCAATTCTTATTTGCACAAGGTTCCACCGGAGATGCTGTCAAATGTACATTTTTATCTACCCTCTCCCTCACTGGGAGCCTTCCTTGGGCAGCCCTGAGCCAGAAGCGCCTCAGTGCATGCACAGTGCTCTGGCTCAGTCAGCCACAGGTGTTTTCCCACCCAAAAGCTTTGGGATAAAAACTAATTGCAAGGAAGTCCTCTTGTCCTGCAGGCCTGCCATGACTTCCCACAGCTCTGGCCATCCCTACTGCACACGTGGGAGTGGCTCCTTCCCCACTGGATACTGCTCTCAGGACTGAGAAACAGTTTGTATATGGGGTTATCTTCCCTACACTCACAGCTGTCCCTGTCCAAATGGGTGTTAACCTTGACAGCTTACTGAACTGTAAAAAGTTTTAAAATAACTCAGACTGGAGATCTGACAGTTCAGAACTTGATGTCAGTCACATACCAATGTCATACGGTCTGGCTGAGTCAGGAAAGCTGCCCAGCTTTGCTGGTTGCCTGCACACCAGGCTTTTCCAGCTGGCTCCATCCAATCCAGGCAGCACAACAACCTCAGCCCCACACCCTACACAGAAATATTGACATTGTCACCTACACCACGAGCTGACACTCATGCCAGGGGCAGTAAGGACATGAAGATGGACTTACACCTAGACTTTGTTCAGACACCAAGGTCATAGAGAAGATGTGCCAGAGAGAAAGGAAGGGCAGGGAGAACTATTCTTCTACTCGTACAGCTGCTGGAATAGTACACAGGAAGATTCAGCCAGTGGTCCTTGCATTTTGTGTCTTCTCCTGAGCATTACAACAGCTGAAATAGGAAAAACCAGCTGCATTTTCAGATAACTCTAGCAACAATTATTATTTCCATAAGCCTTTATTCCAGCTTCTTAAGTCACAGTTTCCTCCCCCGTCAATGAAACCATCGCAGTAAGATAATAAGAATATAAGTCTAGTTGAGTAATTCGTGTAGATGTGCAAATACCCCCAGCACAATAGAAGCTCTCAAGACATTTTCTTCTCTGCCTCTTTTTACTGTCTTTCTGGTTTATTTTACCCTAAACAATCCCTCCCTCAGGAGACCTTCCAGCTCTCTTCCAAGCAGCCACTGAGCCTTTCATACTTTAATAAAACATAAAAATTAAAGCAATGAATATTAGAAATATCCATCTTACTCGATCAGCTACTCCATGGTGGACTGTAAACCTTTGAATGTGGTTGGCTAATCCCATTAGCTGGTCAAGCAATTTTCTCTACTGCTTCTAGGAGTACAGAGCTCACAGGAAAATACATTTAGAACCATGGTCCCCCTTTAGATTAGATTAAGCTGCCTATAGAAGTCCAAAGTGTTTCCCTAAGGTTTAAGACCTATATAGTAATCCCTCTATTTTTTACAATTCAGTGGGTATGCATTGCTCCTAAAAATTACTACAGGCTCAATTTCACCTAAAGGTTAGACCCTCCTCCACAGTACCAATTATTGTGGAATTACAGGCCAAGGGAACGAGGACTTTCTGTAAAGATTACTAAACCGATCTTTTTTCTCGTAGTGAGAAAGAACTCCCCCAAATTTGGTTTATTAGCAAATCTGAGGAAGGCTTTAACAGGAGCAGAGTGGCTCCCCTGGATTGTGTTTCAATGACTTCTGGCCCTTGCTGTGACTCAAATCTCCTCTGTGCTGGTCCCCACTCATAAGAACTCTGGTTTATCTCTGTCAGCTCAGGATTCAAGCACTCCCTTAAAAAACAGGGGCAATGAGGAAGGACAGTTGCAGGTTTTCTCCTATACCCAAACATTTCCATCTGTGTTCTGAGAACACATCCCCCTTCCCTTCTCACTACTGAAGACAACTTCCCTCCCAGAGTTGGTTAATGGGTCCAAAGCACAGGTTGGCTCCAGGTGACTTTTGGATCTGAGTTCAGTTTTTGTCTTGGTTTGAAGGTAGACAAGATGGTTCATTCACAACATCAGTTATTTTTTTTCATCTGCACTATAAAATACCAATCCCTTCAAGCCACAAAAGCAAAACTAGAGGCAAGGTGCTAGGTCCTTCACAGATGAAGTAAGAAATAATCCCTGCTCAAAAACCATGCAGGGCAGAAAGGGGGAACGCAGGAGAAGAAATAAAAAACATGGTTCAAAACAGAGATATGCAGCACAAGCATAAAAATGTCATTTCCTAAGGAAACTGTGCTAAAAATCTGCCATAATCTAAATCAGCAGAACAGGTTGACTGAAACAGATGACTGAAAAACCCAGTAGTGTTTGCAATGTGAACACTATCCATGTGGACTCATTTTCAGAGAGAAAGAAAGCAAATCATTACCAAAGTTTAGATATTTACATCAGATAAGAATGCCAAAAACATGTTATGTCACTTTGTATTTTATGTCTAAACAAAGGATGCTAGACGAGCAGAAGGAAGGTATCTGAAATCAGCAACTAGAAAGGCAGATTATTTTAATTTTAAAACAGTAAATCTTGAATGTATTTCCATGAAGATTTGTAAATTGGTTGGAATTAAAGCTGAGTTTAGTTCAGAATATTCTTCATAGTTGAATTATTCAAACAACATGTGACTATTGAGAAAACATTGTCTGAGCTAAACCCTAATTATAACAGTGCAAAACAAACAACTTTACTAAGAGAGCATGTCTTTTAGCCATGCCTGTTCCAAAAAATGCTACTCTTTGTAATATGAGTGAATTATCTAAATTTTTCAGGAAGTAGTAGACTAATAATAAATATTTGGTTGGCACAGCTTCAATAAATAGATCCCATACCTGAGATTTGAGAGTTCTCAGCCAAGAAAATGCTTCACTGAATACTTAAGTTTGAATACTTATCCATCAGCCGCCTTCTTTCTCCACAGTTTCTGCCCACAAACCCCCTGTGTCACAGCACAACCTAACAGGCTCTGCTCCAGCTAAATTAAATTCAGGTAGTGCTGCAAATCCATGAATATCTGCAATGTCTGCTCTAAACCAGGATGGAAGGGCCCCTATTTTCATAAATGAAACATTTGCACAACAGATACACAAGTGAGGGCTTAAGCAGGAAAAGGATGGACTGAGGAAAACATGCCACATCACAGGGATGCGGAAAAATCAAGTGTACCATTTGCCCGAGAAAGGAGATGAACAAGAGCTTTGATGGGTAAATTCCTAATAATCCCCATGGAGTTCTTTAACAGGAAATGCATTTAGAAACAGGTTTGTCTGCTTCGAATAACAAGGCCCGTGTTTTTGTAGTCAGGCACACCAAGCAGAGCACACACAACACAGAAGAGAGCACATAGACATGGCTCACAGGCACTCAGTCAGCCCAGCATCAGCTTGAGGAGGAGCAGAGAGACCACAGCACAGCCCCCTGAGTGCACAGGGCCCTGTGTGGCCACAGAAACCGCCAGCATGGGAGGGGAGAGGAGGATTTGCCCTGAACACCTGCCCAAACTGAGTGATGCAATGTCACAGCTGCAGCTCTGACATCGCCGCGCGGTTGCTTCACCATCCCCAAATCCAGACTGGTTTGTTGCCGCTGTGTGTAATTTGGAGCCGTCTGGGGAGCCAAAGCACCACAGCCTGGAGTCATGCTGTTTTCAAAGTTCAACCTTTGTCACCTCTGGGCCTCAAAGAGTCAAGCTGAGCTCTTGCACCTCTGAGGATCTGGATTGAGATGGATCAGGTGGCATGAGAAGTGCTGGGCACTGAACGAACCGAGTCTGTAAGCCAGACGACACGAGTAGATTCATCTCATCACAGACACACCTATTATCTATTTAGCAGCATTTGACATGTTAAGGGAGCCAATATGCGTGAAAGAGAGAATGCATTTCAGTGGGTGACATTTTCACTACAATATCCAGAGTTAAAAATGCATTAGCAGTAACTTTCCATCTATCAAAAGCTCAAGGCAGGAAGCAACACTTTCCTGGCAAAGTCTAAGAATGCTATTAAATGTGCTGGAGGCCAGACTGTCCTTTTTTATGATCCATTTGCATAAGTAGGACATTTTCACATAAGTCTACATGACTCTAGGGCAGCATAACTTGCCATCTCTCTACCTGACTGTTACTTGCCTGACTACCAAGCATCAAGGGCTGACTAAGCGTGGGTTTTAAAAAACGTTTATACCATAACCCATACAATATTTGCTCATTATTTGAATTTTTATAACATATAAACAGCAAATAATTACAAAAATGCCAGGGATATGAAACTACCACACATCAGCTGTTCAGAATAGCTGTACAAACACAAGTTATCTCCCCTCAGTGAATACAAGGGACTTAGATTGTGCTCAAGGAAAGAATATTCCTGTTCAGCGATGAGGTCTGGAAAGCCCCCACATGCTGATGTATGTCCATCTTGCCTCAGACTTGCATTTGCAAACCCATAAACCACTGTGTCCTCATTGCTCTTTTCCTGTTACACAGAAGTAAAGATCACTTGCTGTGCCACAAGAGCAGCTCATACTTGCAGCTCCCCACTGGTGCAAGAAACACAGCTCACGGGAGATGAGAAGAAAGCAGAGGATAAAATGCAGTAAAATACCACTCCACAATGCCATCTTTAGTGACCCTAAACTGCCCCATTCAGAGAGGCTGTGAAGTTTATCACAGAATGCTAACAGTCAAAAGTACCCCAAACTTGGACCCATACAACATGGCCCAAGACTGCCCATGAGCGGCCAGGGCTTTTCTGGTTTGGCTGCCAGTGCTTCACCTGAATGAGCTGCTACGTCCCAGGGGCTTCTGTGTTTATCTAATAAACACCAGAGTCCAGGATCCTGTGTTACGCAGTGCACTCAGTTAACTTCAATCTGCATATTTAGCTCTCCACAGAAGACTTTTATAAGAGACTTTGAAAGAATCTTCTTTGAAGAGGTGTAAGGTAGGAGCCAGCCACAGGCACACTTGCTCCTGCTCTCTGTGGGAGGAAAGGAGGAGGACAGGCAAATACCCTCGGTGTCACTATTCTTTCTGCTATTCTAATGAATGCTCCTCACAGCCGCCTTTGTGATGGAAAGCCTGCAGTTTCTTTACATAATGACTTCAGAATAAATTGCATGGGGATCAGAACAGAGGGAAAATTATAACTTGCAAGTACAGTTCCCCATCAAAGGCTTCTTAGTTACTCCTTTATTTGGATCATACTCACCATGTTTCTGATGATACACAAATGTGTGCAGTGCCTTTAACCCCAACCAGCAGCTACTCTGGAGTAAAGCCACATATGTGTGGGCAGCATTTGAAGTAGCCAAGTGCCCGACCATGAATAGAATAAAAACATGTTTACTTGCCATTTCTTCAGGGTCCCTGTAGATAATCCTAAAGCCTGTTACCTGACATTGAATTTTAGACACTACTTGAAAGCAGCTCACAACTTCAGGAGTGAGTAAACTATCTTTTATTTCTTCTCTAGGTGTCCCTGTTGAGTGATATTCTTTACGAATTGTTATGGGCATCTAAGGACTTGGGCGATGTAGGCTCTTCTCAGATAATGTTGTTTTTGCAGCCAGTGAGAGGGTCAAGAGCTGCTGCAAGTGCTGCCTGGTAGCACTTCGAACTGCAAACCTATTTCTATTTCTATTAGCAAGGGCAGGAGGAGGACCTGAGAGCAGAGGTTTAGAAACTTAGTAACCAACCCAGGCAGCTTCCTGCCAACGAAAGTTCTCAAGATTCTAAAAAAGAAATATTTCTTCTGTTCTTAAATCCAATAGACACTATGGGGTGAGCCAAGGGAAAATACTCCCTGGGTCTTAAGTACCACAACCTGAGAGTTTTAAACTCTCCCACTCATTCCATGCTACACTTTGTGCTCACTTCACCTAACTTTAGCCATCTAAACATTAGAATAGTTTAAATGTCTTTAAATCTAGTTTACAGCAAGTCCTCAGGGGAAAAAGCAAGATTCTCTAGAATGCAATTTTCTTGTCCTATGGCAGCTGTCTCGGGTAACCAGGATAAATTGCCTCCTGGAATTATCTGCTCCTTTTCAGCTTAGATGACTGCCAGGGACCGGGGCTGACCTATGTGACAGAACAGGACTGGGTAAGCACGAGGCGGGTGGAGGTCTGAGGGGATGTGCTGTCCAGCAAGCAGAGAATGAAGATTTCAGGTTAGTCCAGGAAGTGCAAAGTTATGAGGATTCCTGGCTTTATCACTAGGACTGCTTTCTGACCAAGGGAATCAATGTATCGGGACAGCAGCCAGGCAGGCAATGTGGGCTGTAAAAATTCTGGGAGTAGATTTTTCTAACACTCAGATTAGGCATTGTGTCCAGCTTTGCTCAGCATTATAAAGTCATCCTCTTTGTTACTTGTCTCACCCTGGTCTGTATAATCTGCAAAGCTGAATAGCAAGAGTCCAGTGCTTTCACGGTGACTAGTAATAAAAATACTAGAAGTGACAAGCGATACCAAGTTGAAGGATACATGGAAACCTCATACAAGTATTATCAGCTTTATCAGCACAACTTGGAATGGAATTTAAGTCTACCCAAGCAGTGCCATAAGAACTGTTTGCTGCAAACTTACAGTGATAAGCATCACTCTCTTTTCCTTTCATCAGCATTATTAACTAAAACTTACCTCTGTGCTACTTTGTCATAAAAGCCAAACTTACAACTTTTAGATAGCCCCACAGCATGACATGTGCTCTACTCTTCTACCAGGCTTTCTTCTGTCCTTATCCTTCCCACATCACATTTCTAGAACTCTTAGTTCTGATTTACAACAAAATACTGAATACTTGGGTCATCATTTAAGGTCTCATGAAACTTTGAAACAGGTTGTGATTTTTCCCAAGTATTTCGTCACAGATCATAATGTAAATGAAACAAAATAATTAAATTTACAGCTCCCTCCCATATAAAAGTTACAAAATTGCCATAGACACCTAGCTATATATTGAATCACTAGGATATAAAGCTTTGGAGAGAAAGAGAGAGCTCAAGCAAGCAAGCAGAATGGCAGATATATTTGCAGGAACCACATACATGTCTAGATTGATAAATATATCTGTCTGCATAGGCATTTATCTAACAAGAAGAAACAGAGATAAAATGTGCAAAGAGAGTGATTGTAAATAACAGTCTCTATTACTCTCATTTCTTTCTAAAATTAGTCAATTTGATTTCTGAGGTCTTGATCTACATTTTCTATTGCAGACTATTTATTTCAAACACAAGAAGTCAAAGCATCTACAGAACTTCAGTCTATTAACCTTGGGACTGGCAGCTTATTAAAAGTCATAGGTTGAGTATTCCAATTATCGGCCAAGGAGAAAGAAAGAAACAAATTAAATATTGTGGCAAACAACAAGGGTCTTGTGGCTCAACACATGCTGTAAGATCTTGTTTTGTCTAGTGCCTATTATTTTGGAATGGAGCTCTCAGAGGGCTGGAAATTGGGGATATTGTGCTCATATGCAAAGATTCTTGTATGTTTGTGTCTGTTATGTAAATCTCTGCACTCATCAGGGATGAAAGCTAATAATAGAGATCACAAGGACTGGGAAAATTGCATATTTCTCTTTGGGTACTACTTAAAACCTTGATTTTCTTAACACTCATACACATTTTAAAAAAAACAACCAACCCACAAGCTTGCAGTACCTTCAAAGTGCAGGTGTCCCTGTCAAAGTGCAGGCTGCATTTCCCACCTTACTTCTCACCTGCTCACAAAGTCACTTTTTCATTTCAAGTTTCAGGCTTTTATACTATAGCATGGAAATTCTTGCTCTTGAAAACCTGCCAAATTCCACAGGCTGTACCATTTACAATCTTGAAACCCATGTGTCAGACCACACCCCCTTTCAGTAGCCTAATAAATTGTAAATATTGGCTATTTAACATCACATAGAGATTGCAGTTGTTAGCTTATGTGACAATCTGGGTGTGAGACAGGGAATCTATGTGTTTGCATATGTAAGAGAGGACTTGCAGGAGCTTTGTGTTTTACAGCATCTTGACTGTCTTTTTTATTACTTCCTATCCCTATCATCTCCACAGTTTTGTACCCACAATCCTGCATTTATGCATGGTTTGCTTTGCTTTTATCCAAACAGTGGGACCATAAATGAAGCTTCTTCTGCTGAAAAACTGAATGGCATGAAGAAGTTGCAGCTCCTCTTTCCTCCTGTGCCAGTCTTTGCTCAATCACACATGTGGCAGCCTTTGACCCTTCAGAATGAATTTGTTAAGCTGCTGCAATGTGGAGAGCGTTGCCTTTTCCTTTCCAGGGAAGGAAATCATGTCTAAGACTAAATATTTTTCATTCACCAGAGCTACAAACGGATTTGCAGTGTGGTGCTGTTTTCTACCTAGCACTAAATAGCAGGTTTGTTGGAACGAGCACTGCTACAAATGCTGCTATAGGTGCTACAGAGAAAAATCTGTGGTATGCTTTTTCCCCATAAGGACTGAATAGCAAATCTAAATCAGTCACTTCCATAGATTATTATCTATATTTTGTGTTGATTTGCATTGTGCTATATTTCGGAAGTATTTATTCAAATTTCTACTCGAGTATAGGGTGGATAATCATAGTGTCAGACTGAGAAGAAACAAATACCCCTGAGATTAAATGGAAAATGGACTTTTCTACAGAAAAAACTTTCCTTACTAATTGGAAGTCACAACTGAAGTCACAAAACTGTACAGAGGCAGTTCCTGTGCCCCACTTGGAACACAAGCCCCACAAAGAGACACCAGTTAGGGAGAATTATTACACTGCATACAAATGAACTGTGGAAAACATTTGTATTACTCCTGAAGTGTCACAATTAAAATGCAGAATGGTATAGCAACAGATGAAGAGTGCTACAAATGCATAGCACATCAGCACTTTGAAGTGTCTTTTTTTTTTTCTTTATATATCTCTTACTACTGCTTCTGCACTTCAATTCTGGCACTAGTTTCTTATATCCAATCACATTGCTAAGTGACTCAAGAAGAAATAATGCATTTATTTCAAAATAGCCAAAAAACCAAAAAAGCCCAAGTTTTCCTCTCTTACCACACCCTAAAAATACAAATAAATACTGTAAAAGGATTGTTCTGCAAAGCAAATGGAGGAGAAGCCCCCTAATGTGGAACAGCTGCACAGCACAACAGTAACAAAAGGAGTAATAAGATCTGAATGTCATCTCATAATATGATTCTCTACAGAAACAAAATACTTTATGAATAATAGAACATTTCCATTCAGAATTACAGTCTCATTCTTTTGTATTTTTAACCTCTTTTCTTATGTGATAAGGAAGGTACCCTTGACTGCTTTGTACTTCTATCCTCTTGAAGCTGAAATGCACTGGCATATCATCTATGAGGCATAGAAGAGACTTCATTAACAATTCCAGATTCAGGATGCTATGAACTGACATCTCTAGTGTGCATCTCCTTGTCACTTTACCCTTCCTTAGCACAAAAAGAAAAAAAAAAAAAATCTCCTGTCAAACACTCTTCTAGACACATGAGTCTCTAGATGGAAAAGAATATTTTAAAAATGAATCCTTAACTAGAAAAGCTAATGAGGAGCCTATAATGCACAGTTCTAATATTCCCCATTGGTTAGGAATCTTCAAGCCCAGTGGTATTACTCTGAAGGTTTCTTTTTTTCCATACAAATACTTAGAGAAGCTGCTTAAGTATAAAGAAATCTATCTGCAGAGTAATTAGGGTATTTATGAACAAATAAAATGTTGTGAAAGTACTCAAGAGTAGAATTACATGTCAGTGATGTCCACAACAGTCAGGAAATACATCAGGATAACCATTGAATAAGCTTCGAGTTTCCTAGTTCTTAGTGTACAACAATGATCAGTTATTTGTTTATTGAATATCCTTCACTCTGGTACAAAGACGACTTGCGTTACCCAACCAATTCTTTTGGCTTTAAAATATGGAATGGTCAGCACATAAACAAGCACTTGCTTCCAGCTCCAGTTGGCTTGCTTCCAAATGGAGCAATGGTCCACCTTGCCTCTCAGAAAACAATCCATATGGACCTGCTTTAACTACATGTACAGACACAACTGCCAGTCATGGAGAAACAGGGCAGTTCTGGCATTACAATTATTTAAATAGTTTAAAGAACTGGAAAATGAAATTTTCTTTTTAGGGAAAATTCTGGAAGTTGTACACTTGTTTTCACCCTGAATAGACAAAAATTAAAGCTCCCTAAAAATAAAATATCAAGAGCTTGATTTTGAGGGTGATAGTTTTTACATGTTAAAGTAAAAATACAAACTTGATGGAAAGGCTGAAAAATGTAATCAAGCCAGATGTTACATGGTCAGAACCCCATTTTTAAACACAAATAATTTGCAGCATGACATGGTAGAAAGACCTATGCTTTTTAAATACTGTGGTTTGAAGACAAATCTATACACAGTCAAGTTTAGTTTTTATGAATTAAAATGTTAAGATAAGGGCTACTACTAAATTTGTAACAGAATCTTTACTCTTCAGGTTTATATATTGCTCCTAACAGTTTCATCTAGAAGATAGATGGCACTTTGCATCCACAAAATACCATGCGAAGCATTAATCACATAATCCTCGTTGTGTGCTTGGTAATTTATATCAGTAAAACTATTTCACAAAGAGAGGAACTGCGAAGCCAGACAGGTTACCCACAAGCAAAGCTGCCATTTATGCTTAAGTCTTTCTAATTCCACTCTTGACCCAGCTTTATGCACCCTCTGCACTGCCTGGGCTCTGCGCAGCCTTCTCCTGTAACACATCCGCAACTTGTCAATGCTTACAGGCTGCCTCATTTCCAGGTTGTTCCAGAATAAAGAACCAAAGCCTGGAGAACAGGAACTCGGCTAATTTGAGATATTTTAACTACATAACAGAAAGGTGCTCTGCCCAGCACAGGAGCAACACAGCACACACCCAGCTAGGTAATTCTTCCTGCCAAAGGTGTAACCTAGGGCCAGGTTTCAAATACCTGTGGCCCAGGCACTAACTTGGTGCAACACTGCTGGGTGACCTCAGTCCAGATTTACTAAGAAAACTATTGCTGAGCTGGGAGAGAGACTTTGATGATCAGTTGTGATTCGTATCAAGCCCTGCATGATAAGAAGAACAAAAAATATCAAAGTATAATTGTTGAGTTGGTAATCATTAGCTACACAGACGAAAGTATGACTTGAAAATACATAAAACTATAAACAAAAAAGCAGAAGATGAAACTCAGCATGACTGAGGATCTGTCTCGAAGAGACAATGGAGGTCAGCACTTCCCCTCCCCTCCTGCCTGGCCACCAGAAACCTTTTGGCATCTCCTTGGTGGTGGTGAACACACTAAATACATTATGCTATACTTATTCATATGCACATATGAGTACATATGTTGTGCATAAATATAATGTGTTTCCACACAGTACATTTGTCCTAGCTCTCCTATATATGTGCATTTTGCACTTGAAAGCTTCTGTGTCTTCAGATTATATCTGTTCTCTCTGCTGCTCCTCTTTGCACGGTAAAAGACACCCAGGCAAAAAAGGCCCCCAAAAGGCAGGGCTCATAAACATCAACAGGGACTTCAGCAGTCAATCCTACCTTAGGATTGAAGGAGCTTAGTCACAGTGAATTGTGAGCTGGAGATGGATAGAATAAACATGGCTACAAATATTGCAGCAAACTGATTGAGAAATTCAAAGACATATTCAGGCATGGGATGTGCATGTCACACAGTGAGTCTGGGGAATCTGTAGAATTGCCTGCTTGATCTTCTGTTGCCTACATTTTTAAACTCCTGTTCTACCCAGAAAGGAAAACTGTAGAACTACACCCGAGCACAGCACATGCACAACCACACCTGGCAGTAAGGGAAGCTGCTTCTACTGACTTGCTCAACTGTGAGATGGGTTTCAGACACCAGAATGCAGTAAGAGCCTTAGCAACCCTTCATTGCCATGGAAAACACTGAGCACCTTAAATACCTTCCTTTGCAGCAGAAGGAAGAGTGGAGCCTGCTAAATAATGTGCTGCTGCCCCAGTGAAGCAGCAACTGTCAGTGACTCATTAAGAAATGTTTGATGCAGGGCACTCATGCAGGTGCACAGGAGAATGGAGCAATAAGCAGCCCTGCCTTCTGCCTGTCATTCAAACCTCAGTGATCAGACCCTAAATTCCTCATTGCTTCACCACTTGTGAATCCAACCTCTGAGCAGGAACAGCTTTCCTCTTTCCCAACACAGAGGTTCAGAATTGCCACCTCTCCTCTCACCACCCTGCACCATTGCTTGTAAGCTGCAGATGTGTTAGAGTCTTTAAAATCCAACTTAAAAGGCCACAAACAAAAGTTAAATCTATAGCCTAGGTTTTTACAGAATGAAAGAGTTAGGAGGGTTAAAAAATCCGAAACAGCTCAAAGTTAGCACCTATCAGGAACATTTGTGCTTCAAACATTGTTAAGAGTTGGCAATGAGTAGAGCAGAAGGAACAAATATCATCCCATAACACACACACTGAAGGGCAGGTGCCCCTGAACATGCTTTGTTGCCCATTCCTCTTCAGGCCAGTTAAAAATTGCCTTAGTGACTCAGAAAATACACTCTAGGCTCAGTCATCTGTAATTTCATGAAGTGTTGAAGGATGTTTGGCTTCAGGTATGAGAGCAAAGCAAGATATTTCAGTATCAGATTCCAGCAGTTTCAAAGAATTTATAAAGAATTCTACATGGTAAAACAGTGAGACTCCCAGAGTATTAGAGGTCTGAAGCATAACATCTAAAAACAGTGTTATCTCCATCTCTTCAAAACAAGATATGATTTAAAATGCAATTTACTCCATGACTGTTCTCCTTGGCATAACAGTGATCACTTTTTGTGCCAAGACTCCAGATCCAGAACTTTTACTTTCTTGTAATCAAGAACATGCAACAACACATTTTCTCTCATGCTCAGATGTGGGTTTCTCAAGATGACACACAAATTATCTAAACATTTTTCTTACTCTCTTTCCAAAAGCCAATTTGCTGAAAACTAACTGAACCAACAGAATGTAACCTGGTAACACATGACAGATTTAAACTTAAAGCCTAAGATGATGAATTTCTAGAACCAATCTCAATGTAATTTAATTTCAGTTTGTATTTTGGTGTCTCTTTCTGCAATAATAATCTACAGTTTACTATACTTCCCTGGTAGAAGTATTGGGCCTCAAGACTGACTTCAAAGATCTAGCGAATGACAACACAAAAATGGGAAGAGAGCCAAAAAGCAATTAATTTTTCTTCTACCATTTCATTATATTTACACATACATGAAAATACACAGCCAAATATCATTCCAAGGTTTTCTTTAATCAGGCTAAACAAGCAATGTTCAGCAGATGTCTAGTGGGCAGCAGTCAGTGAAAAGTTATGACTTGGACCATGGCTTTCCTGACTGCCCCAAATCATTTGATTTCTCTTTCCACACTTTTATTCCCCCCAGTGGAATCCCTGCACATACACAAAAGTCTCTTAACTACTGCTGGATCCTGATACCCCAGACTGAGCTCTGTACTTGACTGTGGGTTTGGTTTGTTGGG